>JACEFZ010023188.1:149105-277468 GCA_014155875.1 Cepaea nemoralis | reverse complement strand
TATCATCTACATATTGCTGGTGTTACTGGTGTTACTTTACTGCTGTTGCATTCCTTCAGCTTCCAGTGTTTTTCTTCTTCCAAGTGTTTATGTAGTGTAACCAGGATTTTCTGAAAACAATAAACGCTTTTAACATAAATTTTAACCCGTGGAACATGTTTTCTGTACGAGTGAAATATATTTATTGATGTAAAAAATGTGTGGATAATTAGAAAGTTGTTGTTGTCTGTCAAGATTTGTTAGAAATCATACGCGTTATAATGTAAGTGAAATTAAATACAGAATAAACAAAGTCAATTGAAAGATAACACAGGAAACATGAATTTGCGTTAATAAAAACAGAGATTATCACAGGATTAGCACAGTGGTTCAGCGTCATGTTGATAGTTTCATGAAACAAGATTTCTTCATTAAATCTTGTTGACACCGCCAGTGTATATAATCGGTACAAGTATATTTATAAAGCTTAATATGTAGTGTTATGTTGTAAGTTTCATTAAAACAGATTCCTTCATTAATTCTCGGGGGCAACGAGAAAACAGGAGGCAGAAATAACTGTATAACTCCAACATATACAAATATCAACAACCACTGAGATCCGGGCCAGTGTTGTTACATCTACCATAAGTCGTCAGGTTGATGACCCGGTCGTCTTCTATACGTTGACTGGAGGGAATTCTTCTCATCAGCGGCACATCAATCCAGACGGGCAAAACAGGAAACGAAAAGGGGTTCCTGAAAGTAAGAAGAGACCCATGTACAACTCCATCTCACCTGTCATTAATGCATCAGGAAATAATCTCATACTGACATTAACGTATGGTCAGCTCTTTGAGCCTCAGACCACTTCCACGGGTCTGACTTCAGACATATCTCTAATAGACCTGTGTATACCAGCCAGATGATAGACTCCTAAACGTCCGATTATGTTTACTCAGGGCAAGGATAGCCCTTCTGCCTACCACAGTCAATTACATCAGAAGGAGGAGGTGAGTATCAGAATAAAAGGTACAATCATTCCCCATACTGGCCAAGGTTGCTTGAACATGTCCCAGCTGCGCTGGTACTCTTTTCCTGAAATTAACAATACAGCTAGACCAACAAGGAAGATCTGTTCTTGTGTCTGTCTCTGTCCGACTCCTCTCCTATGGTATGTGGATAGCCTGATAGCTATAAACAATAGCCCCAATTGTTTGGCTTCACGTGTCAGGCCAAACGTGGGTAAAGTAACATCCAGAACATTCTGTACCGATTAAACTACAGGCCGTGTATCCATTAGACACGCCGGACAATATTATCCCTAAAATGAAGCATACAATACAGCTGGCATTCGCTGTGGCCGCTGCGTCTCACTATAGCTAGATTCAACAGTCTTCTGTGTAGCTCCTTATCTGGATCCCCAAACAAAGGCATCAAATACACTGGACTTAGAGACGACCTCTCTGTCTCGAAGATTAGCTGTGAATTGTTTTGCTAGTCCCATCCGGACGTATGGTCCATCGACTCACGTGACTTCTCGAACTCTCCAGAAGTTGGCCTACCCCGACGTGACTCTTCACATTTCCCGGAATGTTCATACATTCCGATTTTCTCATAGAATTTTCTATGCCCCTTCAGAATCTGGCATTATGTTAATCGGGCCAGTGAGTTCACTAAACTTTCGCTACAACTTATCGAGAATAAAATATGGTCCGAGCTTGCCTCGGACACCGATAATTGCACCCACACACCCACCAAAAGTGGGTCAATCCTAGTGAGGAATATGTTGCCCCGACTGGGGTTCTATTCTGTTACAGTAGTGATACATTTACACATGACAGCAACAGAGGTTGTACATCTGGTTTATGGTAGAGAGACTTTTGACTTATTGTAGCGAGACATTTGACTTATGGGAAAGAGACATCTGGTTTATGGTAGAGAGACATCTGACTTATGGTAGAGAGACATCTGGCTTATGGTAGACAGACATGTGGCTTATGGTAGAGAGACATACGGCTTATGGTAGAGAGACATCTGGCGTATGGTAGAGAGACATATGGCTTATGGTAGAGAGACATCTGGCTTATGGTAGAGATATAACTGACTTATAGTAGAGAGACATTTGACATATGGTAAAGAGACATCTAGCTTAAGAGAGAAAGAGACATCTGGCTTAAGGTAGAGATACATCTTGTTTATGGTAGAGAGACATGTGGCTTATGGTAAAGAGATAATGGCTTATGGTAGAGAGACATTTCGATTATGGTAGAGAGACATCTGGCTTATCTGAGAGATACATCTGGTTTATGGTATTGAGACATCTGGCCGATTGTCAGCGTCTCACACGCACACAGGCATTCTAACTTCTTCATACACACTCAAGAAAAACATCAGTCGTGCATATTGTTCTTCTCACACTTTATTCAGGCGAACCTGATCCCAGTTACCATGTGCACACAGGCGGTGACTTCATTACATATATATACAAATGCCGCCTTACATACGCTTATAGCACACAGTCAATTACATAAGTCCTACATTCGCTATCTTCAAACTAGCACTCTTGCAAAAGCTAAACACTCGCTCAGAAACACAACGTCCTTCCCCTGAAACTGTCTGAGTCCCGTCTGGCGTTTTCAGCCTGGTCGGCTGGACTCGTGGTACGTGACCCCGTGCCGTTCGTGACCCCCGTGCTGTCATAGCAGTCACGTCGTACTGCAGTCCGTCCGTGTTAGGTTAGGTTATTCAGTGTACTGACGTCTAGTCCGTTCAGGGCAGTGTCCCGTGAACTGACGTCCCTTCCTATCACTCGGTCTTGTCCTGCCGGTGTCCTGTTTATGACACGTCAGTGTCCCCACCTAAGTCCTGTCTCCACTCTATCTACTGTCCTGTAGATGTCCTGTCTTATGACCACTCTGTGTCCTGACTTATGTCCTGTCTCTATTCTATCGACTATACGTTCGATGTCCTTACCTGTGTCCTGTATGTCCTTATCTATGTAGTTCTGACTCTATTCTGTCCCTTTTCCTCTCTATGTCCTGTACCTACATTCCCAACACCCTGACACCGATGGTAGAGATACATCTGGCTTACAGTAGAAAGACATCTGGCTTAAGGGAGAAAGACATCTGGCTTATGGCAAAGAGATATCTGGCTTATGGTAGATGTATCTGGCTTATGGTAGAGAGGCATCTAGATTATGGTAGAGATACATCTGGCTGAAGGTAGAGATACATCTGACGTATTGTAGAGTGACATCTGATTCATGGTAGAGACGACTATATCTTGTGGCAGAGGTAGACATCTTGCTTATGGTAGAGATACATCTGGCTTATGGTAGAGATACATCTGGCTTATGATAGAGAGACATTTCCAAAGTCTGTTCAGGAGAAGGCGTTCTGCTCACGGCAGGCCACTTGATGATGATATCCGTTTTTTTATGCATTTGCTAGCTTTGAACTCAAACGTAGTCCACACACACGTTACTACTTCTAGTACAGTGAACTAATTTGTGCGTGTAGATTAGATTTCCGGATTACCAATGTCTCTCACCATCAGGCGAACCCACTCCGACTTCTGAGATGATGATGATTGTCAGGAATCGGTAAGGTTCGGATCTTATGTCAGGACACAGGTTTTCGCCTCAGTTGACTGCTGGTGAATTACCATTTAGTCTAAGCCCTCAGGTCCTCACCGAGCGCTACAGGATCCTTTATGTAATTATGTCCAGGTATTCTTGATGGCTGCTGTAGCTACTACCCAAATACCACGCAGGCCTTTGACTTCTCCCCCCTCATTCTGAAATATCTGACAACACACTAAACTACGAAAGCACCGCACAGCACACCCAAAGGTTTCATATACTCTAATTACTCATCGAGCCAGGGGTGCAATTACAATCGTGTTATCACTCACCAGAATCACACTGGCAAGTACCAGATGTCACGGCAGCATGAAGGAACTCAGTACAGAGACAGCATTTACATGCAGTACTTGTGAGCTCGTCTGCCTTAATGATAATAATGAGTGTAAATCAACAAGACAGTGATCTGTGGCAGACAGAATACTTGGTGTTCATTCCATACAACACTAGAGGATGGGACTAGTTTCCATTCTCACAATCTTTCTGCACATCTGGTTGACCTCACAATGACAGAAAGCGTTCAACACTTGACATATTGTATGTGTCAGACACTTTGGGTGTGACTGTAAGCAAGATGTTGAGTTTGGATAAACATGAGACAGACAACACACGGTGTTGTGTACTTAAAAATATATGTAATCATGATACTGCTATCTCCTGGTGCTATCTCAATGGTTAGATACGAATCATATCCATATTTCATACTTGTGGGTTCATGTTGATTATATACCGGGTTAATGAAGACACCTTTTCCAAGGTTGTCTATTTGGCATGCAGCGAGGCGCTGTCGTCATTTGGAAGTAACATGTTCTAATCCCAGTCAGTAACTATAGCTGTCAACTGTTATGTTGTCTACTGCGACCTCTAGTCTCTACTTGCTTCTTCTACTTCTATGAGTGTCAAGCAATACACGTCTCTGCTGTGTTTATTTCTGGCACCAAACCCAGCAAATTTAGAAAAGGGACCTGGAATGTCAGGATCACAGATAAAACAGGAATACAAGTCTGAGGTTTGCTTCACTTTAAATTCGGTGAGCAGGGATGGCCCCATTCCTTGCTCGCTCTCTTTGTTTCCGGCTTGTGATAGTGAACACAGGTTTCATCTCCAGTAACTATTCTTGATAGGAAACAATCACCTTCTGCTTCAAAGCACTGCACAAGTTCTTGTCAAGCATCAACGCGACATTGTATCAATTCTGGAGTAAGCTGTCGTGGCACTCACCTTGCAGTACTGTAGCACATCATGGATGATATGGTGTGCTGAACCTTGACTGATGTCAAGGTGTGCGGCAATGTCACTCCAGGAAAATCGGCGGTTTTCTTGTACGAAGCCCTTAACGGCTGCAATCGACTTTGGTGTCACAACTCGGTGTGCCTGACTCGGTCGTGAACAGTCAGTCACAGAAGTCACACTGTTTTGAAACGTCCTACTCCACTCTTATCCTTGCCGGACTGGCAGGCATGCATCACTACACTGGATCGTCATACGCCGATGAATTTACATGGGTTTTACACCTTCACTGATCAAGAATCTGATGAAATAACGCATCTCCTCTTTGGTGCATGTCAAAAGTTGGGCGGTCATCTTTAAACTACCCTATGATGTAATCGTGTTCGTCTACACGGTGATGTCACATGCCTAACACTCTTGACATCCTTAACAAACATATTGACCTGTCACAAGACAATGACATGGTTATGTTATTTCTATCACATTTCTCAGATGTTCATTTGAAGCTTCCTCGTACATGGAGATTTTCCAGACCGCAATAAAGTTATAAGCATCTTGCCTTTATGTAATGTGTTTGTCTTAGCTTGTGTAGGCCAGTTGCTGTACATTGTAGTTGGGTTTGCGACTCGTGGTGTAGACTGTTGTTGTTTATGTTGACTGGCTATCACAGAATACTATTAAGGGTTTGTTTCTTCTTCTTCTTCTTCTTCTTCTTCTTCTTCTTCTTCTTCTTCTTCTTCTTCTTCTTCTTCTTCTTCTTCATACGGTTCTCTCGTTCTACACATCTCTCTCATATCTCTATCTTTCTCGCTTTCTTCGTTATCTGCCTCATCTTTGTTTCCCCCTGCTTCACACAGACAGTCAAGCAACCAGTTGTAATGTACAAGAGTTCTCTTAGATCATTGGTACGATAAAAACGCGATAGTGTTCAATTGTTTACAAAATGAAACAAGCAATCACGGATGTAGAATCACTTATCATTTGAGTCATGAGCATTTGCTGTGTTGCACAATGCCGACCTATTCCTTGGAATGACATATGTCATGTATATTTCATGGATGTCACACCACAGCTTCATACAGTATAGGCCCAATTAGTTTGCGTCATTTTATTTCATATCGTCAGTACCATTTCACTCTGCCATAAGGATGGGATGTGGACAAGTTACATATGTTGTGTATTATTCATCGTACAGACTTTAGGCATTGATCAAACACTGCTACAGCTAAAGGGGAAGTAATAAATTGTATGTTACATGTTGGATGTATGGCAATACATTGCGCGTGTTGTATTGTTTTATGATGCCGCTGGTGCTACATGTTGCTAAGTGTAGGTATACGCATACTTCTAGAGTAATTAACGCATTTACTATATTAACATGTTTACTACATTATCTATGTTACCATATTAAATTAGCCACCACATTATATTTGATAAAACGTTAATTTACTACACTAATTTAGGTCCTACATTAACTTAGTAACTACGTTAACTTAATTGTTTCATTAATTTAGTTACCATATTATCTTACTTACCACATTATCATTGTTATCACATTATCTTTGTTATCACATTATCTTTGTTATCATATTATCTTTGTTATCACATTATCTTTGTTACCACATTATCTTTGTTATCAGATTATCTTTGTTACTAAATTAATTTAGTTACCAAATTATCTTAGTTACCACATCAATATTGTTACTACATTAATTTAGCTACCACATTTTCTTAGATTCTACATTATCTTAGTTACCACATTAATTTTATTATTACAATAATTTACTTACTACAATAACTTAGTTAATACATTGATTTTGTTACAATCTCAACTTTGTAACTACGTTTATTTAGTTGCTACATTAACTTAGTTACCGCAACTACTTAGATTCTACACTACTTAGTTACTACACTAATTTAGTTAGTTAGTTAATTAGTTAGTTAGTCTTTCCTCTTGAGCCTAAGGCGGCGCATATGACAGAAGTCATGGCTCTCCATGTCCGGCGGTTCGCTGCCACCTGTTGTAGATCCTGGATGTTCACTTGACCGTTGAATGAGCCTTCTCTGATGATGGTTCTACACATGGTCTCTCTTGGTCTTCCCCGTTTTCTTTTCCCTATCGGTGACCATATGAGGGCTTGGTAGGGGAGCCTTGTCTTGTCCATTATGAGTACATGGCCGATGTAGTTCCAACAGCGTTTTCTTATAAAATTGGATACAGTATCTTGCTTAGTCTCTTGTCTTATTTAGTTACTACATCAACTTAATTATTACACAAATTTAGTTACTACTTTAACTTATTTACTACATTAATTTAGTTACTAAGTTAACTTAGTATGACTCCCAGGTCGATCCAACCTAAGATGGTACCAGGAACTGACATGGGAAGTCAAGTCTGCCGGCCTTATACAGACCATGTGACCCGTCCAGTCCTGACTGGACTATACAAATATGGGTTTACCACCACCACTTGCCTTATGTACGTAGGCGTGTGATGTGGTTCTTTACTTTACTTTACTTTACTTTACATTACTTTACTTTACTTTTTTTACTTTATTACTTTACTTTACTACTCTGGCCTTGAGTTTCTACCACACTACTCTAACTTCCTGTTCTGTTAGTCTTATGACCTATTTCATTTTAATTGCACAAACATATTCTCAGTTTTTATGTTCTTAAGTTTGCATGATTTTTATTTCGAATTATTATTTCAGAAACACTCCAGTGTTGACGGCAAAGTCTGCATGATATGCAAACCACAGCGTACAACTGCTTGACACCACAGCCACGAACATAAACAGTCTCAAGGACATCGGCCGTGTCCCGCGGCATTCTCTATTGCGCTGGTTCCAAGAATGGCTGTTCGCTTTTCTGAAATCTGGCTTCTGGTTGGTGTTGTTTTCATTTTACAGTTGCCAGGTACGTAACTACGTTTTTATGCATCATCATCATCATCATCATCATCATCATCATCATCATCATCATCATCATCATCACCGTCAGCTTGTACTGCCAGTTCATTGGATGCCATTTCCTCCCGTATAGACATCGATACCCCAAAACGAGTCTTAACTTCTACGTTGTATGCATCCGGTATATTTGTTAGATCCAAATGAAGTGGCCATTTTTCCTCTGGTAAGCTTTTTGAGTTTTAATTTCAGATCTGCTTCTAATAACTGATGGTCTGTATCACAGTCTGCATTTCGTAGGATTTTGGTGATGTTATGCTTGATCACAATCTTCTTTGTATTAAAATAAAATCTGGTTTTTGGTAATACTGTCCGAGGACTTCCATGTGGAGAGTGTTCTTGGGTGTTGTTTAAAAAGTGTGTTGGCTATCAATAACTCACTTTCTGTGCAAAATTCAATTAATTTGTCATCTGCATCATTTCTATTTCCCAATTCCCAATATTTTCTGTATTAGAGTTGTGTTTTTGGGATGGCCTTTAAGTCTGACAGTGAGAATTCTATCACTTACTTGGTTATATCTCATTAAAGCTTTTGCAGTTGTTTCACTCCTCTCTGGTCTCCGACGTCAATACCGGAATATATGAAAATACTTCAATTTTAATTTGTAAAATGTCCTTTGCTGGTCTTCGTGGCTAAGGTCCTACGGACGCGATTCGTAAGCCTGTTTACTTGCGTTTGCTCGTTTCTCAACACACCAGCGTGTCCTGGAGATAAACAGATTCTCCATATCATTGTTGTTTAAACTGAAGCCTGTCACTCTGCATGAAGCATGCCTGTCTTAGCTTTCTCTGCATGATCCGGGAGTCCGTTACAATCACGACATGCGTGTGCAGTTTGTCCTCTACCAGCGGAACGCCGCTGTGACTGCCTCCACAGAGATAACATGAAGAATAATCCAAGCAAAGGTATCATACGATCAGATAAAGAACATTATGTATAGCTTATCCCCGTCCATTGCATTAAGAAAATGAGTCTTAGGATATTAAATACTGCCCAAACAATTGAATTAAAATGAATCATGGACGCCGATTAAAGAGAACAGAAAGAAATTGGAGGCCGCAGAGATGTTGTATTTTAGGAATATGGAAAAGAATTTTATGGACGGCTAAAGTGACCAATGTCCAAGTTCTTCAAGAGCCAGTCCACAAAGATGTTTAATTGCCCACATCAGAGCCAGGTCCTGGGCGACATGAACGCAAAAGTTGGAAAACCTAAATAAAAGCAGATAGTAGGGCAACACGGTATGGGAAACAGAAACAATAGAGAAGACCGGATGATACAGTTCTGTGAAGAAAACAATCTTATTGTTTGTAACACAGTTGTCCAACATAACCCTAGGAAACTGTATACGTGGAAAAGCCCGAGAGATAGAACATGAAAAGAAACTGACTACATAATGATTAGAAACAGATTTAAAAACAATGTTTAAAATGCCAACACATACCCTGGTGCTGATATCAACACTGACAACAATTCTGTGGTCTTAAACTTACAAATAAACCTTAAAAACACAGGGATACGAACACCGAAGACACCTCAAATAGATATATCGGCATTGAAACAACCAGCCACAAGACAACTATACTTGGTTGAAGTAAAACAAAAAAAATATGATAGGCTAATCGTTGAAAGTATGGAACAATATAGACATGAAAATCCTGAGGATAAAATTAATACAAAATGGGAATGTGTAAAAACGAGTATTTTTGTTTGTTTGTTTGTTTGCATAACATTTACAAGACATCGCAGTGTGACATATTGGGAAGTTGGAAGCAGTACCCACCTCGACTTACCCCACCATGAAGTAAAGCTATGAGGATGGGACTAATTTCATTTGGAGGGGATGGGTCCTTGGAAGCCAAAGTGTCCCATAATAGCCCTGGAAATCTAGGGGTTTCCCAGGAATGTTATTTCTTCCCTCCAAAATCTTCCTTCCCGAAAAGAGAAACTTATTTAGCTCAAGAGTCCCCCACCTATGATCATTTTCCCTTTTGGGTGAAATGGTCACAGGAAATTTATAAGATTTAAAGTTCCCTTTTCTGAGTAACCTGGAACCTGGGAGATTACAATAGGACAGAATTTAGCTGTCTATTAGTGTTTACCCAGTCACCTGTAGTTCCAGATACTACCATTATGTGATGTAGTTTCATTAACTAAACACATAAATAATAAAATGTTTTGTCACACCACAATGTACTGGACAGAAGAATGCAGGAAGAGTTAATTTTGTATATTAACCAAAAAAGCTGTGGAAGTAATCAGTGAAGCATTATGATCATATGAACAATACACATCAGTCTTTAGAATAATGTTCTATAGACACCATGGAGAATAGAACTCCTAAAAGATCTCAATGTGGTTCTGTCATTTCATCACTGGACCACCCCACTTATTTCCTATCAATGTCTGCATTTCACAAATGTTCTGCTTGTGAACTTTCAGTTAGTTTATTAGTGAAAAACTTTGAATTAAACAGTCTACACAAAATAAGATCTGGAGAGATTCATAAAATACTCTCCTCTCTCTGGAAGTTCTTGCTGGTTCCTGAGTTAATTAAATGAATCACTGACTATACACAGTCCTTCCTTATTAATTTGTCATTCAGACTTCTGCCATGATTTTGATAATCTGCAAGTTCTTGTGAGGATAAAATGATCCTAGTGATCTTAGAAATGTTTCTGCAATTCATATATTGTCAATCATCAGAACCATCATGAAGCACAGATAAGTTTTGGGCACAGTTCAGTGGGGACTCATTGATCAGATTAACTCCTGAACTCAGATCCCTTGTGCACCTCTTTATCACAGAACTGCTCATGGTTTGCAGATCCATGGTACCTTATTGGGCAATGATCTGCAACTCTGGATCATGACAATCTGCGAACACCGTCATCCTCACCTGAGGTGGATAAACATGGTGAACCTATTTATATCTAGTCAATGGATGATAATTCTCCAGTTGACAAGAATGGAAAGGGCTACAGACAGAAGTTCCAGCAGGTAGCAGATTCAGGAAGTACTACAAGTTAGAGCTACAGTGTCTCTCATTTGTACTGGCATTAGACCTCAGCAATTGTAGTTGGCAGGCCCTCTTATCCTGCCCTTGTACATGGTGATCTGTTGACTGATGTTCTCACAGAGGACACAGACACAGTGAATGACAAGACGAGGAGAGGAATGATGGAGAGTTGGTGATAAAATGCAACCAGCATAAGTGATCCTAAATAGTAATGGAACAGAACAGGATGATTGTTTTAATTACATAAACTCATGTCACCATCAGTGCTACCTCAATTGTTTTAGTCTGCCTGGTTCCTTTCCTGTTTATACCTTCTCACCTCTTCTGTCATTACCTTTACTTACTTCTTCTGATACTGGGGTGGTAATCCCCTTGACAGTTTAGAAGTGCTTATGCATGGAAGCATACTATATGTTTCTCCTTTACTTACTCTGTCAAACAGGGTGATGCTTTAATAAAACTACATTCCACATGTTGAATCCAAGTAATAATGTAAAGAACACACATTAAATATTTTCACTCTTATGTTAATATAACTAACATATAATTGGTATAAATGTGGAGGTCTGTAGTGAAACATTCCTTATGAGTATTTACACTGCCTCTCATTCATTAACACACACACACACATATATATATATATATATATATATATATATATATATATATATATATATATATATATATATATATATATATATATATATATATATATACGGAGTGAAAGAAAGATGAGAGGACACAATGCACTCATTCTCTCATTCTAACACCAATCTTCTTCTTTATTCGTTCACTTGAGTGCTGGGGCTGGGCTGTTAGCTCGACTGTGATTCGGTCAGAGTGCTAGATACAGGGTCACAATGCGTTCGAATAATCACAGCAGTATAAATGCTGGACCAGTCATTGATGCTAAACATTTATACACACAATCTGTCTTCACGCCACGGACATATAAGATCAGAGGTAGAGCCTTTCATTCCTCCGTCTCACATTCGCGTATGTTGACGATTCGCTGTGGATTGGAACTAAGGCGACACATAGCACACAGATCATAGTTTATCCTGTACTAAACCTGCTCTGAACGCAGTCAGAAAGCTAGTAGGATTTAGACTCAAGAACAGGAAACAGTCTGGGCATAAGTGAGCCTCTTTTCACAGCCTAAGACATAGTGTTTGTACAGCAACTCCTCTGTGAACGAAAGATAGATGGAGTTAGATATCTACATCAGTACTGGCAGAGAGTAGCCATTTTGAGACCGGGAGAAAGTTGGCGGCTATCTTCGGATAGAAGAATATATATATTCATTTGTGCCGAAACTTACACACACACACACTCTCATACATAAAGCTTTACCTGACTCATATATAAACTCAGCCATAATTTAGTCTGAAATATTCCCATGAATCAGGCAGAGGGACATACAGATCAAATGGACTCTTACTGAAACCACATCTGGCTTCATTGACGGACGATCTGCATGTGCCAAATGTTAGCGTCTGTGAACCCAAAACCTTTCGCGCCGACGCGAGTCTTATAGGTTACCCAATGAATAGAGCAGGCTTCGACCACATGACCTGTCCATCACTGGTTGTCACAGCTATTATTAGAGCTGACACCACATTCCTAGCATTCCAATGCTTCCTAGTGCGAACGCCCTTTGGAGAGAAGTGTGTTTTGTAGTTGTGCTGTGCAGAAGTGAACAAGACGGAGTGCGCAATAATGCGACACGCAGTCAACATTAACATCTTTTAGATGATTGTTGATTTCTTGGCAAGATTACGCTCAGTAGTTTGCCATTGCTTTCTGAGCGACCGGCTCACATACCCCGTAAATTACCGACGCTGAGAACGCCGCGACCGATTACTTGCTTGCCTGCTTGTGTTCGTTGGCTAGAGCTCCAACGTGAAGTCCTGTATGTTGGATGAAGGTGTCCTGTTGTCAAACATCAGTGTGATGTCATACAGGACCTGAGGTTTGCGTGAATATCCGTTGTCCCCTGTCTGACTTATTGGTGTGCAGACTGGTGGTTCCACGCCTTACAGGCAGACACTCTCCGACTTCGGAGGAATCGGCGATCCTACTGACTTTAGCCAGGACCCCGAAGGGACATGTTGCCCAGGACGCTCGACGAGGACGCGTCAATAGGTCTTGGCCAGTATATAACCCGGCCCTGGTGCCTTGGAAACACCTCTGCGTCCCACTACCGATTAAGATTACTCACGAGAGTATACGGGTTTACGGAGAAAGTCGTGTAACCCCTAGACCAGGGAAACCGGCCAAAAATCAGTATACAGATTGATTGATTGATTGATTTAGGAACCGACATCACAGCATTCGGGACATTCCCATAAGCGCTCCGTCCCCATCCTCAGCAGCCAGCGAAGAGTTCCAACACTAATAGTTCCAGTAGCAATCTGATTATATGTCCGTCTCGCCTTTCCTCTGAGCGTCGAGCATCGGCCAGATCCCCTCGTCACACCTCGCTGCCTCATTCTTACCAGACTATGGTGATCCATTTGCTCCTCCGAGGTGTACACGTGCTTCCACAAGGCCGTAACCACGTCTGTCTTGTCATGCATCAATACTCCACCAAGTTTTGCCGAGCCAGCCAATCTGTCTGCCTGTTCATTCCCCAGCACACCGGCATGCCCCGGAGAAAAGATCCAGGTGATGCTTGCTACCCGTGACCTCCGAAGCGAAGCAAGCCACTCTGCACGAAGCCTGCCTGTCCTCACCCTCCTCAGCATGCTTTCTGAGTCAGTTACAATCACAATGTGTGTATGTATCGTGTTCTCTATCCAGCGGATAGCTGCATTGACCGCCTTCACCTCAATTCTTAAGCTAGATGTTGTGTCATCATACGCCAGGCTCTCCTGCACCAAAAGTCGACCATTAGCCTTTGCTAAGAATCCCCAGGCACTTCTCCTACCTCTCAACACCGAACCATCCATAGAAAATCAGTATACAGATTGCAAATACAACCATTCCAGCGAAGATAAATAAGAAAAAAAGCAATTATTTATAACCGATGAATTCTTTAGCAAAATGGCTAAAAGAAAAAAAGCAAAGAACACTAAAGAGTATATATTAAATTATTAATAGACAGAGATAATACGTCACATATGCAGAGTTGATAAAGAGGAGTGGCTGCAGAAAAAACTATTAGCTTAATGAGCCACATAACTAAGATACTAATCAAGGTCATACAAGAAAGACGTCAACATAAAATAGATGAGGAAGTAGCTGAAGAACAAGTTGGTTTCCGCACAAACAGCGGCACCAGAGAAGCAATTATCTGTTTGAGGATGTTAATTGAAAAATATATAGAAGTTCAAAAAGTATATATGTTTGTTTTATAGACTACAAGAAAGCTTTTGATAGAGTACAACATGAACAACTAATTGCATGCCTTCAAAATATAGGAGTAGACAGAAAGGACATCAGACTTATTAGTAACTTGTACTGGGAACAAGTGGCGTCTATTAGATGCGGTAATAACTATTCGTCGCCTATAGAGATAAAAAGAGGAGTACGGCAGAGATGTGTGCTGTCCCCAAGCCTCTTCAGCCAATACACAAAAATAAATTTTAAACAAGTTGAACTGCCTGGAATTTGCACCAATGGAAGAATCATAAATAATCTTAGGTATGCTGCCGATACCGTGTTAAAAGTAGAAAGCGAGCAAGAGTTACAAGACCTAGTTGAACAACTAAACAGGCATAGTAGAGAATTAACATTAAAAAGAAAAACAACGAAAAATATGATAATTAGCAGTGGAAACGAAAGGTCATCAATGAACATCACAGTAAACTGGGAGATACTAGAACAAGTAATACGTTTCGCCTATCTTGGACATATAATAACAGATGAAGGCAGAAATGAAATAGAAATAAAAATGAGAATAGGAATGGCCAAAATGCTTTCAACAGCATGCAATCAGTGGGGAACTGCGTGGTCTCGAGGTACGGTGTCCACCTCGAGAGCTGGAGTTCCCCGGTTCAAGCTAAGGTAAAATCCCAATTTTTTTCGAGTGGACTTCTAGTAATACAATTTCCCCTGGTCTCTGGGTAGTGAGATCGGACGCCCGTGTGTATTGTTGCGCACGTAAAAAATCCCTTGGCAGTTGGAAATCGAGAAAGAGTAGCCTAACGGCGCTGCCCGGGCAAAATTTCGAGTTAAAAATCTACCCAAAGTATTTAAGGATCCTCGCCAGTGCTACGGAGATCGTGCACTGAGGTGAGTTTCTCCAAACTCAGGTTCGAGTTAGGAGAAGAACGGAACACTTATGGGTCACACCCGTGTGCCGTGATGTTGATGCATCGACTAAACTAGACTATGCAATCAGTATTAACATCTAGAGAGATTAAAAACACATTTTAATAAAAAGTGAGAATTATCAAATGCTACTTGTATTCAATACTACTGTGTGACGCGGAAGACTGGCCATTGAACAAGCAACGAGAAAGTCGAATAGAAGCCCTGGAGAAGTGGATATACAGACGAATATATCGTATTTCATAGAAACAAAACCAATCATATACAGAGGTTCTAGAAAAAGTGAGAATGAAGAGAGAGTTAATGAAAGAAATAAAAAAAGGAGGCACATGAAATATTTCGGCCACGTTAAAAGATATGATACTCTTATAAAAACCATACTGGATGGCAACGTTGAGGGCAAGCGAGCAAGAGGTAGACAACGATACAAGTGGGAAGATAACATCAAGAGATGGACGAACATCAGCCTGACAGAATGTACAGTCAGGGCGAGAGACAGAAGTGTTGGAGATCCATTGCAACCAACCGTCATTGTGAAGACGGTACCTGATTGATTGATTGATCAGGGCCAAGCGATCGTCACGTTGTGTTCACGTTATGTGACGAGAGGTTCTGATGAAATTTGTGACAACCAAAAATATCGACGGTTATGTTATGTTATTTTTTATGTTATGGTATGTCATGGTATGTTATCATGATCTACATCCCCGCAAACTGGGTATGCCCATACTTGGTCAGTCCTCCGATGCAGCAGCCATCTCAAAGTGTCTCTACTCAGGGTTCCCATAAGGAGATGCTTGTCATGCCTCCTCTCTCGCCTTTGAAGACGGCTTTGGCATGCTTGTCCAGGATTCACACCAACTAGGGTAATCGAGCTTACATTAGAGACTCGACGCTGTAGGACCGCCGCGTCAGTGCTGCATGGACGAGTTCGGCCATGTCCATGCTGCTTCCTGTGTGTATTGGTGCATGGTTTCCAAGCTGGTCCGCTAGTCGGCAGATGGAGAAACTGTTTGATGGTTTCACAGCTGGTTCACTAGTCGACAGATAGAAAGAGTGTTCAATGGTTAGCCAGCTGGTCCGCTATTCGACAGATGGAGAAAATGTGGGATGGTTTGGCAGCTGATCCGCTAGTCGACAAATGGGAAAAATGTTTGATGGTTTGCCCCTGGTCAGCTAGTCGACAGATGAAGAAAATGTGGGATTATTTTACAGCAGGTCCGCTAGTCGACAGATGGAGAAATTGTTTGATGGTTTGACATCAGGTCCGCTATTCGACAAATGAAGAAAAGTCGGATGGTTTGTCTGAGTGGCACGGAAGACAATCAGCGGTCGAACATATCAAGAACACACAGGACCAGTGTCTGTGACTACATATGCACGCCTCTTGGCACGGTGCATGGTGATGATGATGTTTCCTGGGAGTATACGCTACATATTACCCGTAAGCAGTTCGGAATATGAACAAACAAATTCGACAGAGCATGGGGCAGCAGAAATGTGGTTTCTGAGACACGTGTTACGAATATCTTGGACTGCCAGAATAACCAAGATGGATAGCCTGAAAGAAGCAAATCAAAGTAGGACGTTATATGCGACTATATGAAAGAGACAAATAATATTATGTGGCCATATACTGAGGAGCGGGCATTGAGGGACATTGTGAGGACAGCACTGATCAGTAGTAGAAGAAGGAGCGAAGGAGCGAACTTTATATTTCAAAGAGTTACACATTGGACACATTAACCTGTCTTATATTGGGCCTTTCAGTGGAAAGGACAGACAGAGAGAAATGATATCTCTTGGTCTAAGAAGGTGGCAATGAGAAATATCATCCATGAAACTGATTCAGAACACCAAGGTACCTCTGAAGTCCGAGTAGGCTTGCCAGATGGAGAAGGACACTGGTAATAGGGAAAGCTCATCCATCCATCCATCATGTGCCATGCCGGTAAGCGTGGGCGGTCATGTTCTGCCATCTCACTCGATCACCAGAGTCGTGGATCAGCTCTGTGTTTCTGTCTCGACCATGCCACGTGGTCAAGCCATCCAGGTAATTGCTTCTAGGTCTTCCCCTTTGTCTGTTCCCTTCGATCTTACCAGTTGTCACCAAGTTCTCCAATCCATTTCTTCTCATAACATGCCCAAAAAATTTTGACTGTCTACGTCTAATTTCTCTAATCAATTTACGATCTTCATTTGTTTCTTGAAGGACTTGTTCATTGGTCTTTCTGGCTGTCCATGGTATTCTTTGCATTTTCCTCAGAAACCACATCTCTACAGCCATCAGATTTTTTTCAGCCTGACTGCTCATTGTCCACGCTTCACATCCATATAAAAGTGCAGGTTCTATGTAGCATCTCAACACTCTTTTTCGCGTTTCAATTGACATCTTTTTATTGGTTAGTATGTTTTTCATCTTGCTAAAGGCTACTTTTGCCATGGCGATTCTTGTTCTAATCTCTTCAAGGCATCTCCCATCAGATGTTCTGACTGTTCCGAGATAATTGGACCTATTCACTTGTTGAAGAAAATTCCCATTTACTTGTATATTACACTGTGGTATTTCGTTCTTCCTAGTGGCGACCATAATCTGTGTCTTTTTACAATTTAATTCTAACCCTAGTTGTTTACTGTGTGTAACAACCGCATCTACTAAATTTTGCAGGTCCCCTTCATTGTCTGCAATCAAGACTGTATCATCTGCATATCTAATGTTATTGATGCATCGTCCCCCAATGTTGATTCCTTCCATATCTTCAATATTTCTGAAAATACTTTCACTGTACAGGGAAAACAGATCTGGAGACATTACACATCCCTGTCTCACACCCCTTTTAATAGGCTGATATTGGCTTACTTCATTATCAACTCTTATGGCAGCTTGTTGTTTCCAATATATGTTTTTTACAAGTCTAAGAACTTTTCCATCAATTTGTAGATCTTCAAGCATCCTTATCATGTTGACATGTCTCACTTTATCAAAAGCCTTTGTGTAGTCAATAAAGTAAAGGTGTAGGTCTTTGTTTACTTCTATAGAACGTTCTGTAGTTAATCCACACGCAAAGATCAGTCCAGTACACTAGAAGTAGTAGCACGTGTGTGGACTACGTTTGAGTTCAAAGCCAGTGAACACACAACAATAGAAGGGCAAGGTCAGAGATTTGTGGATAAATATGAACATTTGCACATTTATCAAGGTGTATGATGATGATGATGTATCCTGGTGGCCATTGTTATTTGTATATATTATTATTGTACAACCACACGGAATGACACTATCCATTGCCGTCCACCGGGCGCTGGAACGCAAATTATTCCTCCCCACGACGCTTGACGGCATAAGTGGAAGATGATGATGATGATTATATCAATGTTATCACATAAACATATCTAACATAGTGCTTGTTCTGTCTGCCACTCGCTGCCCACACTCTTAGTGATGCTTGAATGAAATAATGTATGAAAGGAGAGATTTAATAGAGGCAGAATATGGGACAGGCCTGCGAACCCAATTCTTACCACTGTTAAAATCAACTTTGTTAATTCGTTTTTCCCATGTCTGTTAACAACATCTGTTCAATGTATCCTTATCTCACAATCTGCCCTCGCTACCCTAATCACCTTCTTCTGCTCGTTCTGAATAAGTTCTCGTTTTAATAAGGCTAAACTAATTCACAAAATCCTATTTCAAAATGCTCCAAGCTACCTTTGGCCGTTGTTTAATTATAACGCAAGACATAGCGAACGACTAAATATACTTCATGTCCCTAAACCTAGGATAGACTTATATAAAACAAGCTTAGCATACTCTGCCACGCAGTTGTTGAACAATCTTCCACAAGAAATCAAAGACACCATCATTCATTATACATACAGTCGCAACCTGTTTGAACACATCCTCAGTACAGACTACATGCCCCCCTAAACAATTGTAATGGTAAATTATCTCAAAAGCCAACTAGTTAATAATCATTACCATATGTATGACACGTTACACCTTCATTGGGTATTTATCATGCCCATCGTAAACATTGCCGGTCTCTCTGGCTGAGGGGTTACAACACTTTCTCCGTAATCCCGTTTATCACGCAGTCTCGCAGCGGGAGAGAACTGGTAGCGGTTCGACCCCCGCTTGTGACTTGCGGGATAACTGAGCCGGCCGCTCAGAAAGCAATGGCAAACTACTAATCTTGCCAATAAATCACCAGACAGCTGAAAGATGCTGCTGTTGACAGCGATGTCCTGTAAAGGATATGCAAAAAAAAAAAAAAAAAAATGGTAAACATTGCCTCAGTGAGTCATGCATTATAGTTTATTTTTCATGTGTATTAATGCTTATTGTTCTTCTGTTGTCTAACATTATCTTCATAAGTGACGTTGAATGAAATAATAGAGACATTAGACGTAGACAGTCATAATTTTTTTGGGCATGTTATGAGAAGAAATGAATTGGAGAACTTGGTGACAACTGGCAAGATCGAAGGGAAGAGACCAAGGGGAAGACCTAGAAACAAGTACCTGGATGGCTTGGCCTTGTGGCATGGTCGATACAGAAACACAGAGCTGATCCACGATCTGGTGATCGAGTGAGATGGCAGAACATGACCGCCCACACTTTCCGGCATGGCACATGATGGATGGATGGAATGAAATAATGTCTGAGAGAAATTAGAGAAAAAGGGCAGAATTTCAGACGGGCCTGCTTGCCAAATTCTTAATCCTTTGAAAATATAGATTGTTCGTTCGTTCGATCGTCCGTTCTCATTGGCTGTATTATCATCACAACGTTGTCATATACTGTCAGTCGCGGCTGTTCATGTTTGTATTGCCATCACAATGTTGTCATATACTGACAGTCGCGGCTGTTCATGTTTGTATTATCATCACAATGTTGTCATATTCTGACAGTGGCGGCTGTTCATGTTTGTATTATCATCACAATGTTGTCATATTCTGACAGTGGCGGCTGTTCTAACATACTTGTACATATCTCTCTCCTGGCAGTTACACAAGGTCAGCTCTGTACACAAGGCTGGACATTCCACAATCTCACCGGCTCCTGTATGGCACTTATAAGGAAAAACTTCACGTATGGTGACGCCAAATACTACTGCCCATCTAATTTCCGAAGCAGTACTACGAAAAGGGACGGCCATCTTGTGTTTATATTTGATAAAGCCACCGATGATTTTGTTAAAGGTATGTTCTGTCCAACCTTACTTAGCTTACACATGCCCAAACATGAATCACGCGCAGTTTTCTATCCATTTGTCAATGTACTTCAAAGTGTTTCAGTTGTCTAGACATGGCCCTGTTTATAACTTATAGTATAAGCTTCTCGTCTTCAATATTTATATACGCTTGATTTCTTCGATGTGTATGTATGCTTATAAACTTGTTTTCTTAGAAGTTTATATAAGCTTCCTTTCTTCAATGTTTATAAGCTAGTTTTCTTCGATGTTTATATAATCTAGTTTTCTTCGATGTTTATATAAGCTGATTTTCTTCGATGTTTATATAATCTAGTTTTCTTCGAATCTTATATAATCTAGTTTTCTTCGATGTTTATATAATCTAGTTTTCTTCAAGGTTTATATAATCTAGATTTCTTCGATGTTTATATAATCTAGTTTTCTTTGATGTTTATATAATCTAGTTTTCTTCGAATCTTATATAATCTAGTTTTCTTCGATGTTTATATAATCTAGTTTTCTTCGATGTTTATATAATCTAGTTTTCTTCGATGTTTATATAAGCTAGTTTTCTTCAATGTTTATATAATCTAGTTTTCTTCGATTTTTATATAAGCTAGTTTTCTTTGATGTTTATATAAGCTAGTTTTCTTCGATGTTTATATAAGCTAGTTTTCTTCGATGTTTATATAAGCTAGTTTTCTTCGATGTTTATATAAGCTAGTTTTCTTCGATGTTTATATAAGCTAGTTTTCTTCGATGTTTATATAATCTAGTTTTCTTCGATGTTTATATAATCTAGTTTTCTTCGATGTTTATATAAGCTAGTTTTCTTCGATGTTTATATAAGCTAGTTTTCTTCGATGTTTATATAAGCTAGTTTTCTTCGATGTTTATATAAGCTAGTTTTCTTCGATGTTTATATAAGCTAGTTTTCTTCGATGTTTATATAAGCTAGTTTTCTTCGATGTCTATATAAGCTAGTTTTCTTCGATGTTTATATAATCTAGTTTTCTTTGATGTTTATATAATCTAGTTTTCTTCGATGTTTATATAAGCTAGTTTTCTTCGATGTTTATATAAGCTAGTTTTCTTCGATGTTTATATAAGCTAGTTTTCTTCGATGTTTATATAAGCTAGTTTTCTTCGATGTTTATATATGCTTATTAGCTTGTTTTCTGTGATGTGTATATACGCTTGTTTTCTTCAATACTGGCCACCGGCTGATTAGAGAAAAATCATGGATGGCTGAGACAGAGGACATAATCAGAGACGTGTGCATGCTTGAGAACATTGGGAGAGTTGAGGAGTGGGTTAGAATGTTAGAGGCAAAGTCAGAACTGTGCAGGGTTATAATAACAGTGGATTGGTAATGCAGGGACTGGCCGGCAGGCTGCACTGAATGTGAGGTGTAACGGTTGATCTACGACAATTCGCGACAAGGTAATGTAATCATCTATACTGATGGCTCTGTACTAAGAGGGAAACGAAGTGCCTGGGATCGTGCCGAAGGTTGGTGGACCATGTTTGGTGCAGGAGAGTCTGGCATACGATACCACAACATCTAGTCTGAAATAGTGGAAGTCACAACGGGCTTCCGCTGGTTGGAGGACAGACAGCACACGCGTGTCGTAATTGTGAAAGACTCACTAAGCATGATGAGAGAGGTGGGGGGGGGGGGGGGGGAGGGGGGAGGCGTGCTTCTGTCAGAGTGACAGGCATTTATTCATATATCAAGGATATGAGGACTGTTGGATTTTGTTTCCAGGACATGCTAGTGTGGTGGAAAACGTGGAGGCGGACAGATTGGCTGGCTCTGTACCACTTGTGGGGTATTGTTGCATGATAAGGCAGATGCGGTCGAGGCCCTTTGGGATGGTGTTTGTAGAGTGATAGATCGCGACGGCTTGGAGAGAATGGTGATGTGGGATGTGACCTGAGGATCTGGCCGATATTCTCGAATTCGAAGAAAAGCCAGACATACATATAGTCAGTACTATTAATAGTGGGACTCTTCGCTGGCTGCTGCATGTGAGGACGGAGTACATACGAGAATATCATGAGTGATGTGATGCCCTCAGATCCTGGCTGAACTCATCTCAACTCAGCTCTGTCTTCGATGATCATACCTTGTAGATTGTCATTATGTTGCGTTTTCTTGGTCCACGATATGCTAATAGTTTTCACTCAGAATACGAGAGATGTGTTATCATAGAATGTGTCATCAAGTATGAGCGCACGTGCAACGTCTCTGCCAGGAGGTTAAGGTCTCTGGTTTGTTTATGCTCATGGCTACCGTTTGCATTCGCGTTTTCCTCATGTTGGACTGGAAGTGTATGGTTCCGTCGCCCTACTACTGAGTGTAACCGTGGCGCGACACTGTGAGCTGCGAATTTTGTGTGAAATGCTTTTACATCTTCCTGAGGTTGTTTGGAGCGAGAACTGCATGTTCGGAGCAATGGCGGCTGGCTGTGTCGCAGAAATGACCGGTGTTTGCCTTATGCAGAAATGTTTTTGACTGCTGGTCTTCTAGTGACTGCCGCTTCCATCGACGATGAACTGTATTTTCGTGGAGGACCTTTGTGTTGGCATTCTGACGACTGCATTATGTACATGTAATGCTTTTACATCTGTCCGAGGTTATTTGTAGCGTGACCGAAAGCATCTTGAAACAGAACAAACAACGTCTAGAAGTGTCTAGACTGTGTACATCCGGATGGAAAAATGACTGGCGCTTCCATTAAAGATGAACTTTGTTTCGTGGAGGACTTTTGTGTTGACATTCTGACCGCTGTATTATGCTCAGGGAAATTCTTTTACTATCTGTTCGCGGTTATTTGTGGCGTGAACTGGGAACTGCATGTTCGGAAAAACATGGCGCAGCTTGCTCAGGGTTGCTACTTTTCTTTGACAGAAAACGTCTAGAAATAGAACAAACAACATCTAGAAATATCTAGACTGTGCAGGTGAACATCTAGAAAAACTTCCGGATGGGAAAATGTCTGCCGCTTCCATAAAAAATGAACTGTATGTTTCGCGGAGGACTAATGTGTTGTCATTCTGCCAGCTGCATTAAGCACAGGGACATGCTTTTACTATCTGTCCGCGGTTGTTTGTGGCTGTGAACTGCACATTCGGGAAAATGGCGTAGCTGGCTTTGTCACAAAACTGACGGGTTTTACCTTATTCAGTAAAGTGTGGCTGCTGGTTTCTTGTGACTGCCGTTTCTACCGAAGATGAACTGTATTTTTCGTGGGGACTTTCGTGTTGGCATTCTGGCAGCGGCATTATGCACAGTATACCTGTGCGGTCTGTTGGTTGTCGAAACTCCTGCGTTTTCAACATTTCATAAGGGCAGTGAGGAGCATTTTGTGTGATGCGGAGCGTGATGGGGACGAGCCGTTGCTGTGAAGTTGGAACCGTGGAACCGCGACTGACTAACTGACTGACTGACTAACTGACTGACTGACATAGTATACCATCGAAACAACAAGTATTATAATGTACATTGTCGTTCACTGAGCATTGAAATTGCGGAATGTGTCACGAAACATTAAGTATATGCCGTTGTTGAGGTAAAATTGAATTGTAAGAAAACACAGATTATGGTCGTCATTTGGAAGAAAGAAATACCCCAATGTAATATACAAGTAAATGGTAATTTTTTTTTAAGACGTGAATTGGTTCTATTATCTTGGAACAGTCATAACATCTGATGGGAGATGCTGTGAAGAGATCAGAACAAAAATAGCCATAGTGAAGGTAGCCTTTTGCAAGTTGGAAAACATACTGTCCAATAAGAAATGTCAATTGCAACGAGGAAGCTACATAGAACCTGTCCTTTTTTATGTATGTGAAGCGTGGACAATGAGCAGACAAGTTGAAAAACATCTGCTGGATGTGGAAATGTGGTTTCTGAGGAAAATGCAACGAATACCATGGGCAGACAGGAAACCCAATGACCACGTCCTACACGAAACAAATGCTTGCACCTGATTTGAGAAATTAGACTTAGACAGTCAACATTATGGGCATGTTATAAGAAGAAACATATTTGGAGAACTTGGTGACAACTGGCATGAACAAGAGGAAGATAACAAGGGTAAGAGAGAGAAGTAAATACCTGGATGGCTAGTCCACGTGGTATTGTCGATCCAGAAGAATAATCTGATCCATGACTCTGGTAATCGAGTGAAGTGGCGAATCATGACCGCCCACGTTTAACGACATATCACATGATGGTAAAACTTCCTGACGGCATGGTAGTGGGTTCATTCCACACACCGATCAGTTGGACTGAAAGTTGACTTCTGGTTCACAAAGCAATGGCAGACCATTAAACGTAACAGGGCTTAAAGAATCCACCTGGGGTTTATCTAAACGTCCTATATGTTAATGTGATATCTGTGTTATCTTAATGGCGCATATTGTTGTTGTAATGTCATAGACAAATATTATTTTAATGTCATACATTATTTTAATGGTGTATATTGTTGTTGTAATGTCATAGAAAAATATTATTTTAATGTCATACATTATTTTAATGGTGTATATTGTTGTTGTAATGTAATAGACATATATTATTTTAATGTCATATATTATTTTAATGGCAAACATTTGTGTTGTGAAGTCATAGTCATATATTGTTTTACTCTCATATATTATGTTAATGGCGCATATTTTTTCTGTTGTAATGTCATAATCATATATTATTTTAATGTCATATATTATTGTAATGTCAGATATTTTTGTTGTGAAGCCATGGTCATATACTGTTTTAATGTCATATATTATTGTAATGTCAGATATTTTTGTTGCAAAGTCATACTCATAAATTGTTTTAATATCATATAATATTTAAATGGCACACATTTTTAGTGTAATGTTATAGTCACATATTGCTTTACTATCATGTATTATTTTAATGTCACGTTGCGTTATTGTCATCATCAGCATCACGTGCCTTACCGACAGCCGTGGCTTTATCATGCTTCCACCTTTCTTGCAGTCTCTAACATTTATGAGTTGGTGAGCTGACACCTTCCTCGTCATGAGAAAACATTGTCAAGAACCGCCTCTTGTTGTTTTCCTCTGTCTCGCTTTTCATAAATATTTCAAAATGTTACAACACGTTGCAGTGTTTCTCTTTTCATAACGCGGAAAAAAAAAAAACTGCCTCGTTCTGATGTTTGTGATAAGTTGTTTTTGTGTTTTAGCCTCGTTCTTGGGTTTGTGATATTTTGTCTTTGTGTTTTTGCCTCGTTCTGAAGTTTGTGATAAGTTGTCCTTGTATATTAGCCTCGTTCTTGGGTTTGTGATATTTTGTCTTTGTGTTTTAGCCTGGTTCTGGGGTTTGTGATATTTTGTCTGTGTTTTAGCCTCGTTCTGAAGTTTGTGATAGGTTGTCCGTGTGTTTTAGCCTCGTTCCGATGTTCGTAATAGGTTGTTTCTGTGTCTTAGCCTCTCCCAAAACTTTTAGATTGTACATTTTGACTGTCAATGGAATTTTCAGCATTTTTCTGTAAAATCTCATCTCGTTGGAAGGGCGTGGGGGGGGGGGGGGGGGGGGGGTATTAATGGACTTGCTACCCCCCCCCCCCCCCCCCCCCCCCCCCACAAATCGTCCAGGATTCACACCCACGTGTTAGAACAGCTACTGTCTAAATTGCACAATTATTTTTGTACCCTCCATGACAAGGGCTTATTACATAAGATGTTCTTCATTTCATACAATGCAGGTTTTTCTTATCCTATTATGTTCTTTATTCCTGCGTTAAATCTGCCAAGTGATATTATCTACGTACCTACATACTTTATTTCTACATTTGTCCAACTAATTGTAATATAATATATTATTTGATTTTAGTTTCACGTGACCTTTTAAAGGCATAAAATTATTCAAATGATGTTTTAATGTCAACTATTGCGTAAAGGGGGGGGGGGGGGGGTGGGGGGGGTTATTATATTGTCTGTCTTTGGGGGAGCCGTGGCTGAAAGGGTAGAGAGTCCGCCTCACACTAAGCAGGTATTGGTTTCGATCACAAGACAGGGCTGGAAGATTTTCCAAGAACCGCTGGTATCAAATGATATCACAGGACCCATGAATCTCTTGGGCAGTGTGATCGGATATATAATCTTTTGGGACAAGGGCGAAAGACCAGAGCCGTGAGTGTGCAAGTTGTACACGTTAAACATCTCACCGCAGTTGGAAATCGGAAAGAGTAGGCCGTGAAGCCACCGTCGTGGTAAAATTGTTAGAATAGAAAACCTGCCCATGGGTAAATACAGCCCGTGACCTTGGATGGAAGATATAAATATACTGTATATGGGGCCGTGCAGCCTGCCAAACGTGTCGTACAAAGTTGGAACTCCATAGCTCTAGTGACGACCCCCAGGAGTCTCCGAGAAGCTTCACTCGTGAACTGAATGACAACATCCAGAATCGAACCCACAACCTACGGAGTGCTAAGGAGACGTTTCAACCACTACTGTGTGTGTAGTTTAGCGAGGTGAGGTGGTGAAACATGCCTCTAGTGGGCAGATTTAACGTGTGGTATTCTGTCTATCCCCCTCCAGGTCTGCTTGATGAACAAGGTGTGGACAGAGCTTTCATTGGACTGCACGATCAAGCAAGGAATGGCGACTATATGTGGGACAATAACTCTACGGTATACTGTTATTTTGACGCTTCACTAATGTGTTGCGACATAGTATATATATTTATTTTTGAGTGAGCCTTGTCTGGCTTTGGGAGTGGGACAAGTTGACTGTGCAAACAGTTCTGGGGTAGTTCTGCCTTATTCATGCTAAGGTTGAGACACAAAACTATCTCCTCCAAGGCACCATCGTTCATGTTCTTCCTATCGGTGTATTTAACCCCATCCGGACCCGGTGCTGTGTCGTTAACTCTCTTCATCTCGCGTCTAATATCATCTACCCGTATCATGTTTTCATAGTCGTCATTCCTAGTGGCCTATGACAGGGCCTCTCTGACAGGTCTGTTTTAGACATCAATCGTGCAAAGAAATTCCCCCACCCCCCTCCTGTCCTCCTTGTTAGTTGTCGTAGGTCGGTTGTTGTCATCATATACTGTACCATGTGTACGGTCTGCGCCTTTCTGTTCATCTGTCTATGCAGCTTGCAGAATGTTCCCAATGTCACATCTCCACCGATTTCACTTATAAACTGTTCCCACTTCATCTTTTGGCCTCTGCTATTTGGAGTTTTGTCGGCTCCGTGGCCAAGTGTTTACGGACACAGTTCGTAATCCCACACACCCGCTGTCGAAACATAGCTGCGGACGATTCGGCAGCAGACCGTCTTGCGTTTTTTTAACGAAATGCTATGGGTGCCGGTGGTTCAGAAATCAATGGCAAACTACTGAACGTAAACTTGCCAAGAGATCGCAACAACAAAAAATTATGGTGTTGACTGCGACGTCCTGTAAAGGATATGCAACTAACTTGAAGTTTCAATTCCTGAAACTTTCTATTTTTGTCAGCCTCCTCCATTCCTGTATCAACTGAACTGGTGTCTCTGCACCATCTGCCAATTATTTATGGATGTTTTCCCTCCATGATTGCTCCGCTTCTCATGTCTACAATGGCGGCTGTGGCAAGATCTGCCTTGTTTTTTTAGATCGTCCCTGTGATCTAAGGCGCCTCATGAGCAAAGAGGGTCGTGATCATTGTCAAAAGTCATTATTTCTCCAACTGGTGTTCAGTTCTGGGTGCAGTTTGAGATCCCTTCTTTTGTCATAAGTGACGAACTGCTAGCACAGATCCCAGAGAGAAAACTCGGGACAAATGTCTGTAATGCTGATTGAAGATACAGTTCCTAGAAACTGTAGAAAACAGCCAAGAAGTGGCTGGTTGAAAAGATAGATGTATCTTCTCTTGGTATCACCAGGAGTGAGAAAGAGGAAATAAGATATAGAGGATATGCTTATTGCTTAAGGACTGCATAGGGAAGGTACCTCCGTGGCTCTCTCTTTTCCTGTTATTATATAACCCCAACTGTTTTACGAAGTGTGCGCTCACTTAAGCTACACATACATTGATGTGCAGTTATAATAATGCTGGACGAACTGAGTTTAAAATACAACTGTGTTTATTTCTTGTTCCTGATGATAATAACCTGATGGTGATTATATTGATGTTATATCTCAACTGAAGAAGACTTAGGCCATGCTCCCCCGGTGAGACGCGTTGCACTGTCAGCTTGAAGAAGTCCACAGTGGTCCCTTCACTAGGATTTGTCACTCCATGATGTGGGTAGGTTGTTGACTGGCCGTGCTCCAAAGAGATCTGGAAGGAAACTAACGGAGATGGGTAGTATCGATGTCTACACAAAACATAATAGACATGCCTGTTACATAAACATATATCCAAATAAAGATATGTTGATCTCCGAATCCTCCATTATCTCCTGATCTATCTATCTATCTATCTATCTATCTATCTATCTATCTATCTATCTATCTATCTATCTATCTATCTATCTATCTATCTATCTATCTATCTATCTATCTATCTGTCTATCAATCTATCTATCTATCTATCTATCTATCTATCTATCTATCTATCTATCTATCTATCTATCTATCTATCTGTCTGTCTGTCTGTCTGTCTGTCTGTTTGTCTGTCTGTCTGTCTGTCTGTCTGTCTGTCTGTCTGTCTGTCTGTCTATCTATCTATCTATCTATCTATCTATCTATCTATCTATCTATCTATCTGGCTAGCTGGCTGGCTGGCTGTCTGTCTGTCTGCCTGTCTGTCTAGTTAAAACATAGCTAGGTCCCTATATCGATTCACAGAACCGTATATAGATGAGTGTTTTTCATCCACGTTCTCTCCACTTACTCTCTCACTCTATCTCTCTCACACACTCTCCCTCTCTCACTCTCTGTCGGAAGGGCGTAGTCGACAATGCATGTGTATCATTAAAGGCCGTCACTGTTTCAGTATTATTGAAAAGTTTCCAAAATCCTCTGTCTGTCCTCATGCAGACATCATTAGGCAGGCAAGGTGAACTGGTGAACTTTCCTCCTCCAAGTTAGTTAGTTAATCTTTCCTCTTTAGCCTAAGGCGGCGCATAGGGCAGAAGACCTGACTCTCCATGCCTGGCGGTTCGCTGCTATCTGTTGTAGATCTTGGATGTTTACTTGGCCATTGAATGAGCCTTCTCTAATGATGGTTCTACGCAGGGTCTCTCTTGGTCTTCCCCGTTTTCTTTTCCCTACCGGTGACCATGTGAGGGCTTGGTAGGGGAGTCTTGTCTTGTCCATTCTGAGTACATGACCGATGTAGTTCCAACGGCGTCTTTTTATAAAATTGGATACCGTATCTTGCTTAGTCTCTTGTCTTATTTGCGTATTGCTTCTGAAGTCTGTCCAGTGGATGTTTAGAAGTCTTCTAAGACATTTGTTCTCAAAATTATTTAATTTTTTATCTAAAGCTACCGTTGATTTCCAACTTTCACATCCGTACGTTAACACTGGAATCACACAAGAGTTGAAGATTTTAAGTTTTGTGTGTTTGCTGAGTGTCTTTGACTTCCAGATGTTTGACAGTTTGTTGAAGGCACTAGATGCCAGTGCGATTCTAGTTGATATTTCTGGTGTTGAGTCCCCTGTAGATGTCATTTTGCTTCCTAGGTATGTGAAGCTGTTGACTTTTTCAAGAACGTTGCCGTTTAATTTGGTGTAATCTGAACTGTTGGTAAGATGTCTTTGTCCAGTCTTTGTTTTTGTGGTGTTAATATGGAGACCAATATGCCCTGAAACATTTTGGAGATGGTTTATTTTCTCTTGGGCATCCGGGTGTGTTGAACTCAAAAGCACTATGTCGTCAGCAAAGTCCAGGTCTTCTAGAATTTTGTCAACCCAATGGATACCCATATTTGTGTTGTTTGTGCATTTGCGCATGACCCAATCGATAGCTATTCCAAAGAGCATCGGTGATAAGACACAACCCTGTTTCACTCCTGTTTTGACTGAGAACCAGAGAGTTGCCTTTTTCCGTTCTTACGCAGCAAAATGTCTCTTTGTAGAAAGATTTTATGACGTTGGTATATTTGGTAGGGAAACCATAGCTGTTAAGTAGATTCCAAAGTGAAGTACGGTTGATACTGTCGAAGGCTTTTTGAAAGTCGACAAAGTTGGTGATTAATTTCGACTGGAATTCTACGGAGTCTTCAATGATTATTCTGAGGGTGAAACTGTGGTCTATGCCTGACCGTTTTGGTCTGAAGCCAGCTTGTTCTTCTCTGATCCTTTCATCTATAGCCTTTTTCAATCTCTCAAGTAACACGCTACAAAAAAAGGTTTTCCTGGTACTGACAATAGAGTGATACCACGCCAATTATTGCAATCAGACATATCGCCTTTTTTAGCAGTTTGAAAATTACACCATCTTTCCACTGTTGTGGTGGGGATTCGCTTTGCCAGATTTCATTGATCAATTGTAACAAACGTTTTAAGGTATTCTCATCTGCTGCTTTGAGCATTTCTCCTGAGATGTCATCTTCACCAACAGCTTTGTTGTTCTTCAATTTTTTGATGGCTGCTTTAATCTCTTCTATGGTTAATGACTCGCAGGAGGCATCTAGTGTGGGCATAGTAATTTCTCCATCCAGGTTCGGAAGTGTCAGGCTGCGATCTATTTAATATTTCTTTGAAATGTTCTGCCCATCGTTGCTTTTGAAGGTCATCGGATAACAATTGATTGCCTTGTTTGTCTTTGATGGGTATATTTGGTGTAGGTGAGTGATTGCATAGTTGCTTCATGATATGGAATACGGCTCTGTTGTTTCCAGTTCTGGCAGCTGCTTCGGCGTCGGAGGCCAGGCTGTGAATAAAGTTCTGTTTGTCTTTTCGTGCGCTTGATTTCACCTCTTTATCCAACATAGAGTATTTTTGCTTATGGGTTTCATATGTAGATGTGTCTTTTGCAGAAAGAAGTGTTAGTTTTGCTTGTTTTCTTTCTTGTATCTTCGTCCAGGTGTTATCGCGTAGCCACTTCTTCTTCTGTCTTTGTACGTAGCCGACTGTGTTTGTTGCAGCATTTAGCAAGGTATTTTTTAGGAAATTCCAATTTTCTTCAATGTTGTTTTTAATATTCGCATTGCTCGATATACTTTCTTTGTTAGCATAGATGCTTTGTACCTCTGAATGGAATGCGAGTTGGTGTTCTTTAGTCAGTAGGGACTGTGAGTTTATTTTCTTAATTCTGGGTGATCTGTGCAGAGTCTTGAGCTTTATTTTTGGTTTGGCAATGCAGAGATTGTGATCACTGCCAGCATCTGCACCTCTGCAGGCTCTGACGTCTTGTACTGATGAACGGAATTTGGCATTAATGAATTTTCCTCCAACTGCTTTTACACTAATCTTGGTAGGCATTCCACGTGTTGGTCCAAATAATCACTGTTAATTTGGACGCTATAAGAAGGTCGCTCACTCTCAGGAATTCCTCCCGAGTAGTCAGTCTCTCCAGTGTATTTGCAGGACGTATCAAAAAGGTCTATCCTTATGCAAATAGGCCAAGCACTCACGTGGCATGGATCACGTTGGATTTCTCCAAATTATCACGTACGGCAAATAAGAAAACACGTTTTATAACGAAACAGTAAAGACAAGAGCGGGAACAATAAGTACAAAGACAATCCGCTGCTTAAAGTTTGTGAGAATAAAATGAGAAACAGAAAACTAACGCCAAGCCCAGTATCGTATTATTCGTATATCCTCCTATCCCCTGTGATATTTTATTACCTTGTTTTGGAATTAAAGATATATTTATTCTTTTCTCGGTCCTTTTTGGTTTGTCCTTTAGTTGGACAATGAAAGAAAACATGCAGGTTCTACCGTGACGTCCCGTCACACTCATCATTGAATTCCTCGCGGACTCATATAGCCCTGACTTTGCAGGACCTTGGTACAAGGGAGGTGGTTGCTTCCATTGTCCCCACGGACACTCCATTTGATGTCTGATGCCGCCTCTTGGGATACAACTGCCAGGTCAATACAGTGTCTGGACACCCTGGTCTCATTGCTGGCCTAGTTGGTCTCCTGTCATTTATACAGAAAACGTCCGCCTCAAGAAAGGCTTCAGTGAGAGCAGTACCCTGTCTATTCTCACCAGACTTGCCACTCTCTTTGGATCGCGCATTGAAGTCACCACAAATGATATGCCTGGTACCAGGGTTACACCCAGAATCCTTCAACCAGTCCCAACTCTCTCCGTTTACGCAAGACTTCCCACTAATTATATTCTAGCTGTATTCTCCAATTTTCATCTGCATTCCCTGCACCTCTTTGCCGTCCTGATCCCACCAACTCATATCCAGTATCATATGATGTAAGCCATCATTTACCACCAGAGTCTGCCCCTATCTTCCCTGCCCGAATGGGTTAATGTAGCATGAATAGCCAGGGCATTCCAATGAGTTTGTCTTCAGTTCTTGCAGCATGAGGATGTCAAAATCGTATACCAATGTTTGCCAATATTAATCCTCCCTGGTCTGCACTACAGCAGTTCCAATACACACCTCGTATATGTTTGTGTCCCAGACGATACGTTTTCCTCCTACCCTTCTGGTTCCAACCCTCTTCTTTCGTTTCCTTCCCACCTCTCCCCTACCTCTTCTCTCCCGTTTCATTTTCTCCCCTCTAGCTGTTGTAAAAGGTATCGAGCACAGAGCACGAACTCGTTATTCCGGCGATGGTTCTTTTTAATGTCCATAGTTGTTTTTAGTTGAAAGCTGGAACTAACCGATCTCCTTAGTAGAGTCTTTCTACTAGGGAAGGGGTAGGGGATGTACCTCAGGCGTTTATACGCCTGACGCTGACCCGCCTGCAGATCAGATGTTCCACGTTCACAACCAGCTCACCCCTGGCCATTCAATCCTTTGCACGTTGGTCCAACGTGAATGTGTAGCTTTATAATTGTTTGGAGTTTTCCATCTCTTAGATTGACTGCTGTACTTAGCTAATGTTCCCCATCTATCTGGGGACAATAGTTTAAAGTCCCTTAACTCGCTTGGTGAACACGACTCCGTGCATATGAGGTGTTGTCTAAGGATATAAGATTCCAATCTGCAATCCCGCCTCGCCGTCTGTGTCCACCGCCAGATGGTCCACGACTGCTTGTTGGTTATTCGCAGCTAACCTCTATATATATATATAGAGGCCGGTCCACGATCCTCCACCTGTGGACGCCCTGGGTTGGGGATGGTCGTTCCAGTTTCATCCAACATGGAAAACACTTTTGGCAAAGTACTCGAGAAGATAGTAGTATGCAAGCTACCGCACCACTTGGAAAGATGTAAACTGCTCCTCAAAGGGATTCGGAGTTAACGGACTGGGAGAGACACCTGGACCAATGCGGTAACATTTGCATTTAATATTTATGAGGGTTTCTAGAATAAACAAGAAACGGTTGGGGTGGCACTTGACACTCTGTTCAACATGGAGGTCGGCCCTTGACTTGTCATTTGGATTGTGCCAAGACTTTATGAGCGTAAAATTGCACTGCGCGTGGGTTTCTGGACTTGTGATCCCTGTACTATTACATCTGGCTGCCACGTGGATCTACCATGCCCCCAGAGCTCTTTAATGTGTACACCAGCAAAGTCGCAGCTATTGAGGCACCAGGAATTGCTAGAAGCTTGAAATTCGCAGATGATGTGCTGGTGTACAGACAGATAAAACAAAGGGAAAGAATGGCTGAAGGCTTACAGTCGCCAGTAAACAGGGTGGTGGAGTGAGCATGGACCTAGGGGCCGTAATAAATCCAGATAAGGCATCGGATGTGGTATTCCCTGGATAACCGAATCTTAAAAGCAGATGTCCAGTGTATTACATTGAATGAAGGCCCCCTGAGTAGAGAGAGAAGGGGAGAGTAAACTGAAGTACGTGTAAACCACCTTCTACAAATTGTCTTTTAAGCATCTTGTAGAAACTTTGGTGATGAATTCTGGAAAGGGACTTAATGCATTGAGGGCGACAGCAGCAGCCAGGGTAGAACAGAGGATGCTTTTTATACTCTTTCAGCAGTTAATAATTGATGTTGAGTATGGTTTGGGGCTGCCGATAGTATCAAAGGGCCAGCTTGCAAGGGTGGAGCACATACAGAATGCCGCCACCAGTTTCCGGTGTGCTCTCTAGTCTAGCTTGACCCCAATTGACTTGATGTTCTTGCAGTCTGGTTAAAGTTGTAGAATCACACCTATCCAACGAGCCATTTACTCGTTCTGCCTCCAGGATACCAGCCTGGTCCATTGTTCGTACGCTCCCTGTCAGAGTGTTGGGGGAATAGGAACAGGACAAAGAGAGGGCAAGGGACAGTATAGAGTCAAGGACTGCAGAGATAACGATAGACAGAACATGGGTAAGGGAACAAAGATGTCATAAGACAGGACATTTGCAGGACGGTAGAGAGATTAGAGACAGGGCATCGGTGGGGACACAGCGATGTCAGAGACAGGACACCGACAGGGCAAGACCTAGTGATATAAGGGGACATAAGTTCACGGGACGCTGTCCTGAACTGACCAGACGGGATTAGACCGACCGACCCAACACAACACGGGCGGAACAACGCACTACGTGATTGTTGAGATAGCCCGAGTGGTCACTAGGAACACGTGGTCCAGTACCACGAGACGAAATGACTAGTTTGAAAACGTCAGACGGGACTCGGACAGTTTAGAGAAAGGAGCGTTGTGTGTTGGGGCGAGTGCATAGCTTTTGCGGGAGTGCTAGTTGAAGATAGCGAGCAATTGTGTGCAGGGCTTGTGTAATTGGCTGAGTGCTATAAGTGTCTGTGAGGCGGCATTTTGTACATAATGATTTTACCGCCTTGTATGTACATAGTGACAATGATCAGGTTCTCCTGGATAAAATTGTATATACCATACGTACGACTGATGTCTTCGTGAGTGCGTATGACGAATTTGAATGCCTGTGTGCGTGCGAGACGTTGACACTCATCACGACAACCAAGCCTGCAAGTCACCCTGCTCGTTCGTTTCCTCTTACACTCCCTTGCCCTGGCACAAACGTATATATAAGCGATTAAATACATAAGCTTTGTTTTCACTTTTTCCCTTAGATCCTCGCAAACTACACAGGGTGGGCGGACAATCCCCACGTACCTGACTCCAATAAGAATGCTGTCGTCATGACCACAGATGGCTGGCAGGAATATAACAGCAGGTCCAAAACTTACTTTGTGTGTCAAGTCAGTGTTGGTAAGTATTATAAACATATCTCATACTTATTATCATCATCTTCAGCAAGTGCCATGCCAGCTGACATAGGCTGATATTCCTCCACGCCACAGTCTCAATCCATCCAGCATAATTTCTCTTGGTCTGCTTCTGCCTCTCTTCTCCTCAATCTGTCCAGTTGTCACGATGTTCTCCAATGCCTCTCTTCTCCTCAATCTGTCCAGTTGTAACGATGTTCTCCAGTGCCTCTCTTCTCATCACCATAGAAAGCTGTTTGTCTCTTTCTTATTGTTGTATTTAATGTTCTGGTCTAAGCCTGACACCCAGCTCTTTTGGGAGGGGGAGGAGGGAGGAGGAGGAAGAAGAAAAAAAAACTATGACAGTTGACAGCTCTGGAATGAAAGGAAGGCGTGTAGAAAATTTCATCTCAATCGGATGGGCCGTTCGCGAACAAATAAAGGACATACATATTTACATACATACATATATACATATATACATACACTTTGTTTTATAGATATAGACAAGAAAGCATTTGATAGAGTACAACATGAACGACTAATTGCATGCCTTCAAAATATAGGAGTAGACAGAAAGGACATCAGACTTATTAGTAACTTGTACTGGGAACAAGTGGCGTCTATTAGATGCGGAAATAACTATTCGTCGCCTATAGAGATAAAAAGAGGAGTACGGCAGGGATGTGTACTGTCCCCAAGCCTCTTCAACCTATACACAAAAATAAATTTTAAACAAGCTGAACTGCCTGGAATTAACATCAGTGGAAGGATCATAAATAATCTTAGGTATGCTGGCGATACCGTGTTACTAGCAGAAAGTGAGCAAGAGTTACAAGACCAGTGGAACAAGTAAACAGACACAGTGCAGAATATGGCTTAGATATTAAAATTTAAAAAAAAACAATGAAAAATATGGTAATTAGCAGTTGAAACGAAAGGTCATCAATGAACATCACAGTAAACGGGGAGGTATTAGAACAAGTAACAAGTTTCGCCTATCTTGGACATATAATAACAGATGATGGCAGAAATGAAATAGAAATACAAATGAGAATAGGGATGGCCAAAATGCTTTCAACAGCATGCAATCAGTATTAACATCTAGAGAGATTAAAAACACATTTATAAAAAGTGAGAATTATCAAATGCTACTTGTATTCAATACTACTGTGTGACGCGGAAGACTGGCCATTTAACAAGCAACTAGAAAGTCGAATAGAAGCCCTGGAGAAGTGGATATATAGACGAATATGTCGTATTTCATGGAAACAAAACCAATCATATACAGAGGTTATAGAAAAAGTGAGAATGAAGAGAGAGTTAATGAAAGAAATGAAAAAAGGAGGCAAGTGAAATATTTCGGCCACGTTAAAAGACATGATACTCTTATAAAAACCATACTGGATGGCAACGTTGAGGGCAAGCGAGCAAGAGATAGACAACGATACAAGTGGGAAGATAACATCAAGAGATGGACGAACATCAGCCTGACAGAATGCACAGTCAGGTCGAGAGACAGACAGTGTTGGAGATTCATTGCAACCAACCGTCATTGTGAAGACGGTACCTGATTGATTGATTGATCAGGGCCAAGCGATCGTCACGTTGTGTTCACGTTATGAGACTAGAGGTTCTGATGAAATTTGTGACAACCAAAAATATCGACGGTTATGTTATGTTATTTGTTATGTTATGGTATGTCATGGTATGTTATCATGATCACCATCCCCGCAAACTGGGTATGCCCACACTTGGTCAGTCCTCCGATGCAGCAGCTATCTCAAAGTGTATCTACTCACTGTTCCCATGAGGAGATGCTTGTCATGCCTCCTCTCTCGCCCTTGAAGACGGTTTTGGCATGCTTGTCCAGGATTCACACCAACTAGGGAAATCGAGCTTACATTCGAGACTCTACACTGTAGGACCGCGTCAGCGCTGCATGGACGAGTTCGGCCCTGTCCATGCTGTATTGGTGCATGGTTTCCAAGCTGGTCCGCTAGTCGGCAGATGGAGAAACTGTTCGATGGTTTGACAGCTGGTTCTCTATTACACAGATGGAGAAAATATTTGCTGCTTTGCCAGCTGGTCCGCTAGTCAACAGATAGTAAGAGTGTTCAATGGTTAGCCAGCTGGTCCGCTATTCAACAGATGGAGAAAATGTGGGATGGTTTGTCTGAGTGGCACGGAAGACAATCTGCGGTCGAACATATCAAGAACACACAGGACCAGTGTCTGTGACTACATATGCTCGCCCCTTGGCACGGTGCATGGTGATGATGATGTTTCCTGGGAGTATAGGCTACATATTACCCGTAAGCAGTTCGGAATGTGAACAAACAAATTCGACAGAGCATGGAGGTGGAGAAATGTGGTTTCTGAGACACATGTTACGAATATACTGGACTGCCAGAATAACCAAGATGGATAGCCTGAAAGTAGCGAATCAAAGTAGGACGTTGTATGCGACTATATGAAAGAGACAAATAATATTATGTGGCCATATACTGAGGAGCGGACATTGAGGGACATTGTGAGAAAAGCACTGATCAGTAGTAGAAGAAGGAGCGAAGGAGGAACTTTCTAGTTCAAAGAGTTACACATTGGACACATTAACCTGTCTTATATTGGGCCCTTCAGTGGAAAGGACAGACAGAGAGAAATGATCTCTCTTGGTCTAAGAAGGTGGCAATGAGAAATATCATCCATGAAACTGATTCAGAACACCAAGGTACCTCTGAAGTCCGAGTAGGCTCGCCAGATGGCGAAGGACACTGGTAATAGGGAAAGCTAATCCATCCATCCATCATGTGCCATGCCGGTAAGCGTGGGCGGTCATGTTCTGCCATCTCACTCGATCGCCAGAGTCGTGGATCAGCTCTGTGTTTCTGTCTCGACCATGCCACAAGGCAAAGCCATCCAGGTACTTGCTTCTAGGTCTTCCTCTTGGTCTGTTCCCCTCGATCTTACCAGTTGTCACCAAGTTCTCCAATCCATTTCTTCTCATAACATGCCCAAACAATTTTGACTGTCTACGTCTAATTTCTCTAATCAATTTACGATCTTCATTTGTTTCTTGAAGGACTTGTTCATTGGTCTTTCTGGCTGTCCATGGTATTCTTTGCATTTTCCTCAGAAACCACATCTCTACAGCCATCAGATGTTTTTCAGCCTGACTGCTCATTGTCCACGCTTCACATCCATATAAAAGTACAGGTTCTATGTAGCATCTCAACACTCTTTTTCGCGTTTCAATTGACATCTTTTTATTGGTTAGTATGTTTTTCATCTTGCTAAAGGCTACTTTTGCCAAGGCGATTCTTGTTCTAATCTCTTCAAGGCATCTCCCATCAGATGTTATTACTGTTCCGAGATAATTGTACCTATTCACTTATTGAAGAATATTCCCATTTACTTGTATATTACATTGTGGTATTTCGTTCTTCCTAGTGACGACCATAATCTGTGTCTTTTTACAATTTAATTCTAACCCTAGTTGTTCACTGTGTGTAACAATCGCATCTAACTAAATTTTGCAGGTCCTGTCGCATTGTCTGCAATCAAGACTGTATCATCTGCATATCTAATGTTATTGATGCATCGTCCCCCAATGTTAATTCCTTCCATATCTTCAATATTTCTGAAAATATTTTCACTGTACAGGGAAAACAGAACTGGAGACATTACACATCCCTGTCTCACACCTCTTTTAATAGACTGATATTGGCTTACTTCATTATCAACTCTTATGGCAGCTTGTTGTTTCCAATATATGTTTTTTACGAGTCTAAGTTCTTTTCCATCAATTTGTAGATCTTCAAGCATCCTTATCATGTTGACATGTCTCACTTTATCGAAAGCCTTTGTGAAGTCAATAAAGCAAAGGTGTAGATCTTTGTTTACTTCTATAGAACGTTCTGTAGTTAATCCACACGCAAAGATCAGTCCAGTACACTAGAAGTAGTAGCACGTATATGGACTACGTTTGAGTTCAAAGCGAGTGAACACACAACAATAGAAGAGCAAGGTCAGAGATTTGTGGATAAATATGAACATTAGCACATTTATCAAGGTGTATGATGATGGTGATGTATCCTGGTGGCCATTGTTATTTGTATATATTATTATTGTACAACCACACGGAATGACACTATCCAGTGCCGTCCACCGGGCGCTGGAACGCAAATTATTCCTCCCCACGACGCTTGACTGCAGAAGTGGAAGATGATGATGATGATTATATCAATGTTATCACATAAACATATCTAACATAGTGTTTGTTCTGTCTGCCACTCGCTGCCCCCACTCTTAGTGATGCTTGAATGAAATAATGTATGAAAGGAGAGATGTAATAGAGGCAGAATATGGGACAGGCCTGCGAACCCAATTCTTAACACTGTTAAAATCAACTTTGTTAATTCGTTTTCCCCATGTCTGTTAACAACATCTGTTCAGTGTATCCTTATCTCACAATCTGCCCTCGCTACCCTAATCACCTTCTTCTGCTCGTTCTTAATAAGTTCTCGTTTTAATAAGGCTAAACTAATTCACAAAATCCTATTTCAAAATGGTCCAAGCTACCTTTGGCCGTTGTTTAATTATAACGCAAGACATAGCGAACGACTAAATATACTTCATATCCCTAAACCTAGGAGAGACATATAAAACAAGCTTAGCATACTCTGCCACGCAGTTGTTGAACAATCTTCCACAAGAAATCAAAGACACCATCATTCATTATACATACAGTCGCAACCTGTTTGAACACAACCTCAGTACAGACTACATGCCCCCCTAAACAATTGTAATGGTAAATTATCTCAAAAGCCAACTAGTTAATAATCATTACCATATGTATGACACGTTACACCTTCATTGGGTATTTATCATGTCCATCGTAAACATTGCCGGTCTCTCTGGCTGAGGGGTTACAACACTTTCTCCGTAATCCCGTTTATCACGCAGTCTCTCAGCGAGAGAGAACTGGGAGCGGTTCGACCCCCGCTTGTGACTTGCGGGATAACTGAGCCGGCCGCTCAGAAAGCAATGGCAAACTACTAATCTTGCCAAGAAATCAACAGACAGCTGAAAGATGCTGCTGTTGACAGCGATGTCCTGTAAAGGATCTTCTTCTTCTTCTTCAGCATTCCGAGCCATTGAGGTTCTTTGCTGCAGATACAATCTGTCTCCATTCGTCTCTCTGGTGGACCTTCTCTTGCCAGTCGTTGATTCCAAGTGCTTGTAGGTCTGTATGTATATTATCTCTCCACCGCCTTCTTGGTCTACCTCGGGGTCTACGGTCATTTATTTCCTGAGTGTAAGCGAGTTTTGTTTCCCTATTATCTTCCATTCTTTCTATATGCCCCAGCCATTGTAGTCTATTAGCCTTCATGATACCAGTGATTAGCGGGGACTTAAACAAATCATAAATGTCTTTGTTACTTCTTCTTTTCCACTCTCCACTTTGTGTATCCCTAATGGGTCCAAAGATGCGTCTTAAAATTTTGTTCTCAAAGGTTTGTAACAAGGCTTCGTCTCCTTTCCTGTAAAGGATATGCAAAAAAAAAAAAAAAAAAAAAAAAAAAAAAATGGTAAACATTGCCTCAGTGAGTCATGCATTATAGATTATTTTTCATGTGTATTAATGCTTATTGTTCTTCTGTTGTCTAAGATTATCTTCATAAGTGACGTTGAATGAAATAATAGAGACATTAGACGTAGACAGTCATAATTTTTTTGGGCATGTTATGAGAGATAATATACATACAGACCTACAAGCACTTGGAATCAACGACTGGCAAGAGAAGGTCCACCAGAGAGACGAATGGAGACAGATTGTATTTGCAGCAAAGAACCTCAATGGCTCGGAATGCTGAAGAAGAAGAAGAAGATGTTATGAGAAGAAATGAATTGGAGAACTTGGTGACAACTGGCAAGATCGAAGGGAAGAGACCAAGGGGAAGACCTAGAGACAAGTACCTGGATGGCTTGGCCTTGTGGCATGGTCGATACAGAAACACAGAGCTGATCCACGATCTGGTGATCGAGTGAGATGGCAGAACATGACCGCCCACACTTTCCGGCATGGCACATGATGGATGGATGGAATGAAATAATGTCTGAGAGGAATTAGAGAAAAAGGGCAGAATTTCAGACGGGCCTGCTTGCCAAATTCTTAATCCTTTGAAAATAAAGATTGTTCGTTCGTTCGATCGTCCGTTCTCATTGGCTGTATTATCATCACAATGTTGTCATATACTGACAGTCGCGGCTGTTCATGTTTGTATTATCATCACAATGTTGTCATATACTGACAGTCGCGGCTGTTCATGTTTGTATTATCATCACAATGTTGTCATATACTGACAGTCGCGGCTGTTCATGTTTGTATTATCATCACAATGTTGTCATATACTGACAGTGGCGGCTGTTCATGTTTGTATTATCATCACAATGTTGTCATATTCTGACAGTGGCGGCTGTTCTAACACACTTGTACATATCTCTCTCCTGGCAGTTACACAAGGCCAGCTCTGTCCACCAGACTGGACATTCCACGATCTGACCGGCTCCTGTATGGCACTTATAAGGAAAAACTTCACGTATGGTGACGCCAAATACTACTGTCAAGATAATGTCCGAAGCAGTACTACGAAAAGGGACGGCCATCTTGTGTTTATATTTGATAAAGCCACCGATGATTTTGTTAAAGGTATGTTCTGTCCAACCTTACTTAGCTTACACATGCCCAAACATGAATCACGCGCAGTTGTCTATCCATTTGTCAATGTACTTCAAAGTGTTTCAGTTGTCTAGACATGGAACTGTTTATAACTTATAGTATAAGCTTCTCGTCTTCAATATTTATATACGCTTGATTTCTTCGATGTGTATGTATGCTTATAAACTTGTTTTCTTAGAAGTTTATATAAGCTTCCTTTCTTCAATGTTTATAAGCTAGTTTTCTTCGATGTTTATATAATCTAGTTTTCTTCGATGTTTATATAAGCTGATTTTCTTCGATGTTTATATAATCTAGTTTTCTTCGAATCTTATATAATCTAGTTTTCTTCGATGTTTATATAATCTAGTTTTCTTCGAGGTTTATATAATCTAGATTTCTTCGATGTTTATATAATCTAGTTTTCTTCGATGTTTATATAATCTAGTTTTCTTCGAATCTTATATAATCTAGTTTTCTTCGATGTTTATATAATCTAGTTTTCTTCGATGTTTATATAATCTAGTTTTCTTCGATGTTTATATAAGCTAGTTTTCTTCAATGTTTATATAATCTAGTTTTCTTCGATGTTTATATAAGCTAGTTTTTTTCGATGTTTATATAAGCTAGTTTTCTTCGATGTTTATATAAGCTAGTTTTCTTCGATGTTTATATAAGCTAGTTTTCTTCGATGTTTATATAAGCTAGTTGTCTTCGATGTTTATATAAGCTAGTTTTCTTCGATGTTTATATAAGCTAGTTTTCTTCGATGTTTATATAAGCTAGTTTTCTTCGATGTTTATATAAGCTAGTTTTCTTTGATGTTTATATAATCTAGTTTTCTTCGATGTTTATATAATCTAGTTTTCTTTGATGTTTATATAATCTAGTTTTCTTCGATGTTTATATAAGCTAGTTTTCTTCGATGTTTATATAAGCTAGTTTTCTTCGATGTTTATATAAGCTAGTTTTCTTCGATGTTTATATAAGCTAGTTTTCTTCGATGTTTATATAAGCTAGTTTTCTTTGATGTTTATATAATCTAGTTTTCTTCGATGTTTATATAATCTAGTTTTCTTCGATGTTTATATAAGCTAGTTTTCTTCGATGTTTATATAAGCTAGTTTTCTTCGATGTTTATATATGCTTATTAGCTTGTTTTCTGTGATGTGTATATACGCTTGTTTTCTTCAATACTGGCCACCGGCTGATTAGAGGAAAGTCATGGATGGCTGAGACAGAGGACATAATCAGAGACGTGTGCATGCTTGAGAACATTGGGAGAGTTGAGGAGTGGGTTAGAATGTTAAAGGCAAAGTCAGAACTGTGCAGGGTTAAAATAACAGTGGATTGGTAATGCAGGGACTGGCCGGCAGGCTGCACTGAATGTGAGGTGTAACGGTTGATCTACGACAATTCGCGACAAGGTAATGTAATCATCTACACTGATGGCTCTGTACTAAGAGGGAAACGAAGTGCCTGGGATCGTCCCGAAGGTTGGTGGACCATGTTTGGTGCAGGAGAGTCTGGCATACGATACCACAACATCTAGTCTGAAATAGAGGAAGTCACAACGGGCTTCCGCTGGTTGGAGGACAGACAGCACACGCGTGTCGTAATTGTGAAAGACTCACTAAGCATGATGAGAGAGGTGGGGGGGGGGGGGGGGGGGAAGGCGTGCTTCTGTCAGAGTGACAGGCATTTATTCATATATCAAGGATATGGGGACTGTTGGATTTTGTTTCCAGGACATGCTAGTGTGGTGGAAAACGTGGAGGCGGACAGATTTCCTGGCTCTGTACCACTTGTGGGTTATTGTTGCATGATAAGGCAGATGCGGTCGAGGCCCTTTGGGATGGTGTTTGTAGAGTGATAGATCGCGACGGCTTGGAGAGAATGGTGCAGTGGGATGTGACCTGAGGATCTGGCCGATATTCTCGAATTCGAAGAAAAGCCAGACATACATATAGTCAGTACTATTAATAGTGGGACTCTTCGCTGGCTGCTGCATGTGAGGACGGAGTACATACGAGAATATCATGAGTGATGTGATGCCCTCGGATCCTGGCTCAACTCATCTCAACTCAGCTCTGTCTTCGATGATCATACCTTGTAGATTGTCATTATGTTGCGTTTTCTTGGTCCACGATATGCTAATAGTTTTCACTCAGAATACGAGAGATGTGTTATCATAGAATGTGTCATCAAGTATGAGCGCACGTGCAACGTCTCTGCCAGGAGGTTAAGGTCTCTGGTTTGTTTATGCTCATGGCTACCGTTTGCATTCGCATTTTCCTCATGTTGGACTGGAAGTGTATGATTCCGTCGCCCTACTACTGAGTGTAACCGTGGCGCGACACTGTGAGCTGCGAATTTTGTGTGAAATGCTTTTACATCTTCCTGAGGTTGTTTGGAGCAAGAACTGCATGTTCGGAGCAATGGCGGCTGGCTGTGTCGCAGAAATGACCGGTGTTTGCCTTATGCAGAAATGTTTTTGACTGCTGGTCTTCTAGTGACTGCCGCTTCCATCGACGATGAACTGTATTTTCGTGGAGGACCTTTGTGTTGGCATTCTGACGACTGCATTATGTACATGTAATGCTTTTACATCTGTCCGAGGTTATTTGTAGCGTGACCGAAAGCATCTTGAAACAGAACAAACAACGTCTAGAAGTGTCTAGACTGTGTACATCCGGATGGAAAAATGACTGGCGCTTCCATTAAAGATGAACTTTGTTTCGTGGAGACTTTTGTGTTGACATTCTGACCGCTGTATTATGCTCAGGGAAATTCTTTTACTATCTGTTCGCGGTATTTGTGGCGTGAACTGGGAACTGCATGTTCGGAAAAACATGGCGCAGCTTGCTCTGGGTTGCTACTTTTCTTTGACAGAAAACGTCTAGAAATAGAACAAACAACATCTAGAAATATCTAGACTGTGCAGGTGAACATCTAGAAAAACTTCCGGATGGGAAAATGTCTGCCGCTTCCATAAAAAATGAACTGTATGTTTCGCGGAGGACTAATGTGTTGTCATTCTGCCAGCTGCATTAAGCACAGGGACATGCTTTTACTATCTGTCCGCGGTTGTTTGTGGCGTGAACTGCACATTCGGGAAAATGGCGTAGCTGGCTTTGTCACAAAACTGACGGGTTTTACCTTATTCAGTAAAGTGTGGCTGCTGGTTTCTTGTGACTGCCGTTTCTACCGAAGATGAACTGTATTTTTCGTGGGGACTTTCGTGTTGGCATTCTGGCAGCGGCATTATGCACAGTATACCTGTGCGGTCTGTTGGTTGTCGAAACTCCTGCGTTTTCAACATTTCATAAGGGCAGTGAGGAGCATTTTGTGTGATGCGGAGCGTGATGGGGACGAGCCGTTGCTGTGAAGTTGGAACCGTGGAACCGCGACTGACTAACTGACTGACTGACTAACTGACTGACTGACATAGTATAACATCGAAACAACAAGTATTATAATGTACATTGTCGTTCACTGAGCATTGAAATTGCGGAATGTGTCACGAAACATTAAGTATATGCCGTTGTTGAGGTAAAATTGAATTGTAAGAAAACACAGATTATGGTCGTCATTTGGAAGAAAGAAATACCCCAATGTAATATACAAGTAAATGGTAATTTTTTTTTAAGACGTGAATTGGTTCTATTATCTTGGAACAGTCATAACATCTGATGGGAGATGCTGTGAAGAGATCAGAACAAAAATAGCCATAGTGAAGGTAGCCTTTTGCAAGTTGGAAAACATACTGTCCAATAAGAAATGTCAATTGCAACGAGGAAGCTACATAGAACCTGTCCTTTTTTATGTATGTGAAGCGTGGACAATGAGCAGACAAGTTGAAAACCATCTGCTGGATGTGGAAATGTGGTTTCTGAGGAAAATGCAACGAATACCATGGGCAGACAGGAAACCCAATGACCACGTCCTACACGAAACAAATGCTTGCACCTGATTTGAGAAATTAGACTTAGACAGTCAACATTATGGGCATGTTATAAGAAGAAACATATTTGGAGAACTTGGTGACAACTGGCATGAACAAGAGGAAGATAACAAGGGTAAGAGAGAGAAGTAAATACCTGGATGGCTAGTCCACGTGGTATTGTCGATCCAGAAGACTAATCTGATCCATGACTCTGGTAATCGAGTGAAGTGGCGAATCATGACCGCCCACGTTTAACGACATATCACATGATGGTAAAACTTCCTGACGGCATGGTAGTGGGTTCATTCCACACACCGATCAGTTGGACTGAAAGTTGACTTCTGGTTCACAAAGCAATGGCAAACCATTAAACGTAACAGGGCTTAAAGAATCCACCTGGAGTTTATCTAAACGTCCTATATGTTAATGTGATACCTGTGTTATCTTAATGGCGCATATTGTTGTTGTAATGTCATAGACAAATATTATTTTAATGTCATACATTATTTTAATGGTGTATATTGTTGTTGTAATGTCATAGACATATATTATTTTAATGTCATATATTATTTTAATGGCAAACATTTGTGTTGTGAAGTCATAGTCATATATTGTTTTACTCTCATATGTTAATGGCGCATATTTTTTCTGTTGTAATGTCATAATCATATATTATTTTAATGTCATATATTATTGTAATGTCAGATATTTTTGTTGCAAAGTCATACTCATAAATTGTTTTAATATCATATAATATTTAAATGGCACATATTTTTAGTGTAATGTTATAGTCACATATTGCTTTACTATCATGTATTATTTTAATGTCACCTTGCGTTATTGTCATCATCAGCATCACGTGCCTTACCGACAGCCGTGGCTTTATCATGCTTCCGCCTTTCTTGCAGTCTCTAACATTTATGAGTTGGTGAGCTGACACCTTCCTCGTCATGAGAAAACATTGTCAAGAACCGCCTCTTGTTGTTTTCCTCTGTCTCGCTTTTCATAAATATTTCAAAATGTTACAACACGTTGCAGTGTTTCTCTTTTCATAACGCGGAAAAAAAAAAAACTGCCTCGTTCTGATGTTTGTGATAAGTTGTTTTTGTGTTTTAGCCTCTATCTCGCTTTCGATAAATATTTCAAAATATAACAACACGTTACAGTGTTTCTCTTTTAATAAGACGGCGAAAAATAAATCTGCCTCGTTCTGATGTTTATGATAATTTGCCTTTGTATCTTAGCCTGGTTCTGATGTTTGTGATGAGTTTGCCTTTGTGTTTTAGCCTCCTTCTGAAGTTTGTGATAGGTTGTCTTTTTGCTTTAGCCTCGTTCCGATGTTGTAATAGGTTGTTTCTGTGTCTTAGCCTCTTCCAAAACTTTTAGATTACACATTTTGACTGTCAATGGAATTTTCGGCATTTTTCTGTAAAATCACATCTCCTTGGAAGGGGGTGGGGGGGGGGGGGCATTAATGGACTTGCTAGCTTTTCCCTCCCCTCCAAATCGTCCAGGATTCACACCCACGTGTTAGAACGGCTACTATCTAAATTGCACAGATTATTTATGTACCCTCCATGACAAGGGCTTATTACATAAGATGTTCTTCATTTCATACAATGCAGGTTTTTCTTATCCTATTATGTTCTTTATTCCTGCGTTAAATCTGCCAAGTGATATTATCTACGTACCTACATACTTTATTTCTACATTTGTCCAACTAATTGTAATATAATATATTATTTGATTTTGCTTTCACGTGACCTTTTAAAGGCATAAAATTATTCAAATGATGTTTTAATGTCAACTATTGCGTAAAGGGGGGGGGGGGGTTTATTATATTGTCTGTCTTTGGGGGAGCCGTGGCTGAAAGGGTAGAGAGTCCGCCTCACACTAAGCAGGTATTGGTTTCGATCACAAGACAGGGCTGGAAGATTTTCCAAGAACCGCTGGTATCAAATGATATCACAGGACCAATGAATCTCTTGGGCAGTGTGATCGGATATATAATCTTTTGGGACAAGGGCGAAAGACCAGAGCTGTGAGTGTGCAAGTTGTACACGTTAAACATCTCACCGCAGTTGGAAATCGCAAAGAGTAGGCCGTAAGGCCACCGTCGTGGTAAAATTGTTAGAATAGAAAACCTGCCCATGGGTAAATACAGCCCGTGACCTTGGAAGGAAGATATAAATATACTGTATATGGGGCCGGGCAGCCTGCCAAACGTGTCGTACAAAGTTGGAACTCCATAGCTCTAGTGACGACCCCCAGGAGTCTCAGAGAAGCTTCACTCGTGAACTGAATGACAACGTCCAGAATCGAACCCACAACCTAGGGAGCGCTATTCAGACGGCTCAACTACTATTGCGTGTGTGGTTTAGCGAGGTGAGGTGGTGAAACATGTCTCCACTGGGCAGGTATAACATGTGCTATTCTGTCTATCCCCATCCAGGTCTGCTTGATGGACAAGGTGTGGACAGAGCTTTCATCGGACTGAACGATCGTGCAACGAATGGCGTCTTTATGTGGGGCTATATCTCTCAGGTATACTGTTATTTTGATGCTTCACTAATGTGTCATTACAAAGTATATACAGTTATTTTTGAGTGATCCTTGCCTGGCTTTGGGAGTGGGACAAGTTGACTGTGCAGCCAGTCCTGGGGTAGTTCTGCCTTATTCATACAAAGGTTGAGACACAAAACTATCTCCTCCAAGTCACCATCGTTCATGTTCTTCCTATCGGTGTATTTAACCCCATCCGGACCTGGTGCTGTGTCGTTAACTCTCTTCATCTCGCGTCTAATATCATCTACCCGTATCATGTTTTCATAGTCGTCATTCATAGTGACCTATGACAGGGCCTCTCTGACAGGTCTGTTTTAGACATGAATCGTGCAAAGAAATTCCCCCACCCCCCTTCTGTCCTTGTTAGTTGTCGTAGGTCGGTTGTTGTCATCATATACTGTACCATGTGTACGGTCTGCGCCTTTCTGTTCATCTGTCTATGCAGCTTGCAGAATGTTCCCAATGTCGCATCTCCACCGACTTCACTTATATACTGTTTCCACGTCATCTTTTTGGCCTCTGGTACTTGGAGTTTTGTCGGCTCCGTGGCCAAAGTATTACGGACGCAGTTCGTAATCCCACATACCCGCTTTCGAAACACAGCTGCGGGCGATTCGGTAGCAGACCGTCTTTGAGTTTTTTCAACGAAATGGTATGGGTGCCGGTCGTTCAGAAAGCAATGGCAAATTACTGAACGTAAACTTGCCAAGAGATCGCAACAGCAAACATTTCTGGTATTGACTGCGACGTCCTGTAAAGGATATGAAACTAACTTGAAGTTTAAAATCCTGCACTTTTACTTTTCTATTTCTGTCAGCCTCCTCCATTCCTGTATCAACTGGACTGGTGTCTCTCTACACCCTCTGCCAATTATTTATGGCGGCCCTCTTTTCCCTCCGTGATTGCTCCGCTTCTCATGTCCACAATAGCGGTTGTATTAAGATATTTCGGGTTGTTTTAGATCGTCCCTGTGATTTAAGGCTCCCCATGAGCAAAGAGAGTGGCCATCATTGTCAAAAGTCATTATTTCGCCAACTGGTGTTCAGTTCTGGGTGCAGTTTGAGCTCTCTTACCTTTGTCATAAGTGACTAATTACTAGTACAGATCCCAGAGAGAAAACTTCGGACAAATGTCTGTTGTGCTGACTGAAGACACAGTTCCTAGATACTCAAGAAAACAGCCAAGAAGTGGCTGGTTGAAAAGATAGATGTATCTTCTCTTGGTATCACCAGGAGTGAGAAAGAGGAAATAAGATATAGAGGATATTCTTATTGCTTAAGGACTGCATAGGGAAGGTACCTCCGTGGCTCTCTCTTTTCCTGTTTTTATATAACCCCAACTGGTTTACGAAGTGTGCGCTCACTTAAGCTACACATACATTGATGTGCAGTTATAATAATGCTGGACGAACTGAGTTTAAAATACAACTGTGTTTATTTCTTGTTCCTGATGATAATAACCTGATGGTGATTATATTGATGTTATAACTCAACTGAAGAAGACTTAGGCCATGCTCCCCCGGTGAGACGCGTTGCACTGTCAGCTTGAAGAAGTCCACAGTGGTCCCTTCACTAGGATTTGTCACTCCATGATGTGGATGGGTTGTTGACTGGCCGTGCTCCACAGAGATCTGGAAGGAAACGAACGTAGATGGGTAGTATCTATGTCTACACATATCATAATAGACATGCATGTTACATAAACATATATCCAAATAAAGATATGTTGATCTCCGAATCCTCAATTATCTATCTATCTATCTATCTATCTATCTATCTATCTATCTATCTATCTATCTATCTATCTATCTATCTATCTATCTATCTATCTATCTATCTATCTATCTATCTATCTATCTATCTATCTATCTATCTATCTATCTATCTATCTATCTATCTGTCTATCTATCTATCTATTTATCTATATATCTATCTATCTATATATCTATCTATCCGTCCGTCCGTCCGTCCGTCCGTCCGTCCGTCTGTCTTTCTGTCTGTCTGTCTGTCTGTCTGTCTGTCTGTCTAAAACATAGCTAGTTCCCTATATCGATTCACAGAACCGTATATAGATGAGTGTTTTTCATCTCCGTTCTCTCCACTTACTCTCTCGCTCTCTATCTCTCTCACGCACTCTCCCTCTCTCACTCTCTGTCGGAAGGGCGTAGTCGACAATTCAAGTAAATCAATAAAGGCCTTAACTTCTTCTGTATTAATGAAAAGTTTCCAAAATCCTCTGTCTGTTCTCTTGCAAACATCATTAGGCAGGCAAGCTGAACTGGTGAAATTTCTCCCTCCAAGTGGTTTTACACTAATCTTGGTAGGCATTCCACGTGTTGGTCCAAATAATCACTGTTAATTTGGACGCTATTAGTAGGTCACTCACTCTCAGGAATTCCCCCGGAGTAATCAGTCTCTCCAGTGTATTTGCAGGACGAATCTAAAGGTCTATCCTTATGCAAATAGGCCAAGCACTCACGTGGCTTGGATCACGTTGGATTTCTCCAAATTATCACGTACGGCAAATAAGAAAATACGTTTTATAACGAAACAGTAAAGACAAGAGCGGAAACAATAAGTACAAAGACAGTCCACTGCTTAAAGTTTGTGAGATTAAAATGAGAAACAGAAAACTAACGCCAAGCCCAGTACTGTATTATTCGTATATCCTCCTATCCCCTGTGAGTTGTTATTACCTTGTTTTGGAATTAAAGATATATTTATTCTTTTCTCTTTCCTTTTTGGTTTGTCCTTTATTTGGATAATGAAAGAAAAATGCAGGTTCTAACGTGACGTCCCGTCACACTCATAATTGAATTCCTCGCGGACTCATATAGCCCTGACTTTGCAGGACCTTGGTACAAGGGAGGTGGTTGCTTCCATTGTTCCCACGGACACTCCATTTGATATCTGATGCCGCCTCTTGGGATACAACTGCCAGGTCAATAGACTTCCCACTAATTATATTCAAGCTGTATTCTCCAATTTTCATCTGCATTCCCTGCACCTCTTTGCCGTCCTGATCCCACCAACTCATATCCAGTATCATGTGATGTAAGCCATTATTGACCACCAGAGTCTGCCCATGTCTGCCCTGCCCGAGTAGTTTAATGTAGCATGAATAACCAGGGCACTCCAACCAGTTTGTCTTCAGTTCTTGCAGCATGAGGATATCAAAATTGTATACCAATGTTTTCCAATATTGGTCCTCCCTCGTCTGCATTACAGCAGTTCCAATACACACCTCGTATATGTTTGTGTCCCAGACGATCCAGTTTTCCTCCTACCCCATCTGGTTCCAATCCTCTTCTTTCTTTTCCTTCCCAATTCTCCCCTACCTCTTCTCTCCCGTTTCATTTTCTCTCCTCTAGCTGTTGTAAAAGATATCGAGCACAGAGCACGAACTCGTTATTCCGGCGATGGTTCTTTTTAATGTCCATAGTTGTTTTTAGTTGAAAGCTGGAACTAACCGGTCTGCTTAGTAGATGTCACATAAAATCTTGGAAGTTGTCGATCGATGAAAATATGTCGCGCCAAACGTCTACTAACAGCCGGCATTCTTTAATGTGTTGTTGATCAAGGGAAGACTATCGCGCCATATGTCTGCAAGCGGCAGCCATCCTTTGATGTGGTAGACGGACTGCCTGGATGTAGGTCAGTAGGATCTTTTGTTGTGGGGACAAGATTTCTCCAGATTATAGGTTAGCGGAACTTTTTGAAGTACCGGGATGATTCCCCAGATGAAAGGGCCAGCCAGACAGTTGTTTACATTAAGTCGGAAACAGAGGGAGAAAAATAGCTTCTAGACGTCTAGTGTCTAGACAGTTTGTGACGTCATTCAGACCCAGTATTAAAACAGTTGAGGATAAACAACTTTGGGGTAGTCGACCAAAAGTTGTGAAGTGCTACGGACGTGTGCAATATTCCTAGTTTGTTTCTAGAGAGAGACTATAGTGGCTATTGTTGATTTATATCGGCGGACATCTATCCAGTGTGTGATTTCATAGACTCCATCTCAAATAGGAATAACTATATGGCATTTAATTAATGAAATAAACCTACATTAGATTATTCTTAGGAATCGAGTGTAGTAATGTGCGTTGATAGAACGTATTATAAGAGCGTCGGCAACAGTAGCCTGGCGCGTAGCTTAAACTAGCTGGTGTGAGATATCATTTAACTCAGTGAGTTCAGGACAATGTAGTGGAGTGCTATTTAGGGAGATTGAGGATGGTTGGTGGGGATGAACGAAATGTAAAATGGTAGGATCTTCCAGTAGGGCATCTGCTGGGTTTCTGCCCTTTTCCTTTAGTCTTTCCTTGTCTTACCATGACTCAGACCGATGTGATGAGCTCCTCGGCCTTATGACAGAGGTTGGTTCTCTGTTATATATCTGAGTGCTGCCGTCGGCCTACACTCACCTAATAAAGGTCGGAATCGGGTTGCTCTCACCAGGTGTGTTCTCTCTTCAACAGATTCCACTAGATTGTACCACCAACTAGAAGAAAGTCATGGCTCGAGCATTGAAGGCAGAGTTTACTAAGAGGCTTTTGCACTGGGCCCATAACCCAGAAGGTCTGCAAGAACCTGGCCTCTGCTGAGCTGGAAACGAGGATTATATGTGTGTTTCTTAAGTGATAGTGTACATCACAGTAAAATAAAGACACTGACAACAACACCAGTACCAGGAACACTATTAGATACATAGATACCTGGAACATTACCAGTGTGTGTTACAATTGGGGAATTCCTACAAAAAGTGAAATACTAAAATTTAGTTTTTCAAAGTGACAGTAACATTATTTTAGGATTATCTGATCACAGAACTTTTATGAACAGAATAGTTACACTGTGTGTGTTAGATTGATGATCAATATTGGACTGTTTCCACTATTGATGACCAAGCATCTGGATTGTCCAAGAGCTATCGGAGGAAGTCGACACTTGGCCTGAGGGACACATAATTTGGATGAGGACATCTGTCCATTATATATGGTGCTGTTGTGTGGCCAGAACAGTGATGAAACAGACTTTGCTCCTGAGCTATTCGGTCTGATTCTACATACACACTAGATTATACGACAGACATTCTACTCATATACTTTGCACATACATGACACTTTTCTCTATTAAACTAATTTGTTGTCTTCGTTAGAGCCAGTGTTGTTTAGTGTGTTTTGGGGAAAAGAATGAGAGGGGGCTTGGTTCAGTAGTAAGAGAGAGAAAGAAAGAAAGAGAGAGAGAGAGAGAGAGAGAGAGAGAGAGAGAGAGAGAGAGAGAGAGATCCAGGGACTGACGGGGTGTTATGGACAGAAAGCTGGGAGATCCTCAAGATAAGGATATTGGGTTAAAATAATGTTGCTGTTGATTCCGCTCACCCCAGGGACAACACATATAAATAATACGACAGTAGAGTATTCCTACTAGGGAAGGGGTAGGGGATGTACCTCAGGCGTTTATACGCCAGGCGCTGACCCGTCTGCAGATCAGATGTTCCACGTTCACAACCAGCTCACCCCTGGCCATTCAAACCTTTGCACGTTGGTCCAACGTGAATGTGTGGCTTTATATTTGTTTGGAGTTTTCCATCTCTTAGATGGACTGCTGTACTTAGTTAACGTTCCCCATGTATCCGGGGACAATAGTTTATAGTCCCTTAACTCGCTTGATGAACACGACTCCGAGCATATGAGGTGTTGTCTAAGGATATAAGATTCCAATTTGCAATCCCGCCTCGCCGTCTGTGCCCATTGCCAATTGGTCCACTACTGCTTATTGGTTATTCGCAGCTAACCCCTATATATATATATATATAGAGGACGGTCCACGATCCTCCACCCGTGGACGCCCTGGGTCCGGGGATGGTCGTTCCAGTTTCATCCAACATGGAAAACACTTTTTGGCAAAGTACTCGAGAAGATAGTAGTATGCAAGCTACCGCACCACTTGGAAAGATGCAAACTGCTCCTCAAAGGGATTCGGAGTTACCGGCCTGGGAGAGACACCTGGACCAATGCGGCAACATTTGCATTTGATAGTTATGAGTGTTTCCAGAATAAACAAGAAACGGTTGGGGTGGCACTTGACACTCTGTTCAACATGGAGGTCTGCCCTTGGCTTGTTATATGGATTGTGCCAAGACTTTATGAGCGTAAAATTGCACTGCGCATGGGTTCCTAGACTTGTGACCCCTGTACTATTACATCTGGCTGCCACAGGGATCTACCATGTCCCCAGAGCTCTTTAATGTGTAGACCAGCAAAGTCGCAGCTATTGAGGCACCAGGAATTGGTAGAAGCTTGACATTCGCAGATGATGTGTTGGTGTACAGACTGAGAAGATAAAGGGAAAGAATGGCTGAAGGCTAACAGTCGCCAGTAAACAGGGTGGTGGAGTGAGCATGGACCTAGGGGCCGTAATAAATCCAGATAAGGCATCGGTTGTGTGGTATTCCCTGGATAACCGAATCTTAAAAGCAGATGTCCAGTGTATTACATTGAATGGACGCCCTCTGAGTAGAGAGAGAAGGGGAGAGTAAACTGAAGTACGTGTAAACCACTTTCTACAAATTGTCTTTTAAGCATCTTGTAGAAACTTTGGTGATGAATGCTGGAAAGGGACTTAATGCATTGAGGGCGACAGCAGCAGCCAGGGTAGAACAGAGGATGCTTTTTATACTCTTTCAGCAGTTAATAATTGATGTTGAGTATGGTTTGGGGCTGCCGATAGTATCAAAGGGCCAGCTTGCAAGGGTGGAGCACATACAGAATGCCGCCACCAGTTTCCGGTGTGCTCTCTAGTCTAGCTTGACCCCAATTGACTTGATGTTCTTGCAGTCTGGTTAAAGTTGTAGAATCACACCTATCAAACGAGCCATTTACTCGTCCTGCCTCCAGGATACCAGCCTGGTCCATTGTTCGTACGCTCCCTGTCAGAGTGTTGGGGAAATAAGAACAGGACAAAGAGAGGACAAGGGACAGTATAGAGTCAAGGACTGCAGAGATAACGATAGACAGGACATGGGTAAGGGCACCAAGATGTCATAAGACAGGACATTTGCAGGACGGTAGAGAGATTAGAGACAGGGCATCAATGAGTTTGTCTTCAGTTCTTGCAGCATGAGGATGTCAAAATCGTATACCAATGTTTGCCAATATTAATCCTCCGTGGTCTGCACTACAGCAGTTCCAATACACACCTCGTATATGTTTGTATCCCAGACGATACGTTTTCCTCCTACCCTTCTGGTTCCAACCCTCTTCTTTCGTTTCCTTCCCACCTCTCCCCTACCTCTTCTCTCCCGTTTCATTTTCTCCCCTCTAGCTGTTGTAAAAGGTATCGAGCACAGAGCACGAACTCGTTATTCCGGCGATGGTTCGTTTTAATGTCCATAGTTGTTTTTAGTTGAAAGCTGGAACTAACCGGTCTCCTTAGTAGAGTCTTCCTACTAGGGAAGGGGTAGGGGATGTACCTCAGGCGTTTATACGCTTGACGTTGACCCGCCTGCAGATCAGATGTTCCACGTTCACAACCAGCTCACCCCTGGCCATTCAATCCTTTGCACGTTGGTCCAACGTGAATGTGTAGCTTTATAATTGTTTGGAGTTTTCCATCTCTTAGATTGACTGCTGTACTTAGTTAACGTTCCCCATGTATCCGGGGACAATAGTTTATAGTCCCTTAACTCGCTTGATGAACACGACTCCGTGCATGTGAGGTGTTGTCTAAGGATATAAGATTCCAATCTGCAATCCCGCCTCGCCGTCTGTGTCCACTGCCAGTTGGTCCACGACTGCTTGTTGGTTATTCGCAGCTAACCTCTCTATATATATAAAGAGGGCGGTCCACGATCCTCCACCTGTGGACGCCCTGGGTTGGGGATGGTCGTTCCAGTTTCATCCAACATTGAAAACACTTTTGGCAAAGTACTCGAGAAGATAGTAGTATGCAAGCTACCGCACCACTTGGAAAGATGCAAACTGCTCCTCAAAGGGATTCGGAGTTACCGGCCTGGGAGAGACACCTGGACCAATGCGGCAACATTTGCATTTGATAGTTATGAGTGTTTCCAGAATAAACAAGAAACGGTTGGGGTGGCACTTGACACTCTGTTCAACATGGAGGTCTGCCCTTGGCTTGTTATATGGATTGTGCCAAGACTTTATGAGCGTAAAATTGCACTGCGCATGGGTTCCTAGACTTGTGACCCCTGTACTATTACATCTGGCTGCCACAGGGATCTACCATGTCCCCAGAGCTCTTTAATGTGTAGACCAGCAAAGTCGCAGCTATTGAGGCACCAGGAATTGGTAGAAGCTAGAAATTCGCAGATGATGTGCTGGTGTACAGACAGAGAAGAGAAAGGGAAAGAATGGCTGAAGGCTTACAGTCGCCAGTAAACAGGGTGGTGGAGTGAGCATGGACCTAGGGGCCGTAATAAATCCAGATAAGGCATCGGTTGTGTGGTATTCCCTGGATAACCGAATCTTAAAAGCAGATGTCCAGTGTATTACATTGAATGAAGGCCCCCTGAGTAGAGAGAGAAGGGGAGAGTAAACTGAAGTACGTGTAAACCACCTTCTACAAATTGTCTTTTAAGCATCTTGTAGAAACTTTGGTGATGAATGCTGGAAAGGGACTTAATGCATTGAGGGCGACAGCAGCAGCCAGGGTAGAACAGAGGATGCTTTTTATACTCTTTCAGCAGTTAATAATTGATGTTGAGTATGGTTTGGGGCTGCCAATAGTATCAAAGGGCCAGCTTGCAAGGGTGGAGCACATACAGAATGCCGCCACCAGTTTCCGGTGTGCTCTCTAGTCTAGCTTGACCCCAACTGACTTGATGTTCTTGCAGTCTGGTTAAAGTTGTAGAATCACACCTATCCAACGAGCCATTTACTCGTCCTGCCTCCAGGATACCAGCCTGGTCCATTGTTCGTACGCTCCCTGTCAGAGTGTTTGGGAAATAGGAACAGGACAAAGAGAGGACAATGGACAGTATAGAGTCAAGGACTGCAGAGATAACGATAGACAGGACATGGGTAAGGGCACCAAGATGTCATAAGACAGGACATTTGCAGGACGGTAGAGAGATTAGAGACAGGGCATCGGTGGGGACACAGCGATGTCAGAGACAGGACACCGACAGGGCAAGACCTAGTGATATAAGGGGACATAAGTTCATGGGACGCTGTCCTGAACTGACCAGACGGGATTAGACCGACCGACCCAACACAACACGGGCGGAACAACGCACTACGTGACTGTTGAGATAGCCCGAGTGGTCACTAGGAACACGTGGTCCAGTATCACAAGACGAAATGACCAGTTTGAAAACGTCAGACGGGACTCGGACAGTTTAGAGAAAGGAGCGTTGTGTGTTGGGGCGAGTGTATAGCTTTTGCGGGAGTGCTAGTTGAAGATAGCGAGCAATTGTGTGTAGGGCTTGTGTAATTGGCTGAGTGCTATAAGTATTTGTGTGGCGGCATTTTGTACATAATGATTTTACCGCCTTGTGTGTACATAGTGACAATGATCAGGTTCTCCTGGATAAAATTGTATATACCATACGTACGACTGATGTCTTCGTGAGTGCGTATGACGAATTTGAATGCCTGTGTGCGTGCGAGACGTTGACACTCCCCACGACAACCAAGCCTGCAAGTCACCCTGCTCGTTCGTTTCCTCTTACACTCCCTTGCCCTGGCACAAACGTATATATAAGCGATTAAATACATAAGCTTGTTTTCACTTTTTCCCTTAGATCCTCGCAAACTACACAGGGTGGGCGGACAATCCCCACGTACCTGACTCCAATAAGAATGCTGTCGTCATGACCACAGATGGCTGGCAGGAATATAACAGCAGGTCCAAAACTTACTTTGTGTGTCAAGTCAGTGTTGGTAAGTATTATAAACATATCTCATACTTATTATCATCATCTTCAGCAAGTGCCATGCCAGCTGACATAGGCTGATATTCCTCCACGCCACAGTCTCAATCCATCCAGCATAATTTCTCTTGGTCTGCTTCTGCCTCTCTTCTCCTCAATCTGTCCAGTTGTAACGATGTTCTCCAATGCCTCTCTTCTCATCCCCAAAGAAAGCTGTTTGTCTCTTTCTCATTGTTGTATTTAATGTTCTGGTCTAAGTCTGACACCCAGCTCGTGCCTGTGGCTCCTAGTAGCTGTCAGCTGCGACAGCGGCCCCCCCCCCGGGCAACAGCTGTGAGAGGCTGGCTAAACCAGGCATGGGTATCCGATTTGGTGTCAAACCAAAAGGTAAACTAGGGTATGCCTACCCAGCATGTGAAGACAGAATTCGGCAGACTGCGCGAAAGAAATCATTCCTGATCCACGGGCAAGACGGCGTTTACCTGCAAAGCGTTGTGGAACGTAATTAGCACGGCAAGGCACGTAGAGCGCCCTGGTCATCCACTGCACCTGTGTTCGTCTGCAGTCGTCTCGACTTGTCTTGCCACTGAACTCAGATGGACTCAGGCGAGAGAGTGAGGTCGACGAATTGCGCAACTCTTCCTCACTTTAATCCAAGTCATCGCTCAAGTCATTCTTCATCCGATGTCATATATCACCTTAAAGCCCTGTGGCGATGGGCGAGCGGCAAAGCGGCAGGCGTGGGTACGCTGGCAGCAGTAGTCGCAGACCTGCACACAAGCGGCTCAGGCCATATGGTCGTCTTCTACTGACCGGAGCAGCAGTGGGATTCGGCAGCCCCCTGAGCGACTGAGCAGCCCTCTATAGGAACACACTGCTCACCTCCATATCATAAGGAAGGGGCTAGAAAAGGTGCCCTAAACATTGTCTGCTCCATCGCTACCTAACCAGCTAGCCGCGGTTGGTGGGTACCCTAACTGCGATCGACATACAAACAAGGATAAAACAAGCAAAGCTAAAAGAGTAAACCATATTCCCTTAACAATTGGAACTTGGAATGTACGCACCCTACTTGACAGAGACGGCGCGTCGGGTCCAGAGAGACGAACAGCAATGACTGGGAGAGAGCTGAGCAGGTGCAACATCGACATTGCAGCCTTGAGCGAGACACGACTTGCAGAAGAAGGCCAAATCTGTGAAATAGGTGCCGGCTACACATTTTTCTGGAGTGGAAGGAAAAGTGAGGAAAGACGCCAATCCGGTGTGAGTTTTGCCATTAAGTCTGGTCGGCAAATTAGCTGAATTTCCAAAGGCTGTAAATGACAGGCTCATGACCATGAAGTTGAACCTGCTGAATGGAAGGAAGCATGCAACCATTGTGAGTGTCTAAGCAGCAACTATGTCCAACGAAGATGATGTCAAGAACAATTTCTATGAGGACTGCACAATGTATTAACATCTGTTCCCAAACGAGACAAACTTATACTATTTGGGGATTTCAATGCCAGAGTAGGCACGGACACCACCTCTTGGAGTGGCATGTTTGGAAAGCATGGAGTCGGAAATTGTAACAGCAATGGACTCCGCCTCCTTCAGACATGTGCCGAACATGATCTCCTGATTACGAACACAATTTTCCGTCTCCACATGAGAAATAGGACATGGTGGATGCACCCTCGCTCGAAACACTGGTACCTCATTGACTATGTCGTCGTCTGGAGGAGTGACAGACAAGACGTTCGAGTGACAAAATCCATGTGTGGTGCCGAAATGTTGGACACACCATCGTCTCATTGTCTCGAAAATAAACATTCACATCAGGCCACCACGGCGCCCTCAAGGGGCGAAAATGCAAAAAAAGCTAAATGTCATCCGCCTAAACAGCAAGAAAATGCAGCAGTCGTTTGAAAATATGCTGGAAGACCGCCTCAAGCCCAATGCTGCAGCTAAACAGGATACAGAAACAGAATGGAAAGCCCTAAAGGACATAATTTACAACACTGCTATGGAAATCCTGGGTCCAGCCCCCTAAAAGCACTGGTTTGATGAAAATTCCGAAGACATCAACCAATTGCTGGCCGAGAAACATTTTCTCCTCAAGGCACATTTGAATGACCCAAAGTCAACATCAAAAAACGATGCTTTCAAGAACATTCAGAGAGTAGTGCAGCAGAAACTTCGGCACATGCGGGACTCCTGGCTGAGCAGCAAAACTGATGAAATTCAGGGCTTTGCTGACAGACATGATATGAAAAACTTCCACAACTTACTGAAAGCTGTCTATGGTCCTACATCACCAGGCATAGTTCCCCTCCTCAGTGCAGATGGGGGTACATTGGTCACCGATAAGAAAGAAATCCTTCAACGCTGGACAGAGCATTTCAGCAAACTCTTAAATGCAACTTCCTTCTTCGATGACGGAACCATCAACTGCATTCCTCAAGTTCCCACCAATGAGACACTTAATGACCTGCCAACCATAGTGGAAGTAAACAAAGCCATCCAGCAACTCTCCAGCGGCAAGGCACCTGGTCCTGACTTCATCCCAGCAGAGATATACAAGGCAGGTGGGCCGGTCCTAACAGAGCAGCTTCACCAAGTCTTTACAAACGTATGGGTGAACGAGACCATGCCACAAGATTTTAAGGACGCGTCAATAGTCCACCTTTACAAACGTAAATGAAACCGCCAATCATGTGACAACCACCGAGGCATCTCCTTGCTTTCAATTGCAGGGAAGATACTCGCCAGAATTCTTTTCACAGCCCATCTCGATCAAGGTCTTCTTCCTGAGAGTCAATGTGGCTTCAGAAAAGAACGTGGAACTGTTGACATGATTTCCGCGCAAGGCAGCTGCAAGAGAAATATCAGCAACAGAACTGTGAAATGTTCTCCACTTTCATTGACCCTACCAAGGCTGTTGATACAGTCAGCAGAGAAGGACTGTGGAAGATTATGGAAAAATATGGCTGTCCACGAAAGTTTGTCCAAATAGTGCGGATATTTCATGACGGCATGCAGGCAATAGTACAGGAAAATGGTGAACTGTCTGAACCATTTCCTATCACCAATGGAGTGAAGCAAGGATGTGTCCTGGCACCAACACTGTTCAGCCTCATGTTTTCAGCCATGTTGATGAATGCCTTCGTGAACGACGACTTTGGAATAGACATCAACTACCGTATGGATGGAAAGTTATTTAATCTCAGAAGGCTGAAAGCTAAAACCAAAATTAACAGCGACACCGTCAGAGAGCTCCTGCTTGCTCATGATTGCGCTCTATGCGCCAACTCAGAGGCGGACATGCAACATAATGTTTCAGCTTTTTCACATGCCTGTGCCAACTTTGGGCTCAATATCAACTTGGAGAAGACTGTAGTTATGTACCAGCCAGCTCCAGGGAATAATCACACTGTACCGAACATCAAAGTGAATGATCATAGACTAAGTGTTGTGGACAAATTCACCTATCTTGGCAGCACTGTTTCACAAGCTGCCACAATTGATGATGAAGTGAATGCAAGAATCTCCAAGGCCAGTGCGGCCTTTGGCAGACTGTAAAAGAATGTATGGGACAGAACTGGAATAAGCCTGCAAACAAAGCTAAAAGTCTACAAAGCAGTTGTATTATCCACACTGCTATGTGTTTGTGAACCTGGACTGTTTATCAGCGACACTCTAGGAAATTAAACCACTTCCACACTGTCTGCCTAAGGAAGCTACTGAAGATTAAATGGCAAGACAAGAATCCAGACACTGAAGTCCTAGAAAGAGCATCCATGCCAAGTATCTACACTATACTGATGAAGAATCAGATTCGTTGGGCTGGTCACTTGACTTGCATGCCAGATCACAGGCTCCCTAAACGAATTTTTTTTACAGCGAACTGCGTTATGGTAAACGCTCCCAAGGTGGCCAGAGGAAACGCTTTAAAGATACTCTGAAAATGTAACTGAATGCTTTTGGAATTCATCATGACACCTGGGAGGCTGCAGCCAGAGACCGAAATTCGTGGCGTGCATCATTACGCAAAATTGCAACCAGGACTGCAAGAGCTGTAAAGAAAAGGCAGGACAGAAAAACCACTGCAGGAAATCCTCCTCCTGAGACGTCAAGCTTTCTTTGCCCACATTGTCAAAGATCATTTCGAGCCAAAATAATACCTTATCAGCCATCTTAGAACCCACGGCTCCATACCTTCAACCCCACTGGATGAAATGAATGGTCATCATCATTCTTGATGGACAAACAACATATAATGTTATAGTTTCTTTTGCCTCTTTCAGGAATTGTTGTTAGTTACCTGTCTCATCTCATCTCATCATGTTCCTCTTGTACCTTGCGGTGTCGAGGTGAAGTATAAACATCGTGAGAGTGCCCGATTATGTGCTTTATATATAGATATTCCCATGGACTCTGCTATTCGTCTGTCCAACGTTGAAGTATTTTTGTTCAGCTGGCAGACGTTTTCAGCTGACGTATACAAGGGTATGTAAAATTACATCATGGCACTGGAGAAGCACACCAGAAATTGCGATGCCACTTTTATCAGTTCTGAAGTTGATCTATAATTCTAGGTTATGTAATCTCAAAGTAGGAGTTGTGAAATGCATGTCTTAAACTTTTGGAGTGACAGTTCATAATTTGTATTGTGCACTATTTTGTTAGCTTGGTTCTTTGTTCATTGTTTTGTAAACATGTATGTCAATTCTGCAATTTTTGGGATAAAGTTACTATAATATTTTACTAAACCCAACAAACCTCTGAGTTCCTTCTTTGTTATAGACATGCTCAGGTTAAAAATTTTTAAAACAAGTTTCCTATCACTTGTGATGGAACCGTTAGAGATTGTATGTTCCAATAATCAATTTGCCTGAACCCAATTACTACTTTGGCTGGTTTGATAATCAGGCCAAATGATTTGATTCTGTCAATAACTTGTCTTGAGATACTTAAATGCTTGTTTTTACTGTAGCTATGTATCCATATGTCCTTAATGCATGTCGCAACAATTGGGATATCTTGTAGTACTAGTCTGGTCATTCGAACAAAAGTGACTGGCGCATTAATTAACACAAATTATATATATATATATATATATATATATATATATATATATATATATATATATATATATATATATATATATATATATATACATTAGAATGACTTGTGGAGTCGCACTGCTCTCAAGAGTGTCGAATTGTCCATCATGGTATTTGCCAGTATCCTTTTATCAAGTCTAATTTAGGTAACACTTCAGAATTTTCTATGTCAGCGTTGAGATCTTCGTGGTTAGGAAGGGGCTTTGCGTCAAGTCTGGTGATCGTGTTAATCTGTCAACAGCCAACACATAGGCTCACATTACCGGTACCGTCTTTTTTCTTTACGATTACAACTGGATAACATTAAGTGGAATTGAATCTTCTGATGATTCCATAATTTTCTAACTCGATAATTTCCCTTTCAAGCTTGTCCCTGTGATGTATTGGGACAGGGTAAATTTTAGTTTTGATGGGTACCATTGCAGTTACCTCAATTTGATATCTAATAATGTAGGTGCTTCCTGGATTATTTGAAAAAGAAATTATTGCATTCATTTAATAACTTGTTTATCTTGTCTTTGTCTATGCTTGATAAGTCAGGTGAGATACTAATCATTTTTACTGTGTCTGCCACACTGGGATTCGGTACCAGAATTTCGTCAGGAACGATAAGTTCGGTTTGTTTAATGACCTCGGATGCAGCTACAGTTCGATCAGGCTTTTGGTCTTGAACTTATTCAGCTCTGTCGATCTAAAGTGTTAACATATGTATGTGGTAAATTTGGTTCTGTTCCATAATTGATTTTTCATAGTAAACTTCAGATATCAGTCGGATTGCTTTAAATTGTCCTTGCCACGAGACAGCTAACATGTCTAGTTTGTCAAGAAGACGTAATAAGACTTTTTATCCCGCTTTTAATATAAATCATGTTGCGTTTCTGTTGGCATAGTTTCTGATTATGCTGTTTCTTGCAATGTCTGTTTTGCTGTTGCACATGTTTTATTATTCTATCTATATTGTCACTTAAGTTAGTTACCATATTGTATGATGATATAATCTGTGAATCAGTTGTTTTTCTGGTCAGTAATTCATTATATATGGCCAATGGCCCACGGGGGTTGGCGCCGTACACAAATTCAAAGGGTGAGAACCCGTTTTTGCATTAGGGTACTTCTCCTTACACGAATGGGATCGCCGACAAAAACACATCCAATCTCCTGGGTATTATGTTGTTACTTTTGCCAGCAAGCTCTTAAGGCTGTTGTACAAGTTCTCACAAATCCCGTTCACAGAAGTATTATATAGTGTTATATAATATTGTCAAATATCAATCTTGCTAACCGATTGTGAGGCAACAGAGATAAATTGGATATCCCTGTCAGACAAAATTATCTCAGGAAACCAAATTATTGAAAATATGTTTTAAAAATGCTTCAGTAACATCTGCAGGCGTAATAGTTTTAAGAGGCAGAGCTTAAGACCATCTGGTAAAGATGTCAACTAGTGTTAACGGATATTTGTGCCCTTTGTTAGATGTGTAGTTTAAAGGGCCAACTGTATCAATCGCAACATTTTGGAATGACATTGAAACTAGGTCAGATGGCTGTACATAAACCTTAGAGTGTCTCTCCTATATTATCTTTTGGAAAATTGCACACTAACGAAAACATATGTTCGCAATCTTGCAGTACCTCAGCCAAGATAATTGTGACAATAGTTTCTCTTTCGTTTTGGTCCGGCTAATATTACCGACAATGGAGTGTCGTGTGCACTTTCTGGGTATTTAGTGCGATATTATTGTGGAAGGACAGTTTATCGACCATTGGAGATACCCTTAGTAGAGAATCTGGTCAAAACTCCGTTCTTCAAACCAAAGCTGCATTTTACAGTCTGGGTAACATTAAGCTTTCCATAAATCAATTTAAATCAGTTTTCCAGGGACGAGTCTTGCCTTTGTAAGTTAGTACATTGTTCAAGAGTTTCATTTCTTGTTAATATAACAGGGCTTATATGCTCTACATTTTCTATCTGGGGTTAATTTTCTAGTATTTCTGTCATTGTTCCGGTACCAAACCATGAATGTATTATTCCATTTATTAATCTCGTTGTCTGAATAATGTATGGTACATTTCCAATAAATAATCACAGCATGAGTTCTTAAGTGCTGTGCACATAACCTTCCCATCTAGGAAGGGTGAATTAATTATAGCCCATACGTGACGCAGAGATGTTTCCAAGGCATCAGGGCCGGGTCATATACTGGCCAAGACCTATTGACGTGTCTTCGTCGAGCGTCCTGGGCAACAGGTCCCTTCGGGGTCCTGGCTAAAGTCTGTAGAATCGCCGATTCCTCCGAAGTCGGAGAGTGTCTGCCTGCACGGTGAGGAACCACCAGTCTGCACACCAATAAGCCAGACATGGGACAACGGATACTCACGCAAACCTCAGGTCCTGTATGACGTCACACTGATGTTGGACAACAGGATACCTTCATCAACATTCAGGACTTCGCGTTGGAGCTCAAGCCAACGAACACAAGCAAGAAATAGTCCATACGAGAGTTGTGCAAATGATATGTTCACTCGCATATTCACTGATTTTGACACATGATTGTCGTAAACCAATCACCACAGCACCTATTTAACGAAGAACAGTCGCCGCCTGGCCATTAATGAAACCCTTATTTATTTTTATTTTCCCATTAAGGTTATTAGAATCATTTCCGTCCTCATTAGTAATAGTGATGGTATGACCACATGTAAGGCACATCTTTATGAAACTTTTTATACGTGTTACATTTTTAGATAAAGGTGTCAATTTACTCAGCTGAAAAAGCTATTTGTTCCTCATAAAATTCACTACATCGTGTACTACTATCGACAGTAATTGCATTTGCGTACATAAAATCTGCTCTGCCTTTACAATGTCTTCTGTATATGACCGTAGGCTTTACACAAATAACACACGTTCATATATTTATAACGATGTGATCTGGCTTGCTATCTATTCATATTGTTCTTTAAAAAAAATTGTTTGATATTCTGGACATTTGCCGCACACTTCATTGGCACTATGTGACATTGATTAATGTTTACACGTGATAATCTGTTATTTGTTTACTTTCGACTCTTTGTTATACTGTGATTATTTCTCGTCCTTATTCACTTGTTTTCTGTGTGGAAATATGTGGCTGCAACATCAAACGTGAAATTAGGAGTTGCAGTGGAGAAGATGTCTTTATGAGTGGTGGAATAGGCAGCGCTTTTCCTTCTATTTCTTGAACAGAACTACTTTCGTTCCCTTGTAAAAATTTCGAAAACATGGTTGATAATGAAGATAATGTTGTATCTTTGAGAAGTAATTTTTAATAAGTAAAAATCGATATTCACAATAGTGGCATGTATCCATTATTGGAAAGTGCTCTGCGCCTCAGAAACGTTGTCCAAAAACGCTTGATTGGATTTAGGAAGCAGGTTCTTAAATTGTATTATGTAACTTTCAGAATTCAATGAACATGTTGTAAAATTATATTTTTTAAATACAAATGGTCTCTTCTTGGGTGGTTGGTTATGGTTTTCACCACCTTCAATGGTTCTAATGCCAAATATTTGAAATATAAAATATACCATTCTTTTTTCGGAACTTCATAGAAGTACATAACGATTCAAAAGGTTGTGTCCGTGCAGAGATACCGTTTCCCTCTAAGAATTTATTTACTAATCTCGGGTATCGTTTGTTCCTTGCATCATAGTCTTTTGTTTCATATCTGAATGTAGTGATGTTACTTTTATTTTCTAATTCTTGTTGTTTTTTTTTTTAACGTGCATCTCATATTCTGCTTGTTTTGATTGTGCTTTTAGCTAAGCTTGCTTTGGTTTTAAGTCTAATTTAGCTTTCTTTGTCTGTGCGTCCAGTCCAGCTTGCTTTGTTTGTGCTTCTAGTTTTTTATCTCTACTTCCCATTTCTATTGTTCATAATTATATTTCTTTCAATCGCTCTTCTCACTCAAGTTGTTAATTATATTTATTTATCATTGTACGAGTTCAACTGTTAACCCACACTTATTACCTAACTTAACAAAGTCGATCAGAGATGACATTATTGTAGGTTGCTGATACACTGAAATTTGCAAAATTACTGTAGTAATTATCAGTACACTGTAATCACTGATTAAGTTATGTTTGATGAATCTCATATCTTATACGGATAATTCAATCAATGCACGTAAAAACAAAATTCAGTTCCAAACCAATAATGAATAATTAAGTGTTTAAAGAAATGGTATTAATATTCAATGACCTCAGCGAGTAAATAGAGCTGATCCCATTAAAATATGTGGTAACAATTATATTAAACATAATAAATGTGTCAGGTCTTAGTCAGATATGACTGAGCTACCGTATAACAGTAGACGGTACTACCTGGTTTCTGTTAGCGCCGAACGTTGGGCGGCGCTTACCAAACCGACCCCCACATTGCGCCAACGGCTTCGGGCGGAAGAGTGCAATTGGGAGGGTACAAGGAAATGCAAGCTAAAGACAAGCTGTCATGGCAGGGAAGACCAAACCCTAAGCCTTAGTTGGCGGATGGTCTAGGATCGAAGCTCCGATAGGCGGACAGTTAGAGCATTGCTTTGCTGATCCGGCAGCTTCTGCAGCTGGTCTTGTTCCAGATGTAGGGGTGTTACCTTTCCTCTGGAGTGAACTAGGCAGGACGAGAGAGGGATCATGCTGCATGGGCAACACATGATCTCTATATTTTAGCCCAGGCTTTGTGCTATGGAGAGGCAATAACTCCATCCCTGGTCTTAATTGGTCTCGGAATCAAAGCGAGAGGAAGCTGTTACGGGTTATAAGTCCTTGTTAATTGGCGTAGACATGGGGCGCCACGCGTTGCCTCTGACGGTGGGAGACACCTACAGGTGTCACTGATCAGCTACCACCCGCCTCAAGCTGGGCAGCTCCCGGCCACTTGGGTGCTGATCCGCCACAGCCTGCCTGCTTCAATGGGTGCTTGGTGCTAGGACAAAATCTGAATCGCAGGCTGTAAAACCAATGCACCAGGTACAAACAAAAATAAAAATAGAAACCTCAAGCTACGGCTTGCAACCTGGAACGTGAGAACCATGTGTCCAGGATTTTCTACTGACTTGACCAATATTGAAGATGTGAGAAAAATTTCTGTGATTGATGCCGAACTCAATCGTCTTAACATTGATATTGCTGGCCTGCAGGAGACTCGCCTCGCTGAAGAAGGGTCACTCAGGGAAAACAATTACACCTTTTTCTGGAAGGGTAGAGGGCAGGCAGAAAAAAGGCAACACGGTGTGGGCTTTGCAGTGAAGACTTCGCTACTGGGAATGATTGAAATTCCAGCAGGAGGAAATGAAAGACTATTATCCCTGCGCTTGGCTACCTCTTGTGGGTTTGCCACCAATATTACTGCATATGCATCGACACTCGATTCCTCTGATGATGTGAAGGATTCGTTCTATGAGGAGTTAGACTCCGTGATCAAGGCAGTTCCAAAATCTGACTACATTTATATGCTCGGTGATTTCAATGCTCGTGTAGGCAAGGACTCGAGTTCATAACCAGTGTGCCTTGGAAAATATAACATCGGTCACATGAATGAAAATTGGCAAAGGCTGCTGGATCATTGCACCAGTAATGAACTAAGTATTAAAAACTCCATGCATAAGGTCACATGGAAACATCCAAGATCCGGCCATTGGCACCAGCTGGACTTCATCATCACACGGAGACAACATCTGAACCATATATCATTTACTCGAAGTTACCACAGTGCTGACTGTGATACGGATCATTCTTTGGTTGTTGCGAGGGTTAGACTGAGATAAAAGAGAATCTACACAGCTAAACACAATTCTAGCCCCAGGATTAATATTATTAACACTCACGATCCTGAAAAGTGCTTTCAGTTTCAACAGCAACTTGAAGACGCTTTCTCTGATACACTAGAAAATTGTACAGTAAATGAAAAGTGGGGTCAAATTAAGGAAACTCTTTATAAAACTGCCGTAGGGGTTTACGGCTCTGTGGATCATAAGAGGCAGGACTGGTTTGCGGCAAACAGCGAGACTCTGCAGCCCTTGATTGATAAGAAGAAGAAAGCTCTCTTAAGAAACAAGGAAAGACCAACGCGTAACACTCTGAGTGAGCTAAGGCAAGCTAGGAAGGATGTGCAAAAGGCTGCCTGGCAGTGTGCAAATGATTATTGGATCAAGTTATGTGAGCCCATTCAAATTGCAAGTGATAAGGGAAATATCAGAAGCATGTATGAAGGAATAAAGAAAGCCTGTGGTCCAGTGATCAAAAGAATTGCACCATTGAAAACCTTGACTGGAGAAATCATCACTGATAAGAAGCAGCAGATGGACAGATGGGTAGAGCACTATTTGGAGCTTTACTCAAGTGAGACCAAACTAGCGGATGATGCCCTCAACGCCATAGAGGCTCTACCAACTTTTGACCACCTGGACACACTTCCCACCATAACAGAAGTTAAGTATGCTATAAATGAACTTGCATCTGGCAAGGCTCCAGGTAAGGATGGGATTCCAATAGCGGTTATCAGGAGTGGGCAAGACACACTCACTCTACATATCCACCAGCTAATAGAGCTATGCTGGTGAGAAGGAAAAGTCCCACAGGATCTCAAAGATTCAAGCATCATAACACTGTGTTATGTTATGTTGTTTGTCCATCAAGAATGATGATGACCATTCAATTCATCCAGTGGGGTTGAAGGTGTGGAGCCGTGGGTTCTAAGATGGCTGATAAGGCCTATTTTGGCTCGAAATGTTCTTTGACAATGTGGGCAAAGAATGCTTGACGTCTCTGGAGGAGGATTTCCTGCAGTGGTTTTTCTGTCCTGCCTTTTCTTCACAGCTCTTGCAGTCCCGGTTGCCTCACATATGACTGCACCTTTGCGCAATGATGCACGCCACGAATTTCGGTCTCTGGCTGCAGCCTCCCAGGTGTCATGGTGAATTCCAAAAGCATTCAGTGGAATTTTCAGAGTGTCTTTAAAACGTTTCCTCTGGCCACCTTGGGAGCGTTTACCACAACGCAGTTCGCTGTAAAAAATTCGTTTAGGGAGCCTGTGATCTGGCATGCGAGTCAAGTGGCCAGCCCAACGAATCTGATTCTTCATCAGTAGAGTGTGGATACTGGGCATGGATGCTCTTTCTAGGACTTCAGTGTCTGGAATCTTGTCTTGCCATTTAATCTTCAGTAGCTTCCTTAGGCAGACTGTGTGGAAGTGGTTTAATTTCCTAGCGTGTCGCTGATAAACAGTCCAGGTTTCACAAGCATATAGCAGTGTGGATAATACAACTGCTTTGTAGACTTTTAGCTTTGTTTGCAGGCTTATTCCAGTTCTGTCCCATACATTCTTGTACAGTCTGCCAAAGGCTGCACTGGCCTTGGAGATTCTTGCATTCACTTCGTCATCGATTGTGGCAGCTTGTGACACGGTGCTGCCAAGATAGGTGAATTTGTCCACAACACTTAGTCTATGATCATTCACTTTGATATTCGGCACAGTGTGATTATTCCCTGGAGCTGGCTGGTACATAACTACAGTCTTCTCCAAGTTGATATTGAGCCCAAAGTTGGCACAGGCATGTGAGAAAGCTGAAACATTATGTTGCATGTCCGCCTCTGAGTTGGCGTATAGAGCGCAATCATCAGCAAACAGGAGCTCTCTGACGGTGCCGCTGTTAATTTTGGTTTTAGCTTTCAACCTTCTGAGATTGAATAACTTTCCATCCATACGGTAGTTGATGTCTATTCCAATGTCGTCGTTCTCGAAGGCATTCATCAACATGGCTGAAAACATGAGGCTGAACAGTGTTGGTGCCAGGACACATCCTTGCTTCCCTCCATTGGTGACAGGAAAGGGTTCAGACAGTTCACCATTTTCCTGTACTCTTGCCTGCATGCCGTCATGAAATAGCCGCACTATTTGGACAAACTTTCGTGGACAGCCATATTTTGCCATAATCTTCCACAGTCCTTCTCTGCTGACTGTATCAAAAGCCTTGGTAAGGTCAATGAAAGTGGAGAACATTTCGCGGTTCTGTTCCTGACATTTCTCTTGCAGCTGCCTTGCAGCGAAAATCATGTCAACAGTTCCACGTTCTTTTCTGAAGCCACATTGACTCTCAGGAAGAAGACCTTGATCGAGATGGGCCGTGAGGCGATTGAGAAGAATTCTGGCGAGTATCTTCCCTGCAATTGAAAGCAAGGAGATGCCTCGGTGGTTGTCACAGGATTGGCGGTTTCCTTTACGTTTGTAAAGGTGGACTATTGACGCGTCCTTAAAATCTTGTGACATGGTCTCGTTCACCCATATGTTTGTAAAGACTTGGTGAAGCTGCTCTGTTAGGACCGGCCCACCTGCCTTGTATATCTCTGCTGGGATGTAGTCAGGACCAGGTGCCTTGCCGCTGGAGAGTTGCTGGATGGCTTTGTTTATTTCCACTATGGTTGCAGGTCATCAAGTGTCTCGTTGGTGGGAACTTGAAGGCAGTTGATGGTTTCATCATCGAAGAAGGAAGTTGCATTTAAGATTTTGCTGAAATGCTCTGCCCAGCGTTGGAGGATTTCTTTCTTATCGGTGACCAATGTTCCCCCATCTGCACTGAGGAGGGGAACTATGCCTGGTGATGAAGGACCATAGACTGCTTTCAGTGAGTCGTAGAAGTTTTTCATATCGTGTCTGTCAGCAAAGCCCTGAATTTCATCAGCTTTGCTGCTCAGCCAGGAGTCCCGCATGTGCCGAAGTTTCTGCTGCACTACTCTCTGAATGTTCTTGAAAGCATCTTTATTTTATGTTGACTTTGGGTCATTAAAATGTGCCTTGAGGAGAAGATGTTTCTCGGCCAGCAATTGGTTGATGTCTTCGGAATTTTCATCAAACCAGTCTTTATGCTTTCGGGGGGCTGGACCCAGGATTTCCATAGCAGTGTTGTAAATTGTGTCCTTTAGGGCTCTCCATTCTGTTTCTGTATCCTGTTTAGCTTCAGCATTGGGCTTGAGGCGGTCTTCCATCATATTTTCAAACGACTGTTGCATTTTCTTGCTGATTAGGCGGGTGACATTTAGCTTTGTTTGCATTTTCGCCCCTTGAGGACGCCGTTGTGGCCTGATGTGGATGTTCATTTTCGAGACAATGAGACGATGGTCTGTCCAACATTCGGCACCACACATGGATTTTGTCACTCGAACGTCTTATCTGTCACTCATCCTGACGATGACATAGTCAATGAGGTGCCAGTGTTTCGAGCGAGGGTGCATCCACGATGTCCTATTTCTCATGGGGAGACGGAAAATTGTGTTCGTAATCAGGAGATCATGTTCAGCACATGTCTGAAGGAGGCGGAGTCCATTGCTATTACAATTTCCGACTCCATGCTTTCCAATAATGCCACTCCAAGAGGTGGTGTCCGTGCCTACTCTGGCATTGAAATCCCCAAGGAGTATAAGTTTGTCTCCTTTGGGAACAGATGTTAATACATTGTGCAGGTCCTCATAGAACTTGTTCTTGACATCATCTTCGTTGGTCATAGTTGGTGCGTAGACACTCACAATGGCTTCCTTCCATTCAGCAGAGGCAACTTCATGGTCATGAGCCTGTCGTTTATAGCCTTTGGAAATCCAGCTAATTTGCCGACCAGGGCCGACTTAATGGCAAATCCCACACCGGATTGGCGTCTTTCCTCGCTTTTCCTTCCACTCCAGAAAAATGTGTAGCCGGCACCAGTTTCACAGATTTGGCCTTCTTCTGCAAGTCGTGTCTCGCTCAAGGCTGCAATGTCGATATTGTACCTGCTCAGCTCTCTCCCAATCAGTGCTGTTCGTCTCTCTGGACCCGACGCGCCATCTCTGTCAAGTAGGGTGCGTACATTCCAAGTTCCAATTGTTAAGGGAATATGGTTTACTCTTTTAGCTTTGCTTGTTTTATCTTTCTTTGTATGTCGACCGCAGTTAAGGGTACTCACCAACCGCGGCTAGCTGGTTAGGTAGTGATGAAGCAGACAATGTTTAGGGCACCTTTTCTAGCCCCTTCCTCATGCTGTGGAGGTGAGCAGTGTGTTCCTATAGAGGGCTGCTCAGTCGCTCAGGGGGCTGCCGAATCCCACTGCTGCTCCGGTCAGTAGAAGACGACCATATGGCCTGAGCCGCCTGTGTGCAGGTCTGCGACTACGGCTGCCATCGTACCCACGCCTGCCGCTTTGCCGCTCGCCCATCGCCACAGGGCTTGAAGGTGATATGTGACGTTGGATGAAGAATGACTTGCGCGATGACTTGGATTAAAGTGAGGAAGAGTTGCGCAATTCGTCGACCTCACTCTCTCGCCTGAGTCCATCTGAGTCCAGTGGCAAGACAAGTCGAGACGATTGGAGACGAATACAGGTGCAGTGGATGAATCCTGTCTTCACATGCCCTAGTTTACCTCTTGGTTCATAACACTGTACAAGAACAAGGGCGATCGGAGCGATTGCAACAACTATAGGGGTATCTCACTTCTGTGTATTGTTTGAAAAGCATTTGCCAGAATTGTTCTGCGCAGACTTCAAGTGCTAGGAGATCAAGTCTACCCCGAATCACAGTGTGGCTTTCGACAGAACCGGTCTACTACTGATATGATATTCTCATTGCGACAAATGCAAGAAAAATGCCGTGAACAGAATCAACCACTGTTTATTGCCTTCATCGACCTCACAAGGGCATTTGATTTGGTCAGTCGTGAGGGTCTGTTCAAGGCACTAAAGAAGATTGGCTGCCCACCAACTCTTCTGTCCATTGTGGAATCGTTCCACACAGGCATGAAGGGTATAATCAAGTTTGATGGTGCAACTTCTGAAGAATTTGAAATCAAGAGTTTAGTTAAGCAAGGTTGTGTAATAGCTCCCACCCTCTTTGGAATATACTTTTCACTTCTACTGAAATATGCCTTTCGTGATCAGGATGGTGGTATATACATTCACTCACGCTCAGATGGCGGCCAGTACAATGCTCATAGATTGAAGGCTAAGACCAAAATTAGGAGGGTACTGATCAGAGAGTTGCTTTTTGCAGATGATGCTGCAGTTACAACCCACTCTGAGGAAGAATTGCAATGTCTACTATCTGCATTCTCCAATGCTTGTTCTGAATTTGGTACTCTTTCGCTACCGTTAGCCCATCTGTGGACAGGATGGATTTGCTGTGATGGCAATTCGCCCTTTTAGTCCAACAAAATGATCAGTGGTTTATTTCATATATTTCTGTTCCGTTTCGGAATTTTAAGTTACAGTAAACTGAAAAGTCGTACAGCCGAAAGATTTCTACGCCATCTTTGTGCGGTCAAACGTTTTCTAATATTTGATTCTTGTGAATTTTCAGTTTTAAGGTAGTTTATTTTGGTTTTTCACAATGGAAACGCCCACCAGTTTGCGTCCACGTAGTATGACTTGAGATCAAGCTAGATTATTGTTTATAACTGTTTTAAACAATAGTGATTCCGATATCAGTGAATATTTAGAAAGACGTTTTAGTTGTGTCTAAAGTTTTAGCACGTGGTGATAAAGAAAAACCAGTGAATGTTCGTCAACAGCTGAGTGTCTGACAACGAAGCACGAATGGCTGAAGTTTACGTCTGTCATTATTGCTATGGGACTTGATCCAAGACCATGTATCAAAGACTACTGGTGTACAAGTGCACATTTATATACTCCTTGGTATGCCACTGCCACTACATTTCCCAGTAATCAATTATAATATATTTATCACACCATGTTTCACGTATGTGAACCTGAGCAACCAAAAAAACAAAATTGCACATGATTCTGAAGAATATCCAGGAAGCATTTTACCCATTTGAAAATGTGTCCATTGATGAAATGATTATTTGGTGGAAGGGCTAAAAAAAGCTAAAAAAAACCATGCATTGTTGTCTCTACCAAGTCTGTAGTTAGAACTGTTGAGAGCGGATTGCGAAAACCGCAAAGCAAGCCGAAGATGGTCTCCATGAATATAACATGGCGATGAATGGCTGCGACAGAATGGACCAAATGGTTGGATATTATAATATCCATGATAGGAAAACCATTAAGTGGTGGAAGAAGATCTACTACTAGATCTTTGAAATTGCACAGATCAATGCTCACATCCTACATTCCATATGGCAAACAGAGAAAGGAGGAAAAAAATTGTCATAGAAGGATTTCAAGTAAAGGAAAGTGCTCATCGCGAAGTAGCTCAGAGTATTCCTGAAAGTTTGACACTCTGCCTGCCGAAGAATTTCAGTCTGTTGCAGGAAATTATGTCCGAAAGAGTTACATGAGCCAAGCATTTAATAGAATTTGTCGGTGTCAATAGAGACTGTGTTTTTTGCAGCACTCGAACTAAACGACACATATCATCTTTTGTTTGCTCCGGCTGCACTAATAGACCAGACTTGTGCGCCAAAGTTTGCTTTGCAGCCTATCACAAATAGACTGCCACATATAGTAAATAAAAACAAACAGACATGACAATTAAATGTAAATCTGCCAAGTGTTTTCCTAATTTTTGTCTGAAAAAAGAAAAATACATGATTCAGAATCTGCGGCAAAACTTCTTTTCGGATGATTGATTGGGAGCAATTGTATTTATAGTTTAGAAAAGTGTTGGTTTGTTCAGTAAATTCAACAGGATTAGCAGTGATCAGGATATTGGATAACAACGCCCCCTTGGTAAGTACAATGTTTACATTATTTTTACCTCTTTTTAACAAATTATTTTAGAAGTTATATTATTATTTTTATTTTATTTACAACATACAGCAAAAATTCTCCTACCAACATATTCCTTGTGCAATCCCCTTTATTTTGATATATAATACAACATTTCTGCTACAATTTTAACCATTTTCATAACATTATTGCGACATACACCAACTTCCAGATTTCGGCCATTAGTTTTTTTTCATTTTTGTGAAAAAGACATGGTTCAGAATATGCACCAAAACTTCCTTTTGGGTGATTTAAATGAGCAATACTGTTTATATTCTTGAAGACAAGTGGTGTTTGTTTGATTATTCAGTAAATTAAACATGATTAGCAGTATAGGAGTGTAGAAAACACATTCTAAGTGCAATGTTTACATTATTTTTACCTACTTTTGTCCAATTATTTTAGAAATTATATTATTATTTTTATTTTATTTACAACCTAAAGCAAAAATTCTCCTACCAACATATTCCTTGTGCAATCCCCTTTATTTTGATATATAATACAACATTTCTGCTACAATTTTAACCATTTTCATAACTTTACTGTGACAGACCCCACCTTCAAGATTTCAGCCATTATTTTTTGTCATTTTTTGTGAAAAATACATGGTTCAGAATATGCACCAAAACTTCTTTTTGGGTTATTTTAATGAGCAATACTGTTTATATTCTTGAAGACAAGTGGTGTTTGTTTGATTATTCAGTAAATTAAACATGATTAGCAGTATAGGAGTGTAGAAAACACCTTATAAGTGCAGTTTTTTAAATAATTTTTACCTCTTTAATTTCAGTTGTTATTATTAAACCTCTCATTATTGTCATAATATTTGTAACCTATCAATTAATTATTAACACTGTCATGTTCCTTGTGCAATCCTCTTTAATTTGATATGTAATACAATAGATCTGCTACCATCTTAACCATTTTAAAAGCATTATTGTAACACACCCCTAGTTCCAATTTTCTGCCATAAATTTCTGTTTGGTCACAGCCCAGTTTTTGTTTGGTAGTGAAAGAGCAATTAGCAAATAGAAGACACAGATGATGTCACAAGGTGCACAAGAGGTACCATCAATCTTTATTGACAACGCCGAACTAGAGATAGTAGACCATTTTACATATCTAGGATCAGTGGAAAATAGCAAATTATCCCTAGATCAGGAAATCAACATCCGGATTGGTAAGGCAGCAACAACAATGAACAGGTTAAGAAAAAGAGTCTGGGAGAACAGGAAGCTTACTGCCAAAACAAAAGTCCTTGTCTATCAAGCCTGTTTCCTTAGTACTCTTCTCTATGGCTGTGAAACCTGGACAACTTACTCACACCAAGAGAAATATTTAAACAGCTTTCATATGCGGTGTCTGCGAAGAATTCTTGGTATTAAGTGGCAAGACAAAATCACAAATACTGAAGTATTGGAAAGATCAGGTTGTGTGACGGTGTATTCCATGCTCAGTCTTCGTAGACTTAGATGGATAGGACATCTTAGGAGGATGGATGATGGTAGAATACCAAAGGATATCTTTTTGGTGAATTACAGATGGGTAAGAGATCTCAGGGTCGGCCTCTACTACGATACAAAGATGTGTGTAAGCGGAACATGATTGATACAGGCATTGATAATGCACATTGGGAGCAAGTCGCCGCTGAACGTGTTGCATGGAGGGCAAACATCAGAAATGGAATAAAGACAAAGGAGAAACTTATTGCAGATAAGTCACACACCGAGCGTTTGAGACGTAAGATGGTGCATGATGGTGTAAATGACCACGTGTTCACATGCAGCCACTGTGAACGAATATTTACAGCACAAATTGGCCGTATCAGTCACACTCGCTACCGCCATATGTAAAAGTTATTATGCCTTTTTAAAGCACAAACTATCGTCTGTCAAGACGGCAAGGTGCCAATGTAATGTAATGTAAACATAATAAAACTTCTTCATGTACAGACCTGGAATATAGCAATAAAAATGATACACTTATCTGTTTGTGACACCAGTGCCCGTTTCACAAAATACGATGCTGGTGATAATGATGTATTTGACATCCTTATGTTGATCGTGACGCGTTGACGTTGACTGAATGTTTCCTGACTCGTTAACGTTCCTGACTGACGACTGAAGTCGTCATGACTCTTTGACGTTACTGATTGCTGACTGAATGCGCCATGGCATTTACACAATATACGCCTTCTGTCTATCAATAATTAACTAACTCAGATATCACCACATACAGTTGTGGTTTATTTACAACAATATATTACTCCCACAAATCAACTCTCTCAAGTTTAATCCGGAACATTCAGAAATCACTAGCACACATTCCTTCCAGTCGATCGAAATTCGCACTGCAGTTGCAACGATTCAAACATTTTATATCACGCACAATTTGTTAACTCAGTTCACAACATTATAACTTAACATAATTAAATCGCAACATCGTTTCGACACCCCGAAGTTGCTAACTAACTCGTTCACAATCTTTCGCTCGCTCTAACACATCAATTTCTATCACTCTTTTACATCTAACATATGAATAAAATGTGGTGGAATTGCGGTACAGCTGTGAAAGTGTAAACAATATATAATGAAAAAAGTAGTGCAGCTTTACATAACAGAATTACGACACATACAGGAATACAGGCGACTAGCCTTCATCAGCAAACAAATACACACACAAAACACAACACATATGCATGGAGAAGACCCTCCGGTAACTACAATGAGGCGTGACGACGGGATGAAAAGAACGAAAAGATGAAAAAAAATGAAAGCAATGAAGAGAAAATAAAAATTCCAAAAAATGTTCCTACTTACCAGGGAATCTGAACGTGTATCACTGAGAATGTCCCCGTTATCCCCTTATATACACCGCCGAGGGCGAAGGGTGATATATGGGTTGTGGGTGTAACGGCCCAGTGAGGATCCCATGTACATTAGTAAAAGTGGCACATGGACAGAAACGGCGGGAGGGGGGAAGGGGGGGGGGCGGAGGCAGGAAGGTAATAGGAAACTAGTAGCAATAGAGATGTGATGGTAACCGAGCGAGGAGTCCCAGTGGATATACTTCCGAAGCATGAGTGGGTGCCTGTGAATGGGTTGGCCCTAGTGGATGGATATTATAGAGCAATGAAGTGTGCACCCAAATAAGATGATGTTACTAACAAACCTCAGATTATGGGCGTCTATGCTTTGTTATGAATCGAGTCATAAAGTCTTGGTGAACTGATTTGTGTGTGCGCACATCATACAATACGTGGCATAACAATCAACCTTACTGACCCTATTTCATATGGAACAGTATAAGTGAAGCATCGTATATATAAACCGTTCTACTCCACATAATACGTGGTATAACAATCAACCTTACTGACCCTATCTCACAGGGAACAGTATGAGTCAAGCCTCGTATTTTTAAACCGTTCTATTCCGCATAATACGTGGTATAACAATCAACCTTACTTCATATTTCATAGGGAACAGTATGAATGAAGCCTCGTATTTGTAGACCGCCCTACTCCACATATCCCATGTGGCATATCACAGGAACGACACTAACCTCTTTCTCTCCCTCTCCCCTCTCTCTCTCTCACTCTCTCTCTCCTTTCTCATATATACCGTGCACATTTGTATGTATACTACTGTATGAATGTTTGTTGATTGGTGTAGATGTATGTATGTGCGCACACACATATCAGTTCACCAAGACTTTAGGACCCACCTCATAACAACACATAGACGCCCATAATCTGAGTTTTGTTAGTAACACCATCATACTTGGGTGCACCCTTCATTGCTCTATAATATCCGTCCACTAGGGCTAATCCACTCACGGGCACCCACTCATGCTTCGGGAGTAGATCCACTGGGACTCCTTGGTTACCTTCACATCTCTATTGCTACTAGTTTCCTATTACCTTTCTGCCTCCGCCCCCTCCCCGCCTTTTCTGTTCATGTGTCACTTTCTCTCATGTACCTGGGATGCTCACTGGACCGTTACACCCACCACCCATACATCACCCCTCTCCCTCGGCGGTGTATATAAGGAGATAACGGTGACACTGTCGGTGATACACCCACCACCCAGACATCACCCCTCTCCCTCGGCGGTGTATATAAGGCGATAACGGTGACATTCGCAGTGATACACGTTTGGATTCCCAGGTAAGTGGGAACATTTTTTGGGAAATTTTATTTTCTCTTCATTGCTTTCATTTGTTCATCTTGTTGATCTTCTCATCCCGTCGTCACGCCTCAGTGTAGTTACCGGATGGTCTTATCCGTGGCTTTGTGTTGTGTTTTGTGTGTGTATTTGTTTGCTGATGAAGGCTAGTCGCCGCAACATCTTGTACGTTTCGTAATTCTGTTATGTAAAGCTGCACTACTTTGTGTCATTTTATATTGTTTCCCGTCTAAACCACGTCTCTATCCCGTCTAACGTCTGCCCATCTTCTCTGTCCCTATTTCAAACCTGACTGATTTCTCCTCTTTCCGTAGGACATGCGAGAGGGAAAAGCCTTCCGAATCGTGTCCATACAAACCCCTAGTCATCTGTCATGAATTGTCTCCTGTCTGTCTTGTTATGTCTTATCTGAGCTGTCGTCAATGTAATATAGGACTATGACACATAATATCGTTTGTTTTTGTCTGTCAATGGCATGAATTAGGGACATATCACCGTTTGTGTACTATGTCGGTGACCTAAGTTTGGGATATATCTTCGTTTGTTTAGTCTGTCAGTGACGTAAATGTGGGGGTGGAAGGATATCACCGTGTGTTTAGTCTGTCAGTGACTTGAGTGTTGAAAATATCACGATTTATTTAGACTGTCAGTGACTTAAGTTTGGAACATATCGCTGTTGCTTTAGTCTATCAGTGGTTTGAGTTTGCGACATTCCAAGACTTTATGCCTTGATTTCTATTATTGTATTTATAAAGCTGTTGACAAGCTGAAACATCGCGACCTTTTCGACATTTAGCATGAACACAGTATAGACAGGAAAAACCTCAAGGTAAAGAAACATAAAATATGTGTATGTACATTCCTTATCCTCAGATCTTCCCGTCATTGCTGATGTCATGCAACATGTCCAAAAGGTCTCGATATTTCAATTTGCCAAGAGATTTTAAATTGTTTAATTACAAAGTTTAGTAGTATATACCTATTCTTTGATACCAGACTATCTATATCTACAGATTTCCCAACTCCGAAGATGGTGTGTCCAGTAGCCGAAGTAGGACAAGAAAGTCCGGACTTCAGATGTAATACAGACACCAATCAATCGTTCTCGATCACCAGAGTTAGATTTATGAAGACAGCAGAAGTCGTAGATGCATGTAATGCAAATAAGTGTCAGTCAGGTCAGGGATACGGGCAAGTTGTTGACGTACGTGAACCACCAGAAACACGTAGCTCTGCCTATTGGACTCTCAGGCTGGGAAATGTTCAAATAAATGATGAAACTAATTGGACATGTTCTGTGGAGTTCAACAACAGTGGTTACTGGGTAGCAAGCCAGCCATGCAGTTTGAACGTTTACAGTGAGTTGCATATAGTGTCCTCTCTTGTCCTCTTCTCTTGTGACATTGTTCTCTATGTAATATTTGCCATTGTGTGAATATATGTACTCTATTTCCGTCATCTTTTCTGTTAGTTCCATGTCCTGTAAATGACGTCCCAGTCAAAGCCAGCATTTATTGGCTGTTTGTGAGTCTGATTTTCTAGCCAACTTTACTCTCAGTCGATTGCCATTGTCTTCTTAATGGCTGTTTCTCATTCTATTGGGATAGCAACGCAAAGCGGTCTGGTTCTAAACTGCGTTCCCTAACCCTATGGCATAGACGCGTACATCCTGGCTGGGCCGTTGACATTTCTCTGTCTTCTAACATATGTGTGTATGTCGTGTTGTTGTCCATACTTCTTGGCTGGACCGTTGACATTTCTCTATCTTCTAACATATGTGCGTATGTTTTGTTGGCGTCCTTTTATTTTGTGTTGTGAAGTGTTTAATTCGGGTCTCAGCTCTCGGTCTTCTCACATCTGTGCGTATGTTGTGTTGTCGTCATTATATTTTGCGTTGTGAATTGTTTCGCCCAGGTGTCAGTTTTTGATTCAGTTCTATGTCTTCTAACAAAAAGCTGTGCTTGTTTGGTGTTGATGTGTTTAAGTATTTCTCTACTTTAAAAAAGGGGCAGATCGTAGATGTATTAAGAAAATTACACGTAGTATGTGCAATGCAAGCGCAGCATTCTACAAGGTCAAACATATTCTCTGCAATCTATCTTTGAAGAGAGTTGAGGAAATAGAGATCCTAGAGATTGAGCCAATCTTGATGTAAGGAAGCCAATCATGGACAATTTGCTGACAGATGATGAATTATATGGAAGCTTTGGGGATGTGAATTTAGAAGAATGATAAGAACACCGAGGGCTTATAGAAAGAGCAATGAAGATATCTTCAAGGGAGTCAACTCGCAAAAAGAACTGGTCACGCAAACATGGAGGAGACAGCGCACAATCTTTGGCTAGGTCATGAGAATGAGAAAGTTGGAGAATGTTGCCACAACGGACAGGGTGGAGGGAAGAGAGGCAGGAGGAGACCAAGAGAGAAGATGCTGGTCAGTTCGACATTACGGGATGAAGGAACGTCGGTATTTCAACTGTTTCGCACACAAGAGGCAGAAGGCTGTGGCCAGACTTGATAGCCAACGTCACAGGGCATGGACTGTAAAAAGAAGATGTTCATTTGGTGTTCATTTCGTAAGAGAGCAAAACAGAAAGATCTAAAGTCTTAAGGATCGCTAAAGAAGCAGGTTGAACGAGGCAGAATTTTTTATCCCCCCAATAGAAATATAGAAATATAGACCATCACTACACATCCAGACACAAGTGAAGGGAATATTAAACATGGAAGAATATAACACTTTACACGACAGACCAGCCACTTTCAATTTCCTTGATGAAGAATACTCACAAGACATCTAGATCCGAGTCTACTACATTCTCAGGGTGGGCTCTGCTGGGTGTTCACTGGAGACACCGGCTGTATACACAATGAACAGAACCGGTGATGCGGTGATCGTTTGGTTAAACATCGTCTTGTAGCTGTCATGAAGAACGGCCTTATCATCACAGCCCTCAGAAAAGGCTCTCGATCTTTCACCAGGTCATCGACCTAATGCATCCATATGCACAGGCTATCTTTAATGTGTGTCCACCTTTGTACCGGTCGTTCTCTCCAAGCCTCTGTGACGTGTAATATGGTCAAAGTATTTCAGTGTCCGAGTCATGATGTTGTGTATGAGCAGGTCCTCTTCTGTGTTTAGATCTTGTTGAAAGCTCGTAGTTGTTGTCCCCCTTGAGTCGCCATATTCACAGATATTTTCTGTGAAATATTAAGGGGATCGTCTTCAGTGACTAAGTTGCAAAACGCAGTGGAAATAATGACTAATCTTTACTGTGTCTTTTGACTGACACATATATCAATTCCGGATTAGGTATTCCAACAGTTATGAATGAATAACAGTTGTCAGTGGTCTCCTAATGTTTATGTTTCTCATTACATTTCCCGTATAGAAGTGGAACAGGTAAGGTGAGAGAACGTCTCTGTGTTATACTTCCCTTTGTACTTCACCAACTGCTCTAACAGCTGCTTGTGTTTCGTGATGCAATGTTGCATTTATGTAGATACGCGTGCTGAAAGGTCCATGGTTCTCAGGATGGTTAACTGTCTCTGATGTTGAACACAGCCGAATGCCCTGCTGTAGTCTATGACGTTGACCACAGTCGAAGGCCCAGCAATCATCATCGTCATGTGCCATGCCGGTGAGCGTGGGCGGTCAAGATTTGGCATCTCATTTGATCACCAGAATCGTGGATCAGCTCAGAGTTCTTGTCTCCACCATACAACGTGGTCAAGTCCTCCTTGTATTTACTTCTCAGTCCTCCCCTTGATCTCGTTCCCTCGATCTTGCTAGTTGTCATCAAGTTCTCCAATTAATTTCTTCTCATTATGTGACCAAAAAACAAATGTTGACTATCTATGTCTATTTTCTGTAATCAATTTAGGATTTTCATTTGTTTCTTGTAGGACTTGATCATTGGCTTTACTGTCTGTCCATTGTATTCTTTACATTGTCCTCAGAAACCACAATTCCACAGCCATCAGATGATTTTCAGCTTGATTGCTCATTGTCCATGGCTCACATACATACAAAAGTACAGGTTCTATGTAACACCTCAACACTCTTTTTCTCGAAGCAATTGATATCATTTTATTGGTCAGTATGTTGTTCATCTTGTAAAAGGCTGCCTTCGCCATGGGGATTCTTGTTCTAATCTCATTAAGGCATCTCCCATCAGATGTTATGACTGTTTCGAGATAACTGTACCGATTCACGAGTTTAAAAATATTCCCTGATATTTCCATCTTCTTAGTGATGACCATAATCTGTGTCTTCTTATACGTTAATTCTAGCCCAGGTTATTCACTGTGTGCAACAATCGCATCCTCTTAATGTTGCAGATATTGCTCATTGTGTGCAATCAATACTGTATCATCCGCATATCTAATGTTTTTGATGTTATGCTCCAATGATGATTCCTTTCATATCGTCAACATTTCTGAAAATACTTTCACTGTACAAGGAAAAATGATCTGGAGACATGACACATCACTGCCTCACACCTCTCTTAATATGCTGACATTGGTCTACTTCAGTATCAATCTTTATGGCAGCTTGTTGTTTCCATTATTTTTTTTTAATGAGTCTAAGGTCTTTCCCATCAATTTGCATCTCCATCCTGTTGACATGTCTTACTTTATCAAAAGCCTTTGTGTAGTCAATAAAGTAAATATGTAAGTCTGTGTATACGTCTATAAAACGTCCACTTAATATTCTCAGTATATACACAGCATTTACTGTACTCTTGCCTTAAACAAACCCACATCGTTCTTCTCCTATTTCGGGCTGTATTTTATTGCTAACTCTTTGTATTATAATTCTGAGCAAAGTCGTGTTTATGTGGCTCGTTATACTACTTGTTCGATATTGATCACATTCCAGGCAGCTGATTTGTGCAGGTGGCGGATGAGGTTGAAGAGCCGCAGACAGATATATAGTTGTAGGTTATGGTCTCCAGCTTCACGACGGTAGGCAGGGGATCTCTTTTTTGGGGGAGACAGTGGCTACTGTCATTGGCCAGTGTGGTCACTGCTGAGAACGAAAGCAATGGCAAACTACCTTCTGTACAGATGCCAAGAAATTTATATTTTGCGATATAATCGAAAATCAGAGAAATGGCGTAAATAGGTGTTCCATCTTAGCAGCTTCGTACGGTGGGTAAAGTCATGTGCACCAGGTGACTCCAGGCCGTCAGCAGGCCACTGGGTGCAACAGATTACTATAATTGAAATTAGGAACTCGGAATGTTAGAACAATGAGTGCAGCTGAAAAATTGGATAACATCAAACAAGAAATGGGAAGAGAGAATATTAACACATTAGTATTGCTTGATACAAGATGGACAGGGACAGGGATTAAGACCGGGGGGGGGGGGGGGGGAGAGAGAGATTTTAAGATTATATATTCTGGAGGAGAGGAAAGGCAAAGAGGTGTAGCAATTATCTTGGATCGGAAAACATCAATATCTTTTAAAGGATATTGGGCAGCTTCAGACAGGGTTCTATTGATAAAATTAATCGGCAGACTTTTTAATATAAACATAATTCAAATGAATTCCCCCAATGGGAGAAAGCAGTGAAGATAGTGTTGAGGAATTTTATAACGACATGGGGAATGCTTTGAAGAAATGTAAAAATTCAGAAATAAACATCATAATTGGTGACTTCAGTGCGAAAGTAGGAAATCAAGGTGATGAATGCACAGTATGTAAACATGGTTTGGGAGAACGAAACGAGAGAGGATACAGATGTGAAGAATAGGCAAAAGAACATGAAATGATTGTTGGAAAAACCTGGTTTAAGCTTGCTTGCTTGCTTGCTTGTGTTCGTTGGCTTGAGCTCCAACGCGAAGTCCTGTATGTCGGATGAAGGCATCCTGTTGTTCAACATCAGTGTGATGTCATACAGGACCTGAGGTTTGCGTGAGTATCCGTTGTCCCATGTCTGGCTTATTGGTGTGCAGACTGGTGGTTCCTCGCCGTACAGGCAGACACTCTCCGACTTCGGAGGAATCGGCGATCCTACTGACTTTAGCAAGGACCTCGAAGGGACCTGTTGCCCAGGACGCTCGACGAGGACGCGTCAATAGGTCTTGGCCAGTATGTAACCCGGCTCTGGTGCCTTGGAAACACCTCTGCATCCCACCTGGTTTAAGCAACATCACAGAAGATTATGGACATGGAGAAGTCCTGACAGCAGGATCAGAAACCAGATAGACCACATCTTGATTAACATTAGGTTTCGAAATCCGTTAACAGTCGCAAAAGCAATTCCAAATGCAAACTGTTACAGTGATCACAGATTGATTATAGGCACACTGAAGGTAAAGTTAAAGAAATTCAAGTATACACCAGGAACCGCTAAATATGAACCGTGTGCATTTAAAAAAATGACAAGGAAATACACGACAATTTTAACATAGAAGTAAAGAATAGATTTAATGTATTGACTGATCTAGAGGTCATATTTCTAGATGTGGATAATCAATGGGAAATTTTGAAAAAATTGAATCAATGTGGCTGCAGAAACAACTATCCCAAAATTAAGGAAAGTAGGTCGTAAGAAATGGATGTCTGGAGAAATTATTAAAACTAATGGAAACAAGAAGACACAACAAAAATAATCCTGACAAAGATGAAGTGATTCACAAGAAAATCAGAAAATTATGTAAAGAAGCAAAAGAAGCATAGCTTGAAAATAATTACATAGAAATTGAAAAACAACACGATATGAAAAGTACCAAATTAATGCATAAAAGAATTCAGAGCTTACTAATAAAAGAACGCCTACATCAACAGGCTGCCTGAAAACAACAGAAGGAAATGTCATAATAGAAAGACATGAGATTTTACACACATGGTCAGATTATGGGAAAAGCCTTTATGATGATACAAGAGAAAACGTTATGATATTTGGAGTAATAATGAATGACTATCAATACTGAAGATAGCATTTCAGAATGCTGTTAACCATATAAAATCTGGAAGATCTCGGGTCCAGACAACATCTCAACAGAAATGATCATTGCACTAGAAGAATACGGAATAGATAAAGCCACCAGACTGCTGAAAACAATATATGATACTGGAGATATACTTCCCGAATTATGCACTTCTATATTTATTGCCCTGCTATAACCAGTCTCCGTGGCGAAGGTGTACGGAGGCGGTACGTAATCCCGTATTCCCGGGTTCGAAAAACAGCGTTGCTGTTTTTTTTAATTTTTTCCGAAAAAGGTATAGGTGACAAACTACTGAACGTAATACTTGCCCAGGAATAACAAACATCCAAAATGCTGGGTTTGACTGCTCCGTCATGTGAAGGACATGCAACTAAATGTTTAATAATCTATTATGTTAAACACAGTCACATGATCTGTTGTAGTCTACGATGTTGAACACAGTCACAAGCCCTGATGTAGTCTATGAAGCAAGTATGAAGTTTACATATTACTCTATACATTTCTAACAGATGGCGCTCATAATATAGCTTTGACCCCTGGCTCATCTTCCCTGTCAGAAACCTGTCTGTGGTTCTATCCATTCATATCTTGACTTCCTGTCTGCCCTATTCAAGATGCTTCATACGTCGATTGTTCTCCACTTTCATTGATCTTACCAAGGCTTTTAATGCAGTCAGCAGAGAGGGACTGTCGAAGATTATGGCAACATATGGCTGTCCGCGAAAGGTTGTCCAAATAGTTCGGCTATTTCATGATGGTATGCAGGCAACAGTTCAGGAAATGGTTAGCTGTCTGAGCCCTTTCTTGTCACTAGTGGAATCAAGCAAGGCTGTGTTCTAACACCTACACTTTTCAGCCTCATGTTTTCAGCTATGTTGACGAATGCCTTCGATAACAATGACATTGGAATAGACATCAACTACTGCATGCATGGGAAGTTGTTCAATCTCAGAAACCTGAAAGCGAACACCAAAACTAAAGCGACACCGTCAGAGAGTTCCTGTTTGCTGATGATTGAGCTCTATATGCCAACTCAGAGGCAGACACAATCTTTCAGCTTGCTCATATGATGTGCCAACTTGGATTCAATATTATCTAGGAGAAAACTGTAGTTTTGTACCAGCCAGCTGCAGGGATTAATCACACCGTGCCGAATATTACAACGAATGGTCATAGACTAATTGTTTTGGACAAATTCACCTGTGTGCACTGTGTCACAAGCTGCCAAAATTGATGATGAAGTAAATGCAAGAATCGCCAATGTCAGCGCGGCCCTTGGCAGACTGTACAATAATGTGTGGGACATAAATGGAATAAGCCTGCAAACAAAGCTAAAAGTCTACAAAGCAGTTGTATTATCCACACTGCTATATGCTTGTGAAACCTGGACTGTTTATCAGCGACACGCTAGGAAATTAAACCACCTCCACACAATCTGCCTTAGGAAGCTATTGAAGGTTAAATAACAAGACAATTTCCCAGACACTGAAGTCCTAGAAAGAGCGTCTTTGCCAAGTATCCACACTCACATAATGAAGAAATTGATTTGCTTGGCTGGTCACTTGACTCGCATTCCAGAACACAGGTTCACTAAACGAATTCTTTTATGGCAAGCTGCATTGTGGTAAACGCAACCCAAGACAGCCAGAGGAAACGCTTTAAAGATACTCTGAAGGTATCACTAAAAGATTTTGGAATTCATAATGACACTTAGGAAACTGCTACCAAAACCCGAAATTCGTGACGTACATCACTATGCGGGTCGCAGTCATTTGTGAAGCAACCAGGACTGCAAAAGCTGTGCAGAAAAGGCTGGAAAGAAAATCCACTGCAGGAGATCCTCCTCCAGGCACGTCAAGCATTCTTTGCTCACGTTGTCAATGAACATTTCTATCCGAAATAAACCTTATCAGCCATCTTAGAACCCACGGCTTCATACCTTCAACCCCACTGGATGAAATGAATGGTCATCATCATTCTTGATGGACAAACAACATTATTGCAGTTAATTGTGGTATTGTTTGTACCATTATTGGTGCCATTGTCAGTGCCGTTATTGATGCCAATATTGGTGTCATTGTTGATGCCGCTGTTAGTGCAATTATTAGTGCCACTTGTCAGAATCTTCCCCGGGTCTTCATCACTAGCGCCTGGCAACAACGGCCAGGTACGCCCGTGAGCTGCATTAACACTTAAGACGCAGTAACAGGGAAAGGGTCCGCGTAATACACGGAGACCACGAGAAGAAAAAGCAGGACCAACGCGGGCTCACTGCGGCTAGCGGTCAGACAGCCTTGGACCGTATGACTGGACAGACGTAGAAAGAGAGCAGTGCACGTATTGATTGTATGAGTTGACGCTAGATGAAAGAAAGCCTTTTGAGTATAGAAAGACTGAGTGCATGGTATGTAATATTGCATTCATGAACTGATGTATTGTATATATATGTATATTGAAATGGCATTATCGCCGAGCTGAGCGAGGCCTGTTATAATTGCTGTTTGCGAGACGTGCGATTAAAGTAGTTGAGAGATGTCACCGTGTGTTATGTACATTCATTCTGTGTGAGTGATTGTTATCACATCTGTTAGTCACCACGAGCCTTTATTGATTGCAAATCAAGACTCTGACACCACTGTTTGGTTCCTTATTAGTGTCATTAGTGCCATCACTGGTGTCAATATTGGTGCCAGTGTTAGTGCCATTGTTAATGCATTATTGGTGCTATTGTTAGTGCCATTATTGGTGCCATTTATTGGTTCATTATTAGTGTCATTAGTGCCATCATTGGTACCAATACTGGTGCAATTGTTAGTGTCATCTTTAGTGAAATTTTTGGTGCCATTGTCAGTGAAATTATTAGTGCTACTGTTAGCAAGATGAAAAACATACTGACCAATAAAAAGATGTTAATTGAAACGAGAAAAAGAGTGTTGAGGTGCTACATAGAACCTGCACTTTTATATGGATGTGAAGCTTGGACTATGAGCAGTCAAGCTGAAAAACATCTGATGGCTGTTGAAATGTGGTTTCTGAGGAAAATGCAAAGAATACCATGGATAGCCAGAAAGACCAATGAACAAGTCCTTCAAGAAACAAATGAAGATCATAAACTGATTAGAGTTATTAGATGTAGACAGTCAAAAGTTTTTGGGCATGTTATGAGAAGAAATGAATTGGAGAACTTGGTGACAACTGGTAAGATCGATGGGAACAGACCAAGAGGAAGACCTAGAAGCAAATACCTGGATGGCTTGGCCTCGTGGCATGGTCGAGACAGAAACACTGAGCTGATCCACGACTCTGATGATCGAGTGAGATGGCAAAACATGACCGCCCACGCTTACCGGCATGGCACATGAGGGTTGGTTAGTGCCATTATTAGTGTTATTGTTAAGGCCATTACTGGCGCCTTCGTTATAGTCATTATAAGTGTCATTGTCAGTGCCATTATTGGTGGCAATATTAGTGCCAATGTTAGTACCATTATTAGTACCATTGTTTGGTTCATTATTAGTGTCATTGTTAGTGTCATAATTGGTACCAATATTGATGCCACTCTACGGGTCAATTGCGTGGTTTTCGGCATCAAAAACCACACTACAAGAGCTGGACAAGGTGCAAAATCAAGCACTTAAAGTCACCACAGGAGGGATGAGATCAACCCCTATAGTGGAAATGGAGAAGATGGGGAGGACACAAGCACTGAGTGAGCGCAGAGATACGAAAACGCTAATACAAGCAGAAAAGTTCCTCAGCTTGCCAGGCCACCCTATGAAGAACAGATTTGAAAACCTAGCTATGGGGCGGTTGAAAAGAAGTAGTTTTATCCACCAGGCCAAACTACACTGCAGAGAAACCACTGATCTGTCCACAGTTGGTATCCCCCTAACAACTATTCCAGAGCTAACTCCATGGAAATATGAACATAGACTATCATTACAAGTCTAGACATAAGTGAGAGGAATATTTGACTAGGAAGAACAAAACAGTGTGCAGCGCAGAACAGCCACTCTCAGCTTCCTTGATGAAGAATACCCACAGGACCTCTGGATCCGAGTCTACACAGATGGGTCAGCACAAAATGCTGTTCGGAATGGAGGAGCGGGAGTGTACATAGAATACCCAAATAATACCAGGGACACAGCCAGAGTACCGACAGGAAAGTACTGCCATAACTACGATGCTGAAATTGAGGCAATCAAGATAGCAACAGAGAAATTACTAAATACCAGCAATGGTACACAAACTGTGGTGCTATTGACAGATGCAAAATCAGTACTCGAGGCGTTCCTGTCTGGGAAATTGCCAGTACTAAGGACACTACTTTCTGAACATAGCAGTCAGCATAAGGTCACCATACAGTGGATACCATCCCACTGTGGAGTACCCGGAAACGACAGAGCTGATCAATTGGCTAAGGAAGGAGCCAAAGAAGAACAGCCTGATGTGCCCATTACGTACACACAAAAGAAAAGAATGATCAAATCAGTCAAAAAGCCACCAAAACCTGCTCAAGATGACTACCACTTTATGGACAGACCAGAACAAGTCATTATTCTACTGCAAAAGACGCCGACAACGATTGATGTCAATGCTCGTAGTGGGCAATAGGACTCCATCTCATGCGGCCAGTGTGCCTGCAAATAAACATCGGTAGTCATGACTGAAAATGAGGCAAATGACTATGCAGCTGAGCATTCCACCAGAAATGACCTATGTATTACAAACTAGCCCTCATTTTTAACAAAAGAATTGCATAAGGTCACATGGAACACATCCAAGATACGGCAACTTTGGTCAGTCTAGCTTGACTTCATACATGCACGAGTAGCGATACACTCTAGATACGCATACATCACGTTGACTCACACGAACTGTTACCACAGTGCTGACTGTGATACGGATTATTCTTTGGTTGTTGCAAGGGTTAGACTGAGACCAAAGAGAATCTACACAGCTAAATCTAGCCCCAGGGGTAATATTATTAACACTCGCGATCCTGAAAATTGCTTTCAGTTTCAACAGCAACTTGAAGACGCTTTCACTGATAACCAGAAAATTGTACAGTAAGTGAAAAGTGGGGTAAACTTAAGGAAACTCTTGATAAAACTGCCGTAGGGGTTTACGGCACTGTGGATCATAAGAGGCAGGACTGGTTTGCGGCAAACATAAAGACTCTGCAGCCCTTGATTGATAAGAAGAATATAGCTCGCTTAAGAAACAAGGAAAGACAAACGCGTAACACTCTGTGAGTTGAAGCAAGCTAGGAAGGATGTGCAAAAGACTGCCAGGCAGTGTGCAAATGACTATTGGATCAAGTTGATTGATTGATTGATTGATTGATTTAGGAACCGACATCGCAGCATTCGGGACATTCCCACAAGCGCTCCGTCCCCATCCTCAGCAGCCAGCGAAGAGTTCCAACACTAATAGTTCCAGTAGCAATCTGATTATACGCCGGTCTCGCCTTTCCTCTGAGCGACGAACGTCGGCTAGATCCACTCGTCACTCCTCGCTGTCTCATTCTTACCAGACTATGGTGATCAATTTGCTCCTCCGAGGTGTACACGTGCTCCCACAAGGCCGCAACCACATCTGTTTTGTCATACATCAATACTCCACCAAGTTTTGCCGAGCCAGCCAATCTGTCCGCCTGTTCATTCTCCAGCACACCGGCATGCCCAGGAGAAAAGATCCAGGTGATGCTTGCCACCCATGACCTCCGAAGCGAAGCAAGCCACTCTGCACGAAGCTTGCCTGTTCTCACCCTCCTCAGCATGCTTTCTGAGTCAGTTACAATCACAATATGTCTATGTATCGTGTTTTCTATCCAGCGGAAAGCTGCACTGACCGCCTCCACCTCCATTCTTAAGCTAGATGTAGTGTCATCATACGCCAGGCTCTCCTGCACCAAACGCCGACCATTAGTTTTTGCCAAGAACCCTCAGGCACTTCTCCTACCTCTCAACACCGACCCATCCGTGTACATAATCACATCACCCGGGCGAGAATTTTCCTGAATTAGTTGCTGAATTTCCACTGCCGTGGCCCCTACTGGCCACTCCCTTCACTCCCGGCTCAATATGATTATAACCCTGCACAAGTCTGACTGCTCGGCTTGCACTCTGACCCACTCCTCTCCTCGCCTGATGTTCTCCAAGGCGCACACCTGTCTGATCGTATCCTCCGCCTGAGCCATCCATGATTACCCTCTTATCAGTCTCTGACCCTTAACAACGTCCAGCGCCTCATGCAACGGGTGATCTGCGTCTGCAGCTACTCTGAGGTATGCCTTCGCTTGCATTACCTTGTGCCTACCAGCAAGTTATTTGAGTCCATTCAAAATGCAAGTGATAAGGGAAACATCAGAAGCATGTATCAAGGGATAATGAAAGCCTGTGGACCAATGATCAAAAGATGTAACCCATTGAAAACCTTAACTGGAAAAATCATCATAGATAAGAAACAGCAGATTGATAGATGGCTAGAGCACTATTTGGAGATTTACTGAAGTGAGACCAAATTAGCGGATGATGCCCTCAACGCCATAGAGGCCCTATCATCTCTTGACCACCTGGACACACTTTCCAACATAACAGAAGTTAAGTCTGCTACAAAATGAACTTGCATCTGGCAAGGATCCAGGTAAGAATGGGATTCCAATAGAGGTTGTCAGGAGTGGGCAAAAAACACTCACTCTACAGATCCACCAGCTAATAGAGCTATGTTGGCGAGAAGAACAAGTCCCACCGGATTTCAAAGATTCAAGCATCATAACACTGTACAAGAACAATGGCGATCGAAGCGACTGCAACAACTATAGGGGTATCTCTCTTCTGTGTATTGTTGGAAAAGTATTTGCCAGAATTGTTCTGCACAGACTTCAAGTCCTAGGAGATCAATTCTACCCCGAATCACAGTGTGGCTTTCGACAGAACCGGTCTACCATTGATATGATACTCTCATTGTGACAAATCCAAGAAAAATGTCTTGAACAGAATCAACCACTGTTTATTGCCTTCATTGACCTCACAAATGCATTTGATTTGGTCAGCCGTGAGGATCTGTTTAAGGCACTAAAGAAGATTGGCTGCCCACCAACTCTTCTGTCCATTGTGGAATCGTTCCTCACAGACATGAAGGGTATAATCAAGTTTGATGGTGCAACTTCAGAAGAGTTTGAAATCAAGAGTGGAGGTAAGCAAGGTTGTGTACTAGCTCCCACCCTCTTTGGAATATACTTTTCACTTCTACTGAAATATGCCTTTCGTGATCAGGATGGTGGTATATACATTCACTCACGCTCAGATGGCGGCCTCTACAATGCTCAGAGATTGAAGGCCAAGACCAAAATTAGGAGGGTACTGATCAGAGAGTTGCTTTTTGCAGATGATGCTGCAGTTACGACCCACTTGAGGAAGAATTACAATGTCTACTATCTGCATTCTCCAATGCTTGTTCTGAATTTGGTTTAACAATTAGCAAAAAGAAGACACAGATTATGTCACAAGGTGCACATGGGGTACCATCAATCTTTATTGACGACGCCGAACTAGAGATGGTAGACCATTTTACATATCTAGGATCCAGTGGTAAATAGCAAATTATCCCTGATCAGGAAATCAACATCCGGATTGGTAAGGCAGCAACAACAATGAACAGGTTAAGAAAAAGAGTCTGGAGAAACAGGAAGCTTACTGCCAAAACAAAAGTCCTTGTCTATCAAGCCTGTGTCCTTAGTACTCTTCTTTATGGCAGTGAAGCCTGGACAACTTACTCACATCAAGAGAAACGTTTAAACAGCTTTCATATGCGGTGTCTGCGAAGAATACTTGGTATTAAGTGGCAAGACAAAATCACAAATACTGAAGTATTGGAAAGATCAGGATGTGTGACGGTTTATTCCATGCTCAGTCTTCGTAGACTTAGATGGATAGGACATCTTAGGAGGATGGATGATGGTAGAATACCAAAGGACATCTTTTTTGGTGAATTACAGATGGGTAAGAGATCTCAGGATCGGTCTCTACTACGATACAATGTTGTGTGTAAGCAGGGCATGATTGATACAGGCATTGATAATGCACATTAGGAGCAAGTCGCCGCTGAACGTGTTGCATGGAGGGTAATAGTCAGAAATTGAATAAAGACAAAGGAGAAAATTATTGCAGATAAGCCACACACCGAGCGTGTGAGACGTAAGATGGTGCATGATGGTGGAAATGACCACGTGTTCACATGCACCAACTGTGGACGAACCTTTACAGAGCGAATTGGCCTTAACAGTCACTTTCGCTACCGTCATGGGTAGTAGTTGTGCCTTTTTGAAGCACAAACTATCGCCTGTCAAGACGGCAAGGTGTCAATGGACATATGGGTGGGTTATGTCTCCTCCACGGATGTGGGCTATTTCCTTGTCAATAGACTCCCAAACAATGGCTAGGGTGAATACCATACTATTTAGAGTTAACGTCTTCATATACCGATGTGCTTGCATGTGGCAGGTCTTCTGCAGAACGCCGCTCTCATCACTGCCCACCCAAACGTGTCTGGATCCCCGGTAAGCTCTACTTTCACTTACATCCCGGTGCCTAAAGTGTTTTAATGTCCTGTGTAAATTCTCGTGCTGGACGCCCTGCCTCAACTTCCAGGAATCACGCCTGCCACCACTGTTCTTTCCAAATTATGAATTGGAATGTGACCAAAGTATATCAGTGTCCCAGATATGTCGCTGTTTACGATCAGTTTATTCAATGTTCAACTCTTGTACAATGTCAGTATTTGTCTTCTTGGTCCACGATATTTTAAAAATTTTTGTGTGGCTAGATTTAAGTTCCAGAGCCTCGGTTTATGTATTTATTGGTGAGTGCATGTTTTAAATTAAGCTCCTTTAATTTGTTTCCTGGTTTTGTGTCATCAGTTTTGACTACGGTTTACTCTCTACATGGCTATGGTCAGTCGATGGCTTTCCTTTGAGCAATCACCATTGTTGCTATGGTTCTATATTGTCAAAGCATGTGATATTCTCATTCTTTTCGTCGATAATGTCTGGTGTGCGACACCTGTCTGTTGTTGAGTTGTCGAACGTATATATTGTCAAAGCATGTGATATTCTCATTCTTTTAGTCGATAATGTCTGGTGTGCGACACCTGTCTATTGTTGAGTTGTCTAATGTATATATTGTCAAAGCATGTGATATTCTCATTCTTTTAGTCGATAATGTCTGGTGTGCGACACCTGTCTATTGTTAAGTTGTCTAATGTGTTCTCATTACATTGATACGTGTATCTGTTCCACCCCTTGCCTACATTGCTACCCAAGTGGGTAATTGATTATGTCTCTTGTAGTGGGTTTTGCCCAAAGGAGATCAGGTTATCGTGTGACTGATTTATTCTTGTTGCTTGTGTCTATCCACTACACATTTTTAACCAAGACAGTGTGACCCCCCCATCTAGTGTTGTTAGTTTATCCTACAACTAAGTGCGTGTGTGAGGCAGACGGGCGATGAAGTCAGCAATATCCAAACCATCGAGCTGCTTTGTCAGTTTTGTCCGTTGAACTCCATTTCTGGCAGTGTTTGTTGTTTCTTCATAATCCAGTCTATAATCTGTAAGAATAAACAAGGAGACAAGAGGCAAACGAAGAAAAAGAATATGTATTTTATGATAGGGGTGGATGAAATTTTGAGGGCAGCCGACAGATATTTGTTGGTTATGGTCTCAGGATTTCTTTCACGAGACAATGGCTGCGGTCACCCGATCAGTACGGTCATTGCCATAGAAGAAAGCAACGGCAAACTACCTATTTAAAAGTCCTAGTACATTATGATTCGCCTAAATACTGATAATCGCAAGACAAGGACAGAGACATTAAAATTAGCAACATGGAATGTTCGGAAGTTAAACGACGACGAAAAATTAGATAACAAAACAAGAAATGGAAAGAGAAAAAATTAATATTTTAGGGTTGTGCGAAAAGAGATGGACAGCAGCAGGCATCAAGATCGAGGCAGATTTTAAAATTATTTAATCTGGAGGTGAAGATCGGCAAAGGGGAGTGGCAATTATTTTGGACCGGAAAACATCAAAATCTGTTCAAAGATATTGGGTCATGTCGGACAGAGTTATACTAGTTAAATTGAGTGGCAGACCTTTTAGCATAAATGTTATTCAATTAAGTATATGCCCCAACAGGAGAATCCAGTAAAGATAGTGTAGATGAATTGTATAATGACATAGAGTCTGTCATAAAGAAATGTAAAAATTCAGAAATAAACATCATAATAGGTTAACAATAGCAAAAACAGTTCCCATTGCTGATTGTTATAGTTACCACAGATTACTTACAGGAACATTGAGGATAAAATTGGAGAAAGTCAATTTTATAACAGGAAACACTAAATATGATTTGTGTACATTGAGTAATGACAAGGAAATACAAAACAAATTCACCATAGAAGTACAGAACAGATTTGAAACATTGTCTGATCTAGAGATCTTATTCCAGGATATGGATGATCAATGGAAAATGTTGAATAATTCAATCAGTTTTGCTGCAGAAACAACTATTCCAAAATTAAAGATCATTGAGACAGATTGGTATTGAGTTCACCTTGCAGATCCCCGTAGCCAGTATAATTCTGAACCGTGGCCACTTCATACTAAGAACTAAATTGGGCGCTGGAACATGATTGGCGCATTCCCTGCATCCATTAATTATACTCAACTTCTAGTGTAGGAACTATTAACCGAACCCATGTATATGGATCAGATGAAATCAAGTTGTAACCGACCCAAAATGACGATCGATCATGATGTGCTCCTTTCTCTTGATCTGCTTCTTCTTCGCTCTTTTCTTGTTGCCTCCCCCCCCCCCCCCCCCCCAATCACTACCCCTAACAATGTTACGTAGTCCCCGACTGATGCGTTGTCGTGCATATTGTTTTCTTCTACGACTTCCCTATTTATGTTTACAACATTTACTTTTCTTTTATTAACTCTTCCCCCATCACTTATTCTGTTACACAAAGCAACTGACTGACGTTCACAAACCTCAAGGAATGGGCTCAGCTTTGACGTTCCTTCTGCGCTACTGGGAAGATGAGGATGGATTTCTCAACAGAATAGCGGCTGAGGATGAGACATGGGTTCATAACATTATCACCATCCACACGACATAATCGACGTTGAATCTCTGCTGCATTTTGACCTTCAACTTGAAGAAAACGAATCACACCACGAATTTCATAGCTGGCGGGAAAAGCAATAACAAAGTTCATGTTTATTCGTTCACGATTCATGAACCACTGAACATATTCGACTGTAGGCTGATGTGTAGTGAGCTAAGAGACTACTGAATGACGCAAGCATTAATTGGTGTCGCTATGGCAACCGTATATCTTTACCAGCTAATCGGTGGATGATTTTGAAATAGCCCTCGTAGTTTGGCCTTTATACACGTCAGAGTGGCTTGGAGAGAACAGTGATGGAAGGCGTGGTTCCTGGTAGAAAAGCAGGGGTCAGCCAGCAGGAAGATTGACACAAGGCAATAAGACACCTTCGGCATGAAAATGTACGAGGCAAAGGATCTGGCAAAGATCGAGAATGAACCTGTTCTGTGGGTTGTGATAAGAGCAACGTTCTGTGAAGGACATCATTCACGATGATGTATATCAGTCCTAATTACATTCACAGTGACACATGCTGCAGAAACTAATGAGCTCACTACTTCCAATGTTGAATCCCTCAGGTGCACCAGAACACTGCAGTGGGACGTCAAGCCCCTGGTTTCCAGCGGACGTTGGGGCCCCGTCTGTCAGTATCAAGATGTGTGTCCGAGCCTACCCAGCTCCAACCTCATTCAGACTTTACAAAGGTAAGAGGATTCTTCCTTGCGGGAGATAACATAATATAATAAATAAGAGAGGGTGACAAAATTTAACAGATATTAGAGGGTGAAAGATGTAACAGATAATAGAGGATGACAGAATGTAACAGATACTAGAGGGTGAGAGAATGTAACGGATAATACCGTATGGCAGAATGTAACAGATAATATAGGATGAGAGAATGTAAAAGACACTAGAGGTGAGAGACTGTATGAAATACTAGAGAATGAGAGAATGTAACAAATAACAGAGCATGGCAGAATGTAACAGATAATACAGGAGGACAGAATGTTACAAGTACCATAGGGTGATAGAATATCGAGGGTGACAGAATGTAACAGACAATATAGGATGACAGAATGTAAAGGATAACAGAGAGTGACAGAATGTAACCGATAATTGAAGGTGAAAGAATGTAATAGATAATAGAGGATGACTGGGTCTTAACAATAATAGAGAACCGAATGTAACAGATACTAGAGAGTGATAAAATGTAACAGACAATAAAGGATGACAGAATGTAACAGATACTAGAGAATAACAGAATGCAACAGATAATAGAGGATGGCAGAATGTAACAGATAATAGAGGATGATAGAATGTAACAGATAATAGAGGGTGATATAATGTAACAGATAATAGAGGGTGACAGAATGTAAGAGATAATAGAGGGTGCTAGAATGCAACATATAATAGAGGATGACAGAATGTAACAGATAATAGAGGGTGATAGAATGTAACAGATAATAGAGGGTGATAGAATGTAACAGATAATAGAGGGTGATAGAATGTAACAGATAATAGAGGATGGCAGAATGTAACAGATAATAGAGGGTGATAGAATGTAACAGATAATAGAGGGTGACAGAATGTAAGAGACAATAGAGGGTGACAGAATGCAACATATAATAGAGGATGACAGAATGTAACAGATAATAGAGGATGGCAGAATGTAACAGATAATAGAGGGTGATAGAATGTAACAGATAATAGAGGGTGACAGAATGTAACAGATAATAGAGGGTGACAGAATGTAACAGATAATAGAGGGTGACAGAATGTAACAGATAATAGAGGGTGACAGAATGTAACAGATAATAGAGGGTGACAGAATGTAACAGATAATAGAGGGTGACAGAATGTAACAGATAATAGAGGGTGACAGAATGTAACAGATAATAGAGGGTGACAGAATGTAACAGATAATAGAGGGTGACAGAATGTAACAGATAATAGAGGGTGACAGAATGTAACAGATAATAGAGGTTGACAGAATGTAACAGATAATAGAGGGTGACAGAATGTAACATATAATAGAGGGTGACAGAATGTAACAGATAATAGAGGGTGACAGAATGTAACAGATAATAGAGGGTGATAGAATGTAACAGATAATAGAGGGTGACAGAATGTAACAGATAATAGAGGGTGACAGAATGCAACTATAATAGAGGATGACAGAATGTAACAGATAATAGAGGGTGATAGAATGTAACAGATAATAGAGGGTGACAGAATGTAACATATAATAGAGGGTGACAGAATGTAACAAATAATAGAGGATGACAGAATGTAACAGATAATAGAGGGTGATAGAATGTAACAGATAATAGAGGGTGACAGAATGCAACATATAATAGAGGATGGCAGAATGTAACAGATAATAGAGGATGACAGAATGTAACAGATAATAGAGGGTGAAAGAATATAACATATAATAGAAGGTGACAGAATGTAGCAGACAATATAAGATGATAGAATGCAACATATAATAGAGGATGGCAGAATGTAGCAGATAATAGAGGATGACATAATTTAACAGGTGATACAAGGTAACAGAATGCAATAGATAATAGCGGATGGCAGAATGTAACAGATAATAGAGGATGATAGAATGTAACAGATAATAGCGGATGGCAGAATGTAACAGATAATAGAGAATGATAGAATGTAACAGATAATAGAGAATGACACAATGTAACAGATAAAAAGAGGATGACATCATATTACAGATAATAGAGAATTACATAAATTAAAAGATCATGCAGGATTGCAGAATGCAACAGATAACACGTGGATATTAGATAAAACATGACACAACAGGTAACATGACAACTAAGACAAGCCAGATATATTAACGCACCACCCCAATCCGACCTCCCTCAACACTCAAGTAAATACTGAACATTTGCTGCTGAACGAATGATCATATATAAAATCACACCGATACCTACTCCACCTGTGGAAGAATTGTGTATCTGTACACTAAGTCTAACCGTAGTTGTCAATTCCAGTGTGAGTGCCAAGTGACTTACATGGGTAGAATGGAACGACAATTACCATTTCCATGCTACCATTACCTCTACCCCGTTCAACCTCAGAACAGAAGATATATTAGGGCCTATTGCCCCAATCCGAACTCCCTCAACACTCAAGTAAATACTGAACATTTGCTGCTGAACGAATTATCATATATAAAATCACACCGATACCTACTCCACCTGTGGAAGAATTGTGTATCTGTACACTAAGTCTAACCGTAGTTGTCAATTCCAGTGTGAGTGCCAAGTGACTTACATGGGTAGAATGGAACGACAATTACCATTTCCATGCTACCATTACCTCTACCCCGTTCAACCTCAGAACAGAAGTTATATTAGGGCCTATTGCCTCGCTCAGATTAATAATCCTGTGACTGAGCCAGCAACAATTCAGTTATTATTTGATTGGTGTCTAAATGCGGTAATGATGACGACAATTAACAAATCCAGTAACAGAATATATACTAGTGTGGGTGGACAAGAGAGTCAAGCAGTCTTCAGGAATCCATGTGTAGTCGACAGGCTATAAAACTCCTAGCTTGGTCATCTCTCAACACATTCGACACGACGCTCTATCCAGAAAGGTATCACCAAGTGACAGAGTAGAGGATGTCTTGGACTAAGACCAGCGCAAAGCGACAGCAATCGTTGCATCCGAGAAGAAGAAAGCAGAAACGCGCAAGGCACGTAGAACTGTTGATACTGTTGTGACACAGATGTCTAACAACAGCCACACCAGATGAAGCAATCCTGACTGCAACAAACCGATACCAGAGGACACAGCTCAAGTCAGCAACATTGGAGAAGCTAGTCACAACACCAAAGAGTAGCAGCGAAACAGCTCACTAAAGACTCACTCACAAAAGGAGAACAACTGAGATCTTCATCGGAAAACGGTTATACAGACAAGCGTTGGAGAGGCAAACCTAGTGGTGTTATCCAAGACAAGAAACTCAATCTGTTGGAGAATGAGCTAGGAAGACACACCATCGTCCATCTACCCGAGAAGAGCAAGTAACAGAAGAGCAATTAACAGAAGAGAAAATAACAGAAGAAGAGGGAAAAAAACACAGAAAGCGAAAACGAAAGCCACCAAGAACATTCGGTGACTAGGAGAAGAGGATATACTCCACTAAGATCAAGAATCCAAGACACAAGTTTTGAAAGAAAGGGTAGACTACGAAGATTCAACGACAGAGCAAACCACGGAAGAGACAGATGGAGCCATAAGCAGTTCGACTACCGATGAATCACTCCCTGAAAAAAGAACACTATGAGACGGGGCGGGAACCTAGCAACACCTGGCCTTACAAGTGTGATGTACTCACCAGACACGACTACAGCAACAACACCAGGGCTTACAAGTTTGATGTACTCATCAGACAAGTTAAACAGCAACAATACCAAGCCTTACAAGTGTGATGTACTCACCAGACACGACTACAGCAACAATACCAGGCCTTACAAGTGTGATGTACTCACCAGACATAAGTACAACAACAATACCTGACCGTAAAGTGTGCGAACCTCAACAGACATGTTAAAGAGCAAAACAGATTCATTAACACCAAACAGAAACACCTAAAAATCATGCAGCGAAACACGCAGCTCTATTTTGCAAGCAGAAACGAAACAACGCGTTGCTCTGGGTTTTAACTTGTTGATATTGTAGCCGGTCGTTTAAAAGGCAATGAAAACTACTGAACGTAAGCTTCCCAAGACATCAACAACAGCAGTAAAATGCTGGTTTTGATAGCGATGTCCTGTAAATAGGATATGAAAAAAAGAAGAAAAAAAAAGAAAGAAACGAAACACCTTAAGGGCCCCAATTATAACACGTTCACAAACCGACAATTGAACAGGACATGAATATGTTTTTCTTCAAAGCCAGCCAGCCATCTCTCAAGAGCTGCTAACTTGTGGCCAGAAAGTTAATGGGAAAAAGAATTGCATACATTGTATTCGACGAACAATAAACTGTCTGTCTAAATTTGTCATCTACTTCCTATACGGTGTAGGACAGGGGGGCCTTGAGAATGTTGAATTAAGACTAGTGCAGGCGCCGCGAACTGTGCTAGTACAGTCTCCGTGAACTGTGCAGGTTAGGGTTTTCATTTCGCTAACGACAGGGAAAAAAAAACAGTCCACAACTTACCGAGAATTGCAACCCGGGTCTCCCGAAGGAGAACCGGAATTCTTAGCCACCAGGCAAGCCACTTCTCGCACAGTAAACGATTGCGCAAATATACCGTGTCGTTATCAATTAGACGGTTCCAAGCAATTGTATGCAAACAGACAGACTTCATTTTAAATTTGTAATTACCGTGGGGGAATAACAAATGTTCCGCATTAAAACGATTACCTATGACTATGTGTTTCAGCGAAAAATATAATTCATTTATTCTCTTCATTTGCTATATAATGCTGCAGTTTGCACCTGACGAGATGTAGCGAACTACGCTATGCAATAAATCATGCATCAACAAGTGGTTGATTCACTTAACGTTTTCTATGTGTAGAATATGTCTACTTAATTATACTATATTTATTTCTTTCTTTTTATTCGTTTCCCCTACAGCTTTTGTCCTGTATCATCGTAGAGGAGAGGCAGATGTCATTGTCTGTGTGTCTCTTGTCTCGCTGCTTATTCTAACGTCATATTTGATTTATTAAGTGTCTCTTGTACTCCATCTAGCCAACTCTGCCTCGGTTATCCTCTCGGCTTGTCTCGTAATTGCCTCTGTACAATTCTCTAGCGACTGGTTGATCGTGTTCCATTCTAGATAAATTCTCATTTTATTATTTGATGCTCTGTAAAGTCAGTAATAGGCGATATCCCCACACGTATTCTTAGTATCGCATATATCTCTCCACTTCTTCTTGTTTTACCAGCTGCACATATTATGCATCTCATCTCGCACGATGTGATCGTATACCTGTGTGTTTCCGGGACTGTCCATGTCTGGCATTGGTAACACAGCGTCGGAAAGAACAAAGCGTCTGTCAGCTTCCTTTCTGTATGCATGTTGATACTGTGATGTTTTAGAATAGGTGCTATTTGATAGTTGATTTCGTTTGCTTTATGAATTCCCGTTTCTATTTCTCTATCCAGTCTTCCATTTCCCGTGAACAAAACTGTTCAGATATCTGTACTCTTCTATATTGTTGTCACATTGTGATGGATGTGTGTATGAGTGGATGTGTGGGTGGGGGTGTGTGGGTGGGGGTGTGTGGGTGGGTGTGTGGGTATTTGTGTAGGGGGTGTCTGGGGGATGTGTGTATGAGTGAATGTATGGGTGGGGGTATGTGGATGGGTGTGTGGGTATGTGTGTAGGGGGTGTCTAAGGGATGTGAGTATGAGTGGATGTGTGGGTAAGGGTATATGGGTGGGTATGTGGGTATGTGTGTAGGGGGTGTCTGGGGATGTTTGTTTGAGTGGATGTGTGGGTGGGGGTATGTGGATGGGTGTGTGGGTATGTGTGTAGGGGTGTCTGGGGGATGTGTGTATGAGTGGATGTGTGGGTGGGTGTATGTGGGTGGGTGTGTGGGTATGTGTTTAGGGGTGTCAGGGGGATGTGTGTGTGAGTGGATGTGTGGGTGGGGGTATGTGGGTGGGTGTGTGGGTATGTGTTTAGGGGGTGTCTGGGGGATGTGTGTATGAGTGGATGTGTGGGTGGGGGTATGTGGGTGGGTGTGTGGGTATGTGTATGGAGTGTCTGTTTGGTGTGTGTATGAGTGGATGTGTGGGTGGGGGTATGTGGGTGGATGTGTGGGTATGTGTAGGGGGTGTCTGGGGGATGTGTGTATGAGTGGATATGTGGGTGGAGGTATGTGAGTGGGTGTGTGGGTATGTGTGTAGTGGATTCTGGGTGATGTTGTATGAGTGGATGTGTGGGTGGGGGTGTGTGGATGGGTGTGTGGGTATGTGTGTAGGGGGTGTCTTGGGCATGTGTGTGTCACCAACCTGTTTTCATGCGATCATGCGGACCCTTCATTCACCCCTCGTATTACAAACACATCGTTGGGTAAATGGATAATCAGAATTGGATAGACGATCCATCGTTTTATCAGACGGATATGTCGGGTTCTTATCGCACATAGAGTACTCTTCGTGAAAGAAACGACAATATGGGCACTGTGGTTGTTTAGATGTAGGTTTGTCCCTCCTCTGAAATGGTATTTGAGGTTTACTACTCGCAAATGACACTATTTCAGATTCTTCCATAGGTGTTTTAAAGATATCTCGATTGGAAGAAAAACATGCTGACCCCTGTTTTTCTAACTGTTCTATTGACTCAATATCGGCTTGCTGCAGAAACTTAGCAAAGGGAGTTGGTAAAGTGGAGATGTCTTTATCCATTATCATTAGATTTTTAAGTTTATCAAAGTGTTTGTCTACCTTTGCTGCAGCCATCTGCTAAATACATTCTGCACGTTAGAAAGATAGTCAATGAATGTTTCTGTTGGTTTGGGTTTTAATTTGGATTATTGAATTTGATACCCTGGGGCGTCTAGTAAGAAATGTTGCATACTGAATTGTTTAATATAGTCATAATTGTTTCTGAGCTCGTGGGGGATCGATTCTATCCTATTTAAAGGCTCCCCAGAGAGGTTCTTCATATAGACCGCCGCCCAGTGTTATCTTGGTACCTCTTGGAATTTAAATTGGAACTCTACATTTTCAGTCCATGCAGATATGGAATCACCATGACAATACGGTTTAATCAACCCTTTGTACTTGTTAAATTTATTTTCCTCCTCTTTACTCCTTAACGTGGTGGTGGCAATCTGTGCATGAGATTCAATCTCCATTTCCTTTAACTTCACCTGCGTTTGTGCTTCCACTTGCAGTTGTTTTTCCTTAATTTCTAATTCTTTTATCTTAGTGGCCTCTGCCAGTTCTACCTCTTTTAATTTAGTGGCCTCCGCCAGTTCTTTTATTTTGGTGCCGTAAGCTATTTCTTTTAATTTAGTGGCCTCTGCCAGTTCTAATTGTCTTAATTTATTTGCTTCAGCTAATTCAGCAAGATTTTTCTGATGCTGACGTTCCTGTGCTCGCTCATCTCTTTCCGCATCTTTCAATTCTTTAAATCTGTCATTTGCCCATTTTTCCAATTTCTCACCTGTATACCCCAGGTCTTTATCCGCCTGTATACATTCACCTAAAGTTGACATTTCGCTATTGTTTATACACACACTCGCCTATACAAAATGAAATAAACCATAAATGTTATATAATGATGTTAATTATATACAGCACTCAATTTGAGATGCCTTTCTAATCAGTCTATCAAAACTATAGGTATACTTATCTGAAAAACCTGGAGTTCTCTTGGGCTTCTAAGGGGTTCTGAATTTTAGGTTGAACTGCTGTTCTAATTAAATCTGCTCTGCATTCTGTTATATAGAGCAGCAAAAGTTATTATCTCGAAAATACAGTACATACAAGTTGTTAACATATTCAATCAATTTTGTGCAATAATTCGCTCCGACGGGCTGCTGAAATGCGAAAATAATTAATTTATGTTTGTCTGTCGTCGGTCGTTTCACTGTCGTTGTGTCTTCACCTCTGCTTGACCTCAACTGAAACGTCTTTGTGAAACATGTTCATTTGTACACAATTATAATCAATTTCACACATGCACTTATTTATCAATTCGTAAACACAATTTGTAGTAAGTTTTAGAAATCACTTTCTAATCTTATTTTCCAATGAACACACCTGTACACTTTCTTAATCATTCCTTCTTTTGCAGGTGTGTGAACACTGCTCCGTTTACAATCTTTTTTTTTAGTGGGTTTAAAGATTAGTTCTGAAAACCACTTCGAATAACCATTTATGTCGTAGATTCAAGGCCCACGTCTTGACACTATCTCGGTTCCGCCTGTCAACAACCTGTTTTCATGCGATCATGCGGACCCTTCATTCACCCCTCGTACAAACACATCGTTGGGTAAATGGATAATCAGAATTCATATTTAATTCTGTTCTACAACACTGGCTCTCTAAGCATACACATTTAACATTCAATTGTAATCTACAATTATTGATTAAGTGTAACTATGCCCTCTAAACTATACACCACAAGGGAAAACACATAGGTCTGGTCACACCGACTGTCAGTCTCCGTCTGGCTCAATTCACTTGTCCAGTCTGGTTTCTCGTCCCACTTTCTCGTGCTGTTAGTTGGGCGGCGTGCTGTCACACTTGCCACGTCGTCCAGTTGTCCAGTCCTCGTAGCCTACAGCTATACTAGAGTTCAGTCTGTTTACGGGTAATCCCCGTGCTTACGGTACTCTGTTCTATTACGGGAGTGAATCCCGTTATGTCCTAATTATGTCCTAGCTATGACACAGTACGTGTCCTGTCTAGGTCTGGTCCTAACACTGGTTTGGAGTACTATCTCCTTCTACTGTCTTCCTCTGTGTATACTCTTGTATAGAGTCCCTATTAGGTCCTGTCTTTGTCCTTTACTTTCCTCTGTCCTTGTCCTGTTTGTATCATAGTCTATCCTACTTCTATCTATCTATCCCAGCACATTGACATGAGTGGATGTGTGGGTGAGGGTGTGTGGATGGGTGTGTGGATATGTGTGTAGGGGGTGTCTGGGGGATGTGTGTATGAGTGGATGTGTGGGTGGGGGTATGTGGGTGGTGCGTATGCGTGTAGGGGGTGTCTGGGGATGTGTGTATAAGTGGATGTATGGGTGGGGTGTGTGGGTGGTTGTGTTGGTATGTGTGTAGGGGGTGTCTGGGTGATGTGTGTATGAGTGGATGTGTGGGTGGGGGTGTTTGGGTGGGTGTGTGGGTATGTGTGTAGGGGATGTCTGGGAGATGTGTGTATGAGTGGATGTGTGGGTGGGGGTATGTGGATGGGTGTGTGGGTATGTGTGTAGGGGGTGTCAGGGGATGTGTGTATGAGTGGATGTGTGGGTGGGGGTATGTGGATGGGTGTGTGCGTATGTGTGTAGGGGGTGTCTGGGGGATGTGTGTATAAGTGGATGTGTGGGTGGGGGTGTGTGGGTGGGTGTGTGGGTATGTGTGTAGGGGGTGTCTTGGGGATGTGTGTATGAGTGGATGTGTGGGTGGGGGTGTGTGGGTGGGTGTTTGTGTATGTGTGTAAGGAATGTCTTGGGGATGTGTGTATGAGTGGATGTGTGGGTAGGGGTATGTGGATGGGTGTGTGGGTATGTGTGTAGGGGGTGTCTGTGGGATGTGTGTATGAGTGGATGTGTGGGTGGGGTATGTGGATCGGTGTGTGCGTATGTGTGTAGGGGGTGTCAGGGGGATGTGTGTATGAGTGGATGTGTGGGTGGGGGTATGTGGGTGGGTGTGTGGGTATGTGTGTGGGTGGGGGTATGTGGGTGGGTGTGTGGGTATGTGTGTAGGGGGTGTCAGGAGGATGTGTGTATGAGTGTATGTGTGGGTGGGGGTATGTGGATGGTTGTGTGGGGATGTGTGTAGGGGGTGTCTGGGGGATGTGTGTATGAGTGTATGTGTGGGTGGGGATATGTGGATGGTTGTGTGGGGATGTGTGTAAGAGGTGTCTGGGGGATGTGTGTATGAGTTGATATGTGGGTGGGGTATGTGGGTGGGTGTGTGGGGATGTGTGTAGGGGATGTCTGGGAGATGTGTATATGAATGGATGTATTTGTGGTGGTATGTGGATGGGTGTGTGGGGATGTGTGTAGGGGGTGTGTGGTTAGGGATGTGTGAGTGGGTGGGTGGGGAGGTGTATGGGTTGGTGGATGGATGTGTGTATGGATGGGGCGGGTGTGGTTGAAATATATGTGGATGTGTGAGGGATGTGTCGGAGGGGGATGTGTGTTTGAGTTGTTGTGTTCTGGGCGGTAGTGGTATGTTTGGGTGTTTGTGGGTGAGGGATGTGTGGGTGTTGCTAGTGGGAGGTGTGATTGTGGGTGGGTGTGTTGGGCGTGTGTAGGGGGAGTGGAGGATGTGTCTATGCGTGGGAGATTTGTGTGGATGGGGGATGTGTGTGTGGGTGGGGGTGTGTGTGTGCGTGGGGATGTACGTGTGAGTGGTGGGGTATGTGGATGGATGTGAAATGTGTGGGTGGGTGAGAAAATGTGTGTGGTGGGATGTGTGTGTGTGGGTGGGAAGATGTGTGGGTATAAGTGGGTAATGTGTGAGTGGGTGAGGGATGTGTGTGTGTTGGTGCGGGATGTGTGTTGTGGGGGGGGGGGTACGTGTGTGTGGTTGGGGGTGTGTGATTGGGTGGATGGAGCATCTGTTTGTGGGCTGGTTTGTGTGGGTTGGGGTATGTGTGAGTGAGGAGTTGTGTGTGGGTGGGGATGTTTGTATGGGTGGGTGCGAGATGTCTGGGTTGGTGATGGGATGTGTGAGTGGGTGGAGGATTTATGGTGGGTGGGGGATGTGTGGTGGGTTGTGGTGTGGGTATGGTTGAGTTATGTGTGAGTGGGTGAGGGATGTGTGTGGGTTGGTGCAGAATGTCTGTGTTGGAGGGGGATGTGCCACATAACATGATAATATGCATTGTTTATGCTTACAACATTCATTTGACAATGGGTTTTTTTCCCCTTCGTGAATGTATCATGCACTGTTGTTGAACGAAAGATGAGTGATTGGAAGGAACGAATGTAAGACGGGCCTACGTATCCAATGTGTAATCCTTTGAAAATAAAGTTCAATTCAATTCAATTCAATTCAGTTCACAAAATTCAAGAATTTGTCAGAACATATTTACAAGGAAATAAGTTATTCAAGTTTTCTCATAATTCTATTTTGTACTTTTAACTTTCATAATACATTGTATATTTCTCTTATATTCATGATAAATAGGAAAACTATAATGCATGTAAAGAAAAATGTTTTTTCATGAAGTCCGTAAAAGGTTAGAATGATGTATGTTGTAATGCATCAATTGACTTGAAGTGTGTGAAAGGTTACAATGATGTATGGTATAATGCATCAATTGACTTTTTGAAGTGTGTGAACGGTTACTATAATGTATGTTGTAATGCATCAATTTTCTTCAATCTCAGGCAACACGATAATTAACAGGCTGAGGGCAGACAAGTTCCAGGCTTATTTTAACTTCACGAATGAAGAAGATATACTAGGGGAAATCACTGTCATGATATCTCCATTTACACAAGCGGATATAGGAGACTACATGTTGTATTCAGAATACAAACCGCATAGAGTTGAAGCACTTCATTCTTACTTGAAGTTTAGTGTTTTTGCACAAGGCAAGTAAGGGTGTACTTTTAAAAAAAAAAACATTATTTTAAATTAGTGAAAGAAATGTAGCAATTACTGGAATGCCTGTCATTAAATGTGCAATGTTGCTATCTTTAGACATTTGACTTAGTTCACATGTTGTTATTAATGAAGACACACACAATATACTATATTGCACACTTTATTGCCTCACAATTTACTGTATATCAACAGGTGCACATTACAGAATTAATTCAACGTCTAATACAAAATCGTCATGAATCCCTTTAGCTGAAATACACGCACCACACTGGCATATGTTTCACTGTCACCACGTTAGTTTTACAGAGACTGTTGACACAACTGCAATTTACACGCATATATAGATTCCTCTAAAAGCTTCAGCACCGTTTGGGTTTTGTTATGCATATTGTACAGTACACTGAAGGTGTCCGTCATATGACCAGGTTACAATTTTTTAAATCCCTGGCTAAGCGCTGAAGCTTAAACTAATTTGCATTTAAATCAGTAGGTTTCGCCTCAGTTTATAAGTAGCTTCAGTATCAGCAAACCACGGGAGGTCAGTGCCTTATGTATGAGGTATATCGGCATTTGTTTAGTCTGTCAGTGACTTGAGTTTGGAACATATCATCATTTGTTTAGTTTGTCAGTGATTTGAGTGTGGGACGTATCACCGTTTGTTTAGTCTGTCAGTGACTTAAGTTTGGGACATATTACCATTTGTTTAATCAGTCAGTGGCTTAAATGCGGGTGATATCATCATTTGTTTAGTCAGTCAATGACTTAAGTGTGTGGTATATCACCGTTTGTTTAGTCTGTCAATGAGTTAAGTGTAGGGCATATCACTGTTTGTTTAGTCTGTCAGTGACTTAAGTGTGGTGCATATCGCAGTTCGTTGAGTCTGTCAGTGACTTACGTTTAGGGCATATCGCCGTTTGTTTAGTCTGTCAGTGATTTCCGTTTGGGGACATTTCACTATGTGTTAATATGTCAATGACATTCCACGACTTTATTCTTTTAGTTTAATTTAATTTTTTTTCAACAAAAAACAAAAAGCTGTTGACAAATTGAAACGTCAAGGCCTTTACAACATTTCACATGAACTCAGTATAGACACGAAAGGCCCTTAACCTGTGCAACCTTGAGCCCGGAGGTCCACATCGGTACATCAAAGATGTATCACATGGCCGGGCAAGAGGTGTGTTTTATTCAGCTGAGTTTGGCTCCTTGCTTCATCTTGCACCTTGTCTAATCTGCTTTTCGGGTCTTGCTGACAGTGAGTGGGCTCACATTGTAGTCTATGACGCTTAGGACAGGGATTTAAAAAAAAAATTCAGAAGTTGTTCGATGTCGGCGGCTGCTATTACCTTCATTTCCATGAAATATTTAATGGCTCTGATTATGACACTACCAACGTAATACTTGTACAAGTATAAAAATCATCTGTCATGCAGTAGCTTGTTCTGTAGATATAGTTGTATAGATTGTGCCATCCAGTAGTTTGTACTGTTCTAATTAACATATTCATGATGGTTCACATGCGGCTTTTAATATGACTTATTAATGTGACCCAGTTCAATAACTGGTGCACAGTTGTAGAATTAATGACTGTGGTAGAGTGGTATAGATTGTTCTCTTCTATTTTTTGACCAAACAGCCATTTTCCAGATCTTTATGTGTGGTTCATGGTAGATACGAATGCCGGATTCTCCTTACGTTTGGATAAGTTCCGCTGGCATGTCCTTATTTTCCTTTCTTAAGACTGCGATTTCCTGATCGTACGTCCTATAATAAACGTTCTTGTTCTTTCTCTACACTTTCATGTATATTATCTGCACTTTTTATTGTGTTTTCGTTCATGTCAGCATTGTACTCCTTCCATCTTTCTAGTACATGTTTTCTATCTGTTAAAGTGTCGCCATTCTTATCATTTATTACATGTAATGATGGTCTTAATTCGCCTGTTAAGATACTGATTTCCTGAAACTAGTCTAAATCCTTTTCTTGCAATTAGATATGATGGATTTTATTACAATCACTCATTACGAACTGCTCCTTATCTTCCCTGATAACACTTCTCATATTCCGCTTGTAGATTTTGTATGCGGGTCTGTTTGTTTCTATCCATGTTTGCTTACATGTTCTGCCTTATTTCAACCTGAGCATTTCCTCTGTGATCTATTTCTGCTTCTTTTGTCTGTATTTTAGAAGTATGAAAATAAGATGAAAGATAGTTCTTCCTGGAATATCAACTGTGTATCAGTAGTAAACCTGGTTGGTGTTTTCTGTGATAGTAATATCTTGTTTATCTAGCTCATCACGTGTCCATATTTGTTTTTGGTGTGTCCTGTCGCATTGAACTCAAGCGTGGTCCTTACATGTGCCACTACTTCTAGTGAATTAGCTTTCGCTAGTACCAGTGTCCCTCACCATGAGGTGAACGCACTCCGACTTCTGAGGTACTTGTAATCTACGTCCACAAATCAAGGACGAGAAGTCAATATTTCAGTCCAACTGGCCATTGTAAGTCGAATCTGCTACCCCAGCATCAGCACAACGGGTGTTTAAAAACGAGCATTCATATCCATTCGGCAATGCTGACCTCCATCAAGTGTCAAGCTTTTTTTTTATTACTTTCAAAACACCTCAAATTTAATTTCAGCTTCAATTGTTTATTCATGTGGTATATCACTCAAATCGAACCTTATTGATTAAATTGACAGTTACGAGATAAACTATCTGTTTGAATTTATTGATAAAACTCTAGTCTCTAGCATGCATACTTTGATTAAAACTAGTATTTTCTTCCACAGGTACTTATCAGTTCAAAGACCCTGACAGTCTGAGTCACATATATACAAGAGAAGTCGATGGTGCAGTGTCCATAAATGTAACCGTCTTTGGATACCCAGAACCAAATGTGACCTTGAATAGTACTAAACACATCCTCCCTTCTGATGCCTACACACTGAACTACACACAACTGGAACCTCCCTATGGAACTGTGTCATTGGTGATCAACATTCAAAATGCCAGCTTTTTCCAAAATTATTCTCTTAACATTATAAATACTGGGGGACCACTGACCTACTCATTTGAAATTGTGGAGAGCGGTAAGTACAATTTGTGTACATGGTGTCGGCTGAGAGGTTTAACACACTTACATTTCTCTTCTGACGGCGACATAGTGGCCTCATTCCACACGTAGGTCAGTTGCACTTAGATGTTGACCACCCGTTAATAGCTGTATTCTGACCTGGCAGATCAGGTATGTTTTAATTAAACATTGCCTCTAAGCCATGTTCTGTTTACAATCCTGCAACTGTACTTGGGCTGCAGTCAGTTGTGTTCACAGTAGCAGGCGTCTGGTTTTCCTAGATCAGTGCTTCTCAACCGGTGGGGAATTTCCCCCCCCCCCCCCCCCAGGAGGGAATTTTGGGGTTTCCAGAGGGGGAGGAGGGATGAAGATTATTTCAAGATTGCGTTAATACAAGAACCGATTACTTGATCTTGTTTTTCCCTTCATACTTTACGGTTCTGTACGTCTAACCCTTCTAAAATTCATTTTATAAAGTACGTAGACCCACAAATCACATTTTATGTGGACGTCTAGATTTGTTTTAGTATGTGCTATTAAATTTAGCTTCAATTATTACGTATACTTTGTAGGGGCAGGAGTAAATTGTTAGGGAGGAAATACAAAAGGGGGGAATGACGTTCTAAAAATATGGTGAGGGGAGAATGACATCCTAAAAATATGGTGAAGGGGGGCACGGGCCAAAAAAGGTTGAGAACCACAGTCCTAGATAGACCTGGGCAATTAATTAGTGCAAACTGGGTACACGCCCTGATCACGTGTTTCAGTAGTACATAGTTATTTCAAGAACAAAAACAATCATACAGCAATGTCGGCATTTTGATTCCAAAAGGTGTTTATTAAATTATGTAGTAATATTATGTACAATAGTAATAATTACGCATTTTCTAAAACGATTCAATATGTAAATGTTGCTAATAAAGGATCAGAAGAATACAGGCAACATTCTTGATGATATTATGTGCAAGATATCAGATTATCTAGAATTATGTGTCACATTAATGACAGAAGAAATAAGAGATCGTCATATGTGAGATATTACATGATCTCATGCCTTAACTTGAAAGATGGACATAAACACATTTGTAAATAATACTAGAACAATATAATTAGCGAAGTAGCATCGTCACCTCTGAATCTGGAAACTAATAAAAATTTAGAAACGTATTCGAACTCTCAAAGGCGCATATAGACAAAATGTCCACTCCTTTCTGTTAGCTTGTCCATGAGACGACGGACACTGCTCGGAATACCGTAGACATACAGAAACACCAATGAGCAGGTCCTGCAAGAAGCAAATGAGAATGGTAAACTAGAAATTAATTAGACATTGATAGTCGCAAATTTGTTTGGGCATGTTATAAGAAGAAATAAATTAGAGAACTTGGGGACTGATGACAAGATTGAGGGGAAAGGCAGAGAAGTAAATATATGTATGTCTTCATCACATGGCACGATGGAGACAAATACACAGAGCTGATCCACGACTCTAGTAATCGTGTGAAATGCTGAAACATGACCGCCCACGCTTTTGGCCATGGCACATGATGATGATGAACATATTGAAATAATGAAAACAAAAAGGAATTGAGTAGTATATTGACTTGGCTGAATGGAAGCGAAACAGATTTATCGTAACAGAAAGTGTTTCATGATTTAAAGATTGCATTTCTGAATATTTCCAATCATGTTTCATGTGAGAACGGAAAGATAGCAATCTAATTTTAATACACTAATGTGATCTATGCAGGTCTCCCTGGCGAAGGTTTTAACGACTTTCTCTGCAATCCCGTATATCCATGTGGGGAACGCAACTGCGCGACATTCGGTAGCGGATCGCGTCTCGTTGGTTACTTACGGAGGTATGTGAGCCGGTCGTTCAGAAAGCAATGGCAAACTACTGAGCGTAATCTTGCCAAGACATCAACAGCAGCTGAAAATTGCTGATGTTAGCTGCAATATCCTGTAAAGGATATGCGAAAAAAATTGGATCTATGCGTGAAAATGTGTATTATGATCGATCATGTTGTCTTTAATTTCCTAGATACGGCACTACCTGTCTCTGAGAATGGCGGTTCTACTTTGGGAGATGTGGGAGCTATAGTTGTTGGCATTGTTACTGCTGTACTTGTCATTATTATAATCTGTGTGATCATATTTCTGTTGAGAAGGAAAGGTACGTATTCATGCACATCTTTTTTATGTTAATGTAGGATGTTAATTGTTACAAGTATTTGTTTGGGTGAAGAGTCCAATGTTTCCTTTTGTTGTTGATGTTATTGCTGTTGTTGTTGTTGTTGTTGCTGAAATGTGTCGTTTGGTCTTGGTATATTATCACTGTCATTGAACACAGACATGTACATACATGCTCCAGACGTCTCTCATATACCACACACGCAGAATCTCAGCACTGTGCACCAACCCTTTAATGCCAGAGAGAGTTCAAATTTGGGTACACCAAAATCTTAGACGTTATAAATATTGTTTGTGGGTAGGTTTCTAACTTTCATATGTTACCTTGAAAGGCAGCCTATGGAGCCAGCTTTAAATGTCCAACTGCCGATGAATGTTTATCCCGTCACATTTGGAATGATGTCATTTGTTGAATAACGTGATTGTGATGAGAATAGTTACATGCGCTATATCACACACAACATATCGAATGGTGTCATCTGTTGAATAAAGGAATGTTGATGAGAATAGTTACTTTGCTATATCACAAACAACATGTGGAATGATGTCACCTGTTGAATAACAGGATGATGACACCACCAGTTAGTTGCACCGATCATGTCTGGTAACCACACAACATGTAGATGTAAGCCCACAACTGCTGACACATTCATGACATGGCATGTATGTTAGCATAATCAATTAAACTTGAGGATCAAGTTCATATCATATGTGTTAACGCAATCATTTGAACTTGATGTTAAAATCCATTGCATACTTGTTAGCATAATCAGTTGAACATGATGGTCAAATCCATATCACCGTTGTTAGTACAAACAGTTAAAAATCGGCGGTCAAATTGTTATGATGTTTATGAGCTACATTGGTTGAACTTGATTTTAAAAATGTGTACCGTAATTGGTAGCAAAATCAGTTGAAGATTTTGTGTCATATTAGCCTCCTACATCAATGTTGTCCGGTTAAATTAACTGGCTGACATTTTCAAGGCTGGTAGGATATTAAGTTCAATGTCTGCTCCCTACATTCCATGGCTTAGATGGCGCATTGACTATACCCACAATTGCCTGCACCACGGATAATAACTTGCACATAAATAATTGAGACACATCATCATCATCATCATCATCATCATCATCATCATCATCATCATCATCATCAATATCATATCACCCTCATCATCATTATCATTATTATCACCCTCATCATCATTATCATTATCATCATCATCATCCAAGTCTTGAAGAACATCGCTTTCATCTAAACATGACAAACATATTCACGTACAGCTGTCATTTCCAACGTGTTAGAAAAGACAATGTGGCAGTTTAACATTGCTGTCCACATCCACGTGACCCTAGACTTCATGTTCAATCTTTAGCCACTTCTAAGCTGCTCAGATGAGTATCCTAATCTGTAGTAAATAAATAAATGTTTTGCATATCCGTTACAGGACATCGCTGTCAACGTCAGCATCTTTCAGCTGATTATCGATTTCTTGGCAAGATTACGCTCAGTAGTTTGCCATTGCTTTCTGAGCTGCCGGCTCGCATACGTCTAAGTTACCGACCCGATTCGAACCACTGCTGATTCTCACCGTCGTCACGTTACTTACGAGAGTATACGAGATTACGGAGAGAAGTCACTAACCTCTTGGCCAAGAAGCCGTCTACTCTGTAGTACTCTAGCTAAAAGCAAAGGGCACCCCATAAATGTCCACTTATCCTGGTGGACACTTGGTCCCAATGTGGCTGCTGCAATGCGGTGTGTCTCCTTACCTCTGCCACCAAGACACACCCTTGCAAACTGAGGTGTGCATTTATTTTTCTACACTTTATTTATGCTGAAATATACGCTAATGACATTTGATTTATGGTTTAATATTCGCTAATGACATTTGATTTATGGTATAATATTGGCTAATGACATTTGATTTATGGTTTAGTTTAGTCGTTTAGTTTAGTCGTTTAGTTTAGTCGTTTAGTTTAGTCGTTTGATCAACATCACGGCACACGGTTTAACCCATAAGTGCTCCGTTTTCCTCCTAACTCAAACCTGAATCTGGAGAATCTTAGCTCAATGCACGAACTCCGTTGCATCGGCGAGGATCCTGAAATACTTTGGGTAGATTTTTAACTCGAAATTTTGCCCGGGCAGCGCCGTTAGGCTACTCTTTTTCGATTTCCAACTGCCAAGTAATTTTTTACGTGCGCAACAATACACACGGGCGTCCGATCTCACTACCCAGAGACAAAGGGAAATTTTATTACTGGAAGTCCAGGTGGATTTTTTAAAAATACATCCCGGTCCTCACCGGGGCCTGAACCCGGGACTTCCAGCACTCGAGGCGGACACCATACTTCGAGACCACTCAGCCTCGATTTATGGTTTAATATTCGCTAATAACATATGATGTGTGCTAGCCGGTCTCCATGTCCAAGGCGTTAACGACATTGTTCGTAATCCCGTATATCCAAGTGGGGAAAACAGCAGCTGCAAGAATCGGCAGCGGTTCGCACCGCGCTGGTAACTTACAGGGGTATGTGAGCCGGTCGTTCAGAAAGCAATGGCAAACTACTGAACGTAGATCTTGCCTAGTACATCAACAGCAGCTGAAAAATACTGGTGTTGACTGCAACGTCCTGTAAGGGATATGCAACATAAAGAAAAAAAAATATAGGCTAAAGCCATTTTATTTATCATATAATATGCGCTAAAGTCATTTGCTATAATATAGGCTACTGACATATGATTGCAGGAGCTCCGTGCAAAAGGAAGAAGCACACATTCCAACACATCAATGTAAGATTTCAAATGTGCCGGTTTTTATTTGTATCTGTTAAATATGTCCACCAGATAGGTAAGATAAATTGACACATAGACACACAGACACACAGAGACAGAGAGAGAGAGAGACAGAGAGAGAGAGAGAGAGAGAGAGAGAGAGAGAGAGAGAGAGAGACAGACAGAGTAAGATAGATAGACAGACAGACACAGGGAGAGAGACAGCGAGAAACAGATAGTATGTGTGTGGGTGTGTGTGTGTGTGTATGTGTGTGTGTGTGTGATAGATAGGCAGACAGAGAGACAAAGAATATTTGTGTTTGTAAGATAAATAGACAGAGAGACAAAGAATGTTTGTGTTTGTAAGATAGACAGACAGAGAGACAAAGAATATTTGTGTTTGTAAGAAAGACAGACAGAGACACAAAGAATATTTATGTTTGTAAGATAGACAGACAGACACAGAGAGTGTGTGTGTATAAGATAGATTGACATTTAGAGATAGACAGAGACAGGCAGAGTTTGTGTGTGTGTGTGTGTGTGTGTGTGTGTGTGTGTGTTTGTCTGCGTGTGTAAGATAGACAGACAGACAGAGACAGTTTGTTAGTGTGTGTAAAATATATAAACAGACAGAGAAACAGACTGAGAGTTTGTACAGACAGACAGAGAGACAGAGAGACAGAGAAATACATAGACCGAGGGGTAGAGATTTTGCATGTATGTGTGTGTGTGTGTGTAAGTTAGATAGACAGACAAAGATAGAGAGAGAGAGACATAATGCGTGCGTGTAATATAGATAGATACACACACGCACAAATTAACTCTCTAACTCTCTGTCTCTCCGTGTGTGTGTGTTTGTGTGTGTGTGTGTGTGTAAAATAGACAGACAGACAAACACACATACAAGCAGATAGAAAGAGAGATAGAGAGAGAGAGAGAGAGAGAGAGAGAGAGAGAAATTGAGAGAGAGACAGAGAGATGGTAACATCACAGTATAAGACTATCTTGAGGAGTGTGGAGGTGGCAGAAGAGATCAAATGACCTAAAGAGAACATAAATATTAACTTAGGGATTAAGATAAAGAGAGAGAAGGAGACAGTGTGAGAGAGAGAGAGAGAGAGAGTGAGAGAGAGAGAGAGAGTGAGAGAGAGAGAGAGTGAGAGAGAGAGAATTTCAAAGCCTCATGTATTATGAAGCACGGACAAACAAGATAAGTAAGCTGGATACAGCAAACTGATGGCTTTTGACAAGGAACACCATGAAAACCACATCAGCTTTCGTCATATCCATGAGATTCATTTGAAAATGAATTCACCATTTAAAGTACCATAGCGTTTATGCTTCACATCATCGACAAACAGTAGACGAAAATGAGGAGTTCTAATCGCTATGAGAAAAAAGAAATTACCATGCACATCTGAGAAGGTTTCCCGTCGATGAAGCGAAATATATATTCTGCTGTTACATCGAGGCTAGTCTAGACATAAATAAAACTTTGGAACTAAACATGTTGGAATGATGAACCTCCGAACCTCTCTTCTGTAACCCACTCTATACCAGTAGGAGGCATTACTAGTCTCTCCCACAGTCGGAGGCATTAATAGTCACTCCCACAATTGTGGGGCTATAGCCAACTATATCAAAAACATGAGGAGATTGACATTTGTCAAGATGATCACTCATTAATCATGATCAAAACTGCAAGAGATTCTTCTACCTTCAACTCCAGAATATGACACACATCTTCAGCTACATATCTTGTTTGCACCATCTCAGATACACTCTGACTCATTAAATAGGGTTGTAGAAGACCAGTGCAGAGTAAGCGACAATCGCTCGATCTTGCTCAGTTTCTAGAGTGAAACTCTTAACACAGGCCCACGCATAACACAATGGATTTATGGAAACTCCAGCTGCGGTTTATCTAGACATCAAGTGGATATGGTACTGTCTGACCTCATGGGGCAGAATAAATAATTTGATCTCAACATATGTTTACTGCAAGCTGCAAAAAAGACCATCCCCAAAAGATGTAGTTCAGCTGCACATCACATCCAGGAGTGTCAGAAAATATAAATAATGCTTGGCAGAAGCAAGTCTCTTTACGAGAGTCACAACAAATTGAACAGTACTGTAACAGAGTTTGAGAGACCAGCACTAAAAGAAAAACTTAAATGACGGTAGAAATACAATGGCAACATTGAAGTCTAAAGTTTTGGGTTTGCTGAAATCTGTACCTGTGGGAGTATTTCACAAATGTATGAAGTTAGGATGCCAGTTCCTTTATGTTCAGCCACTTCTTTCTATGACCTAGGCCACAGCCATGCATCTTATCTGTTAGAGTGTGTGTGTGTGTGTGTGTGTGTGTGTGTGTGTGTGTGTTTGTGTGTGTGTGTGTGTTGTTGTTTTTTTTTTTTTTGGTTCTGAGATAGTCTGGATTACATCTGATCATGTTCATACAATTGTTTCCCCCAGGAGAGTGAGTCGTCCATATACATCAGGTGTGTGTGTGTGTGTGTGTGTATATGTGCGTGTTGATGAGTGTGCGTGCTTGTATATGTGCGTGTTGGTTGTGTGTGCGTGCGTGTATATATGAGTGTTGGTAGTGTGTGAGTGCCTGGTCGTACATGCAAGCACACATGTGTGCATCATTATTACTAAGTATAAATTATCACTAAGCATAAATAACTTGTACATGTGTATGCTATATTATCAAACTAGGATCACGTCACGTTTTAGAAGAGGTACTTGAAGCACAAGCCCCAGAGGACTCACAATACGAGAAAATAATCGGCTTACATACAACCTGTCTATTTCAAGATTTCCATTATAAATGCATAATGCACGTGTCTGAATGTGTGGCTTATCAATTATAAATATATAAAATACGTGTCTGAATGTGAGGCTTATACATTATAAATATATATTTGTGTCTCAATGTGGGTACCATTATAGATATGCAATTTATGTGTCTGAATATGTGGGTTATCCATTAAAATGTTTTGCATATCCTTTACATGACATCGCTGTCAACATCAGCATCTTTCAGCTGTATGTTGATTTCTTGGCAAGATTACTCTCAGTAGTTTGCTATTGCTTTCTCCTGGGCATGCCGGTGTGCTGGGGAATGAACAGGCGGACAGATTGGCTGGCTCGGCAAAATTTGGTGGAGTATTGATGCAGGACAAGGCAGACGTGGTTGCGGCCTTGTGGGAGCACGTGTACACCTCGGAGGAGCAGATGGAGCACCATGGTCTGGTAAGAATGAGACAACGAGGTGTGACGAGGGGTTCTGGCCGACGCTCGGCGCTCGGAGGAAAGGCGAGACGGACATATAATCAGATTGCTACTGGAACTATTAGTGTTGGAACTCTTCGCTGGCTGCTGAGGATGGAGACGGAGCGCTTATGGGAATGTCCCGAATGCTGTGATGTCGGTTCCTAGATCAATCAATCAATCAATCAATCTGAGCGGCCGGCTCAGTTATCCCGCAAGTCACCAGCGGGGGTCGAACCGCTCCCAGCTCTCGCCCTGCTACGAGACTCTGCGTGATAAACGGGATTACGGAGAAAGTGTTATAACCCCTCGGCCAGAGAGACCCGCGGGTTATCCATTACAAATATATAATTTATGTGTCTATGAGTTATCTATTATAAATATACTCCAAAATCAACACCCGATTGGCTTGTAAAAATAAACCGGTTTCCAAAACGACACCGTTCATTGCTTGCATCATTCAACAGTCTTTTATTTAGCTCATCACACGTCAATATTCACGCGCGAATAGTCGCGTTTTTTTTTTTCCAGTGGTTCACGGAAAACGAACGACTAAACATGGGCACTGTTATTGTCTTTACGCCAGATGCGGAATTCGTGGTGTGATTCGCTTTCTTCAAGCTGAAGTTCAAAATGCAGCCGAAATTTAACGCTGATTGTGACGTGTGCTCGGTAAAAACGTTATGCGTGACAGTTATTTGGGGGATTTTGGCCGGAATTTCAAGGATGGGCGTGAAAATGTGCATGAAAAGCATGGACAAGGACGACATTTATGTGTGACAGATGAGCTCATTCAGGCAGTCAACCAAGTAGTAGTGGAAAAGAGGCCGTTTCACAATGTCAAATTGTTCTAGAGAATTTCCACATATTTCTAGGGCTAGTCTGATTCGAATTGTTACACATAGGTTAGGTTATTACAAATTTTCATCACAGTGGGTACCAAAGCAACTGTCTGACGTTCACAAAGCTCACAGAATAGGCTCAGTTTTGACGTTCCTTCTGCGCTACTGGGAAGAAGGTAATGCATTTCTCGACAGAATAGTGACTTCAATAGAGACATGGATTCACTTCATGAATGTAGAGATGAAGTAACAGTCAAAACAGTGGACGCATTCACCAAACAAACCCAAAATAAATTCAAGCAAACATTTTTGTAACAAAAACTGATGGTTACAGCGTACTGGTACCGCAAGGACATTTTGTTGACGCAATTTATGACACTAGGGACCACAATAACGTCAGAGGTTAATTGTGAAACACTGAAGAAGCTTCGTCGGTCGATCACACACAAAAGGCGCGGAATGCTCACCAGTCGCGTCATTATCCTGCACGACAATGCACGACCCTACACTGCTGCTCGAACAAACAACAAAACAAATCAAAATAACAAACTTGGGCAGTTTAAGTGGGACATTTTCAACCTTCCCCTTAAATGCATGACTTGGCACCAAGTGATTATCATCTCTTCGGCAAGATGAATGTCTGGCTGGCTATCGAGCACTTCGACACCGCCCAGGAGCTTATGGTTGAAGTCAATAACTGACTAAGTACCTTCGCGGTGCCGTTCCTTGACGAGGGGTTACAAAAACTCGTGCCACGGTACGACAAGTGTCTGGATTTGGGTGGTGACTATGTGGGAAAGTAATGCAGTGACGTATGTAACTTGTAGATGTATTTAGATGTTATTGTCAGTTTGTTGAAAGTTTTACCGGCCAATCAAAGGATGTTTTTGGAATAGCCCGCGTATAATATATATGTGTCTTGATGTCTGGGATATCTATTATAAATATGCAACACACACACACACGCAAGCACGCACGCACGATTGCACGCACGCCTGCAAGCAAGCACGCACGCACGCACGCACGTACGTACATACGTGCTATTGAATAGCTAATCAACAATCTGGGATGCGTCCATCCAGCAGGTATCAATACTGTTGTGGACGCTACTGTATAACTGTGCCATCTTCTCAAACATTTTATACTGTCTATTACTATACTGTTATCCCCCCTCCCCCCCCAATATTCATACCTAACTGTCTCCACACCCCTATATTTTCATATCAGACTGTACGCATATTTTTGGCGACGTAAATCCTATCTGGCAACCTACTATACTTAAACTCTGCAGCCAAAGAGCGCCTCCGCATCTGGCAAATCCCCCTTTTCTGCTCCCACATAGATACATAGTGGTTGTGCTTTTTTGTTTTGTGCTTTTTTTATATTTCGTTGTCCTATCTATCCGTGTTATCCTATCCTTGAAAAAGATTATGAGAATCGAAACGTCGGCCGTCCCGTGTGTCGTATTGTACGCGTTTGTGTGTATTTTATTTTATTATCAATTTTATATATTTATTGAGTGCTTCTGATTTCGGATTTTCACCTGTATTTCGGGATACGATGGATCTCCTTGTAAGGTATGTGCAACGTGTTGATGTTTAGTACGTTTCTTCTCGCAGGAGCTTAATATACCTATTTGTTTCCAATTCATATTGTTATATCCTGCTACAGCCGCTGCTTTTTCTTTCTATTCCATATTATTATTTCTAACATAATACTTTACACAATAACACGATTACACATATGTAATTATTATGTACTGCTAGTTTAACCAACTTTCTGTTGCCTTCAAATATGTATCTCTTTTTCTTTCTATATTTACCTTTTCAAACTCTTGTTTGTTATTTTTACCCTGTTTTATTTTGTACATCAACCTTAAGATTTCGTCAGTCAGCCATTTTTTCTTTGCTTTTTGGCCTCTCTCTGGTGGTATTTTTTGTTTGCCTGTTTGATTAATGGGGTCCCTTAACATTTCCCATTGCTCATTTATGCTCTGTATTTTAGCTTTTGCATTGCACCTATTTTCCACAGTCATGCTGTATAGTTCTTGAATTTCTTTATCTGTTTTCAGTACATCTTTATTTATTCTCATATTCATAATCACTTCTTTTCCTCTCTTCAATCTTATTTTCATGTGTCGACATAGTGGTATATGATCACTATTACAGCACCAGACATTATGTTAACGTTATTTAACGCATAACTTAATCTTTTATTAATAAGTATGTAGTCACTTTGGTTAAGTATTTTGTTATCAAGGGGTTTCGGTGTGTAAAGACGTATGTTATGGTGTTTAAACCAGGTGTTTCCAATTATCATATCGTTGATATTGAACATTATATTAGTTTCTCTCCTTTTTCATTTCTTTTACTTAAACTATAAGTCCCCACTACATACTCCATTGTTGTCTTCCCTACATTAAAATCTCTTAGTATTATTTTTATTTCGTGTGATTTAATTTGAGACATCGCCATTTCTACTTCATCGTAAAAGTATTGTGTTTATTTAGCACTACTACTTGTTGTTGGTTCGTATACTTGTATAATATTAATATTTATTGATGTGCCTTTAATTTTGACCATAATAACTCTTTATGAAATACACCAGTAACCATTAATATATTTGGCTGTGTTTATTTTTTTAGTCAAATATTAGTTATACTCCTTTCTCATGTGCATCTCCTCCAGAATGTATTATTGTGTGTCTGTCGGTTATAATGTGTCCCGATCCCTTCCATCTCATCTCACTTATGTCTAGAATATTCATTTTTATGCTTTCCATTTCTCTTATCACATTGTTCAACTTTCCCAATTAATTTAAAGTCCTAACATTCCATTTTCCTATTGTACATTATTTCCCATTGTAAATGTGTTCGATATGATTTTACCATCAGTAGCTGGATGACTGTCTGTTGTCACCTGTGGCTCATGGCTGTCCAAGACAGCCATTAACTTCGTTCACTGCCTCTGATGTATGACTATTCATATAATCTTGGGAAGATAATGTGGTGGTTTCCTCTTGACTTCCACATCCACATGGAAGTCTTTTACCTCTGACTTTGACATCCATTTCCGGCTGTCAGGACAAGTGAATGCCCTGCTCTGCTCAGCTGTAGAGTTGTCCACTCATCTCGGTGGGTACTCGGTCCCCAGGGCTGCGTTAGCCATACCGTGGTGTGTTTCCCATCCTCTACCACTGGGAGGTGCAGTTTAGATTTTCTCTACCTAGATTTATGTTCAATGATGGTTAAAACTCTCCAGTACTTTTAGAATATCAGCAGCAGAGTTGATCCAGAACACAAAAGACCGAAATATGTGGAGAGACATGAATGCCTACGTCAGCTGGTCTGGCACTTGCAGATGATGATATGTTATGCAGATGTGTTTGTTGATGTGTTTAAGTGACTCCAGGAGAATAGGCAGCCTGTTTGATCAAGCAGATTGTTTGTCACATTTGTCTTTAGTAGAGAACTAATTGATCTATGAGAACAAGGCGTGTAGTCCTGACATGTGATTACAAGAGATGTATGTTGACATTAATCACAAGAGATGTATTTTGACATGTAATCACAAGAGATATATTCAGATGTGTAATCACAAGACGTGTATTCTGACATGTAATCACATGAGATGTATTCTTACATGTAATCAAAAGAGATGTATTAGAGAGAAGAGCCTTAACTGGGAACTACACTTGACAAGAGAGGGAGAGGGAGACAGAGGCATGTGTGTGACAACAGCTGGACAACAAATAATAATGTAGAGAACATACATCCGAAGTATTAAAATAGGACTTTATTTCACGTTCATGTCTTTTTGCATTTGTTGTATCATACAGTGTTAAATGTTAACCTTGGAGTCTCCGCCATCCATCATATACTATGCCGATATGCGTGGGTGGTCATATTTTGCCATCTCACTCGATCACCAGAGTCGTGGATCAGCTCCGTGTTTCTGTCTCGACCATTCTACGTGGCCAAGCCATCCAGGTAATTACTTCTCGGTCTTCCCTTGGTCTATTCCCTTCGATCTTGCCAGTTGTCACCAAGTTCTCCAAGTCATTTCTTCTCATAACATGCCCTAAAACATTTTGACTGTCTACGTCTAATGTCTCTAATCAGTTTACGATCTTCATGTGTTTCTTGAAGGACTTGTTCATTGTTTTTTTTTTAGTCTATCCATGCTATTCTTTGCATTTTCCTGAGAAAGCACATTTCCACACCCATCAGATGTTTTTTAGCTTGTCTGCTCATTGTCCACGCTTCACGTCCATACAAAAGCACAGGTTCTGTGTAGCACCTAAACACTCTTTTTATCATTTCAATTGATATCTGTTATTGGTCAGTATGTTTTTCATCTTGCAAAAGGGTACCTTAACAATGATAATTTCTTCAAGGCATATCCCATCAGATGTTATGCCTGTTCGGAGATAACTGTACGCCTAACGATCCACTTGTTTAAGAATATGTCCATTTACTTGTATATTACATTGTGGTATTTCCTTCTTCCCAGTGACGACCATAATCTGTGTCTGCTTACAATTAAATTCTAACCCCAGTTGTTCACTACTAACTTTAACAGTCTCCTACTAACTGTATATGTACTCATCTGTGTAATTCTCACTGGACATTTCTAACAAAGAATTACAGTATGGGGCCGCCAGTACGCATGCTCTATGAGCTATCAGGTTAACCATCAGGAATCATCTGAGACTGCCAACATTGTGCACTATTTCGCGATCCCATAATTGCGATCTCTGTTTAATAAAGTCACGTAGCCCGTGATATAATGTAAGGACATGGAGCTATCAATTTGAGATAAGATTAGTGATCATGACTTCATGTCAGCATCGAAGGACACACAGGCAGAATGTCACAAGATCTGGACAATGTGAAACACACCAAGCACCAGTCTTGAACAGTGGCAGCTTCCAGTAAAGGTCACCTTGTGACAGTCGTTGATTGGGGCCACACTGACGCGTAAATGAGATCACAACCTGGGCACAACGGCTCAAATTATGGTCTCAGGGAGAAGATGGGAGCCATCGTTGTCATTATACTACTTCATCAGTGTATCATTTCTCTCTCGC
>JACEFZ010023188.1:105000-149082 GCA_014155875.1 Cepaea nemoralis | reverse complement strand
CGCATCAGAACAGGGCACAATAGATTACGCAACCACATGTATACAAAATTCAAGATTGGTGAAACAGCCATGTGCACATGTGGTTTGGCGTCGCAGACAGCAGAGCACATACTCCAAGAGTTGCCAAATGACAACATATCCAGGCGAACCTTCTGGCCTAGAGAGACAACAGTGGAAGATACATTTTATGGACCGCTGAGTGAACTTAAAAAGACTGTTAGATTCATACAAGATTCAACATTGCAGTTATAGACATATTTCAAGCGAACGAAAGAAGAAGAAGAAGAAGAAGAAGAAAGAAGAAGAAGAAGAAGAAGAAGAAGAAGAAGAAGAAGAAGAAGGAAGAAGAAGAAGAGAAGAAGAAGAAGAAGAAGAAGAAGAAGAAGAAGAAGAAGGAGAAGGAGAAGGAGAAGAAGAAGAAGAAGAAGAAGAAGAAGAAGAAGAAGAAGAAGAAGAAGAAGAAGAAGAAGAAGAAGAAGAAGAAGAAGAAGAAGAAGAAGAAGAAGTAGGAGTAGAAGAAGAAGAGGATGCCTTAATTTCTGAGCGACATCATGAGAAGACACAAACTATCATGTTGTGACATCAGGAAAGATTTGTGAAAACGAGAGAGGGAAGACAGCGAAACAAAAATCATTGGCAAAATTGGTGCCATGGTAGGGAAGAGAATCAGCAGAAGAATTGAAACATGTCGTTGGACATCGCAAGATGTGGAGAAGCATGATCGACCATGCCAGTTTCAGTGCATTTTATGTTGATAATGATGATTGTGGAAATACATGCAATGTCACCAATTCGGCAATTGGTTGTAAGAGGCCAGTGAGAATTCAAGTCACTAGTCATGGTGGAATTCCGACCTTTTTAGTGTAAAATAAATAATGATTTCTTCTGTTGGACAAAACATTGTAAACTTCGAAAAAAAAGTGCTCACTTTACGATCACAGACCAGGCTAGAAATCCCGTAATCACAGTCAGGCTGTTCTTATATAACATCGTCTTTATCACAGAACATATCATAAATCTGGTGCACACAGTCAGGCTTTTGTTATACGACTTTGTTTTCAGGGAAGCCCACAGACATTCAGTGTAGCCACACGTTTGTCCAGACGACGGTCAGGATAACGTGCACAGCCGCACACGTTTACCCCCCAGTAGGCTGCTCCTGGACGGTCAATCATGGATCACAGCAGGTGATTGTATGTATGACTTCTTTTTCCAGATTCCTACCCTATTCCCTGCGCTGTCAGGACATCGCTGTCAACAACAGCATCTTTCAGCTGATTGTTGATTTCTTGGCAAGACTACGCTCAGTAGTTTGCCATTGCTTTCTGAGCGATAGGCTCCATACTGTCATAAGTCACTAGCATGACTCGATCCGCTTCCAGTTCTCGTGCGCCCACGTCAACCACGAGAGTATTGGGGATTACGGAGAAAGCTGCTAACCCCTAGGCCAGGGAGGGCGGCTATTCCCTGCGAGCCGAGGAAATTATTGTGTATGTATGTGTTTGCGTGCGTGTTTCTTTGTTTCTGTGCATCGAGTTTAACGATATATATATATCTGTATCTTTTGCTTCAACATTAATTAATTCATTCATTCATTCATTCATTCATTCATTCATTCATTCAGTAGCATGTCCTTTGTAGAACATCGCTCCCATAACAAACGTCCGAAAACTTCTCGATCATAAGCAAGATGTCCCGCGTTCGGTAAACCCATCTGGAGATCATCCGCTACATCCTGCACCCATCTTCTCGTTGGCTTTACTCATCCTCTCCTCCCAGGTATATCAATCAATCAATCAATCATGTGCCATGCCGGAAAGCGTGGGCGGTCATGACTCATGACCCAGGTATATACCCCACCATTATTGTTCACTCCAAACAATCATGACGTTTCAAGAGACCAAAATACTTCAATTTCCTTTCTTTTATCATATTAAATAGCCAGCCTTCCTCAATATTTAGTTCTTGAAGTATGGATGCATGTTTTCTTTACTTTACACAAGATATTCTTAGAACCAGTCTATAACATTTGTATTCATAGGCATTTATGGACTGTTCATCAGCTTGTTTAGTAAGTGTCCTGGTCTAACAAGCGTATGTTGCAATAGGAAAGATGCATGCTCTTAAAATTCAATCTTTTTGTAGTTCTATCTGTCCCACTCCATTCGCCTGTGTGTTGCCGGGGCCCATACGGGGGAGCAAAGAATAGTAACACTGTTGCCTACCATGCATGTCGTAAGAGGCGACTAAGGAGGCTATGGTTTCGTCGCCCTGCTACTGAGTGAGTGCGTGGCGCGACACTGTGAGCTGTAAATTTCACGTGGAATGCTTTTGCATCTGTCCGCAGTTGTTTTTCGCGTGAACTGCATGTTCGGAACGATGACGGCCGGCTGTTGCTGGATTGACTGGTTTGCCTTTTCGGTTCACGAGTGCATTTTTCAGGAGACTCCTGGGAGTTGTCGCTGTAGCTATGGAGTTCGTGCTTTGTGCGGCGCTTTCGGTGGGTCGCCCTGCAGAAAGAGACCGAGCCATATGGGATAAAACCCAGGTCAATGTAGTCTTTCTGGTGACTGCCGTTTTCATCGACGATGAACTGTATTTTTCGTGGAGGACTTTTGTGTTGGCATTCTGGCGGCGGCATTATGCACAGTGTACCTGTGCGGGCTGTTGGCTTGCCGACACTCCTGTCTATTCCATTGTTCACATAGGGCAGTGAGGAGCATTTTGTGATATTCACTGGCACAGGAACGGAGCAATATGGGGACGACCATTTGCCATGAAGTTGGAACCGCGACTAACTAACTAACTAACTAATTTCCTTCATTGTGTCACCATTGTTGGTAATCAATGACCCAAGATATTCAAAATTTTCCACCGCCTGCAATCTTTCTTCATTAACATATATTTCTTTCTCCATAGTAGTTTTATCTGTATGCATTATCTTTGTAAACATCTATAATCTTTGCATACATTTTTATTCCACATTTTACAGAACCGTCTATACGTCTGCACCTCCCCGTAATAGATTAAGAATGAAAGCCACTTGTAACACCAGTCTTTGTGTCAAGTTTACGTCATTGTTATAGATGTACATGGAACAACATTGTCTCAAATGTATGTCATTGTCATTATTACAATATAATTGGTACGTTTACTGCTTGTAACGTACTGTGATATAATGAATGTAAACTTGCCAAGAGATCACAAGCAGCAAAAAAATGCTGGAGTTGACAGCGATGTAATGTAAAGTATATGCAACTAACATACTTTGAGTACTGTGATATAGTATTACCCGTAAGTAATGTGATATAATTATTACTTGTAAGTACTGACCGAGTTTTCACTTGTAATCACTGTGAGCTAGTCTTAACTTGAAAGTACCGTGATATAGTTATCACTTGTAAGTACTGTGATCTAGTTATCATTTATAAGTACTGTGAACTAGTTATCACTTTTAGGTAATGTGATCTAGTTCAAATCAAATCAAATCAAATCAACTTTATTAGGGTTACAAATTGGGCGCGCAGGCCCGTCTTACATTCGGCCCTTCCAATCACTCGTCTTTCGTTCATCAAGAGCATTATACATTTACATAGGAAGAAAAATAAACATTGTGAAATGAATGTTGTAAACATAAACAAGGCTAATTACCATGTTATGAGGCCCATCTCCCACCTATCCATACATCACCCCACCCACACAACACCCCCACCTACCCACACACAGCGCGCACCAAGGGAAACATACACACCCCCACCTACCCACACACACGCACACCAAGGGACACATACATACCCCACCAACCGACCCATCCCCCTCCCGCACATCCCCCACCCACACACACTGCCCTCACCTGATCCCCCAACCAAAACACACTCGCCACCCACAAACATTCCCCCACCAACCCACACATCCCACGCCCATCCACATACACATCCTAACCCACACCTCAAACCACCCATCCCCCAGCCACATCTCCATCGACAACATATTCCCCACCCATGCACACAATCCCCCACCAACCCATGCATCGCACATCCACTCACACATCCCCAAACCATACACACACATCCCCACAAACTGACATGTCCCTACCCCCCCCCCCCCCACACACACACACATCTCCCTAACCACCCATACATCCCCAATCCACTCACACACACCCCACCACCCACACATACAACTTCCACCCACCCACACATGCCATAACCTAATCCCTCACCACACAATGCCCCACCCGCACATCACATACACCCCCTACCACGCACTATTCCCAACCCACGCACCACACACACATCCCTCACCAACACATCCCCACTTACACACCACACACATATCCCCCACCCAGATACCACACAATATTCCCACCCACACCCACACAGATACCCTTACCCATCCACCCCACATACCTCCACTCACACACCACAAAAATCTCCCACCCACACACACATACCTCACCCACATAATATCCCTAACCAACACACCACACACCTCTCCCCACCCACACACGCATTCCCTACCCGTCCACCAACAGACACTCACTCACGCATACATCCTCCACTACGCACCCACACACCCCCACCCACCCACCCCCAACCAAACATCTCTCGATCACAATACCCCTACTCACACACATCATCCACCCACTCACACATCCCACCCCGACACATACAACTCCCTCACCCACCTACACATCCTAAGCCACTCACACACCCCCACCCACACATTCCGCATCCACACACACACATTTCCCACCCACACACCCCCACATACTTCCCCCAACCACCACAATCCCCTACTCACCTACACATATACCCCACCCATAAGCACATTCCCCGCACCCAACACACACATCCCCCACACCACACACTATCCTCCACCCATACCACCACAAACATACCCTCCACCCACACATCATTCACACATCCCTCACCAACACACCGCACACATATCTCAAACCCACACACCATACACTTCTCCCCACCCGCCCTTGCATCCCCAATCCACCCAACACAATCCCCTACCCACACAACCCCGCCTCCCACACATACTTCCTCAAACCATCCACACATCTCCAGCCACATAAACACACATCCGCCGCATCCGTCCCATACACATATCCCCCGCACCCATTCCAACACCCATACTTTCACCCCCACACATCCATCCACACATCCCACCAACACCCACAAATACCACTACCCACCAAAACCCACACACCCCAACCCATCCAAACGCATACCCCCACCCACACACCCCCACCCACACATATCCCCACCCTCACATACATCCTCCACATACACTCACACTTCCTCACATCTAGACACATACAAAATGTCTCACGTTAGTATTGAAGCTAGTATGAACAAACTCCCACACTTTACTCACACACATACACTGACACTTGTCATGAGCAGTCTCATAAAAATGTTAAACATGGAGAAAAATGTGTACACAAAATGTATGTGACGAAAAAATAGTGGTGCTCTCTCTCTCTCTCTCTCTCTCTCTCTCTCTCTCTCTCTCTCTCTCTCTCTCTCTCTCTCACACACACACATACACACACACACACATTCACTCTCACGCTCACACATTCACTCTTCCGCTCATTCATTCACTCTCCCGCTCACTCATTCACTCTCACGCTCACTCATTCACTCTCCTGCTCACTCATTCACTCTCCCGCTCACTCATTCACTCTCACGCTCACTCGTTCTGTCTCTCATTCACACTCACTGACTCTCTCACTCAAACTACAGTAATGAACATGAGTTTATATTATGCATGATAATATCAAATGGTATTTAACTGATAATATGACAGATGAGAATACACAAACATATGGATTCGCGTCTTACATAACCTGCGTGTTACACGACATGCATCTGCTCAGCTCTCTCTCTCTCTCTCTCTCTCTCTCTCTCTCTCTCTCTCTCTCTCTCTCTCTCTCTCTCTGTATTCTTTCATATACACACACTCACACGCATGCGCATGCTCACACAAACACACACACACACACACTAACACATCAACTCTCCCACTGTCTCACTCTCTAACACACAATCCTTCACACACACACACTCACTCTCTCAATCACAAATACACATACACATGCACATGAACGCATGCACGCACGCACACACTCCCTCACTCACTCTCACACATACACGTACGAATGCATGCACTGACACATTCCCCCACCATTTCTCGCTCAATCACTCTCTCCACACACACGCACGCACGTGCGCACACACTCTCTCCCTCTCTCTGACACCCACTTTCTCTCTCTCTCTCTCTCTTTCTTTCTCTCTCTCTCTCTCTCTCTCTCTCTCTCTCTCTCTCTCTCTCTCTCTCTCTCTCTCTCTCTCTCTCTCGCTCCCACACGCACACACATATATAGTGAACAATTATAGTTAAACAATTATAATGAACAATTATACTGAACAATTTTACCAGTAAATGAATTATGGTGGCATATAGTCGGTATGGATTAAGTATTGAAAGAGTTTTCGGTTAAATGTGTAGGGACTCATTGGAGTTTTCAGATCTGGAGGAAGATCATTCCATAAGTGAGCACCAGAATAGGCGAAACATGTTTTGTATAGGTCCAATCTAGGCTTTGAGACATGTAACAAATTTAGGCGCTTGCTGTTCATTGCATTAGATTGAATCAGCGGCAGAAGATACTCTGGGGTATTTTGAGATATAATTTTATTCACTAATTTGGCTTTGTTGAAAAGGAAGCGCTTTTGTAGTGGTAGAAGTCTTAGATGACTGTACAAATTATTACTTTCAACGTGCTTTATGCCAGAAACCAGACGAATAGCGTTGTTTTGTAGAGAACATAGTCGTTTTAAATTAGATTTAGGGCAACCATCCCAAACTGTGGAACAGTAATCGAGATGTGATTGGATATAGCATGTATAGAATATTTTTCGTGTGGTTTCGTCCAGGAAGTGCTGAATTTTAGCAAGTTGGTAAACTTTTTGTGCTATTTTCTTGGTAAGAGCGTGAACATGAGAGCTCCAGTTCAAATGGCTGTCTATTAAAAGCCCTAGTGTTTTATGTTCAGTCACATTAACTATAGGTAACGTGCCCATGCGGAGTTCGAGCGGTGATCCAGTTATGGCTAGTGTCTGTAGTTTTTGTCTGGTCGTTATTAGCATGGATTTGGTTTTGTCGATGTTAATTTGCATGCGGTTTTCATTGCTCCATCTAGTAAGATTATCAAGTTCCTTTTGTAAAGAATTCTCTAATTCACTACGGTTTTCTTGACTAGTATATATAGTACAGTCGTCTGCAAATAGATCACAAGCGTGATAGTTCTCAAAAGTAAGTACTGTCATCTAGTTATTTCTCGTAAGTACTGTGACTTAGTTATCACTTGTAAGTACTGTGATCTGGATATCACTTGGGTCTTGTTATCATATGAATATTTACCGTCGGAGTGTAATGTTTTACAGTAATACTTGCCTGCCAAAAGAAGAGGTCAGATTACGCTAGAAGTTTTTTTTTCCCTTCACATTCCCCTTCCTGTGTTCCTGCATTCATCCTAATCCTCCTCTTCTTCTTCACCATGATCTTTGTATTATCTTCTGCTTCTAATTATCCTTTTTATGTTCCTGCATTTATCTGCCTCTTGTTCTTGTTCTTGTTTTTGTTGTTGTTTTTGTTGATCTTCTTCTTCTTCTTCTTCTTCTTCTCCTTCTTCTTCTTCTTCTTCTTCTTCTTCTTCTTCTTCTTCTTCTTCTTCTTCTTCTTCTTCTTCTTCTTCTTCTTCTTCTTCTTCTTCTTCTTCTTCTTCTTCTTCTTCTTCTTCTTCTTCCTCTTCGTCATTGTCGTCGTCGTGTTCTTCTTCCTCTTCTTCTTCTTCTTCACAATCATCATCATAATCTCTTTTGATTCTTCCGCTTCTCCTCCTACTTCACTCCGCCAACATAAGATTTCCTCCTCATCTTTTGTACTCCAACGCCATCTTCTGTTTTATTGTGGTCATGGAGAGAAGATGAGGAATTACCTCAACACATCTTGATAGAAAATGTGATTGAATGATTTAGTGAATTAATTGGTGAGTGAAATAATACAGGAATAAAAACATTCATTCCTGTGTCTGTTTTTGAAGATCACTGTTTACAACCAGACCGTTTCTAATGATGTGGACAAGGCCGATGGGTTTTATAGAGCAACATGTAATGTCTCGTTTAATGTCACGAATGCTGGGATGTACAACATCACCGTTGCCATGGCTCCGTCACAGTCAAACCTCGAAATCCTCGAAGTAAAAGAGACCAGTGTCAATGTAGGTGAGTAATATTCATTACTATCATCATAATGATCATGACCGTCGCCATCATCATCATCACCGTGCAGCAGTGCCATTGCAGACCGTCGCTCTCATCACTTTCCCCTGAAAGGATTCTCGATCTCTGGTCATTTCACCCGCCACATACAGTGTTATGGCCAAGGCGTATCGAACGTCTTGTGTCCATCTTTGTACTGGTCGACCCCTCCCACCCATTTGTCCCGGAACCACGCCTTCCATCCCTGTTCTCTCCCAGCCATTTGATGTTTAACGTTGCCAAACTATTCCAGTTTGCGAGACATGGGCTTGTAGCTGTCTGCCAGCCAGTTTTCTTCGGTGTTTAGATCTTGTAGAATTAATAAAGACATGTTAACGAAACAAGAAGCTTATTGTACACTAAAGTCGAAACAGGATGTTGATGAAACTGATAAGAAGGAAATATATTTAAATATTAGATAACAGAGTAGAATAGAGTAAGAGAAAAAGATGATCCCATGATCATCATGAGACACTGGAAGATCTGTTGTGTGTATCCATCTAGTTGGTCTCTGAGACTCACCCGGCTCTCTCCAAGCAATGCTGTCTGGACACTTGTGGACTCTTCCGGCCGCAAACAAGCTCCCGGTGGTATGAAATGGGATTAGCCAAATGGAGTCTGACTTGACCGGACTACCACCACAGATAGCTGTATGAATGTCTCTAACTTGTGGAGTCACTATGACTTCTATTCACAAGCAGCCTAGTTGGGCGACCCTCTAGCATGAAGCGTCCCCTGTTGGCCATCCTTACGTGTAGCTTCCATATTTGAACTTAATAGGTTACTATCGTTTCAAATGTCAGTGTAACCCTGACTGGTTTTGAGAACTTCATATAGACAATCATAGTTTCTAGCAAACAAATGTTAGAGTACCCCTTGATGTATTACATAAGTTCACACAAATCATAATTGAGGGTATCAATTAAATATCAGAATACCACTGACTGGATTACAGAAGCGTCACCAGCAATCCTTGAATGTAGCAGGAAAAATGTCAGTATACCTGTGACTGGACTATTTTAGTTTCACCAGCCATCTTCGACTGGAGTCATGGTCGACTGTAGCAGATTCATCACAGTAGGTTGGTGAGCATTATGACTGGTCTGACTCTCCCTGAGTCTGGGTGAATAGAATGTTCTGCATGGTGTTGATAGAGCTCTTTGTAAGCTAGTTAGACTCGTTAGACGATGTATCTGTTCGATAAAGTCGTGATCTAGTAGAATCATAATCGTCGGACTTCACCACAACGGGTGATCAACACTGTTCTCACATGTATTACCTGTATGGTGTAGGTTATGGTTACCTTCCACGAAGTTGATGGTGTTAACTTGCTCCCAGTACCTTGACTTCACCCAATCCTGGGCAGTGGAACTGGAATGAGCCAGTAGTCCAATCGTTCCATCTATATGCCAACTTTGTTGGTAATTTTTTTTTTTTTTTTGCATATCCTTTATAGGACATCGCTGTCAACACCAGCATCTTTCAACTGTATGTTGATTTCTTGGCAAGATTACGCTCAGTAATTTGCCATTGCTTTCTGAGCGGCCGGCTCACATACCCCGTAAGTTACCGATGTGATCCAAACCACTGCTGATTCTCACCGTCATCACGTCACCGACGAGAGTATACGAGATTACGGAGAAAAGTCATAACCTCTAAGCCACGAAGCCGGCTCGTTGGTACTACTTCGAAGATAAATCCTGCAAGAAGAGTGGTAGGTGAGAGTATTCGGCGGCAACACTGACTTCCATACACAACAAAATCTTTCTATGCCCTAAGTAAATAAATAACCGATCTAAAGAAAGGTTACAGAATTTTCTACATCAAGGAAGATGAGCAGGCACGTCTCTAAATCCGCTGTCAGAGTGCGTTGTGAATCGCCCGTCTTGAGAGGCGATGTGCCCAGAAGTACTGGTCTTGTCAAGAAGCACTTCCATCCTTTCATCCTGGTACCTATATCGATATTTCTACAAGTCTTTCCCTGTGTACATTTGCTAAATATACTAGAACATCTGTCTCCGGTAGAGATGTCCGTCTGGACAACTAACCATCATTGTCAACATAAACATCTTCAGTAACTAATTGATTAAGCAATTAGTAATTAACAAGTTAAATAATAAATCAATCCATCTATTAGATTCTCTTCTGTGATCTCTGTCCCATGCCATGGATAAACCCTTCTTGATAACCCTCTGCTCCAAATGCAAGAAGTCTTGGTTGCAAAACATGTCGTTTTCCACACCATGTTGAATGTGTGAATCCAATCCCCCGTTCCCTTACCACCTATATTAGCCGCTGGCAAAGTCTGATCGGTTAAACCGGCCTGGTGGGCCAGTCCAATCAACTGCGAAAATGCAACAAGTCTTCTATATCATATTTCCCATTGTCCCTCTGAGAATCCAAACGCCCTTCCCGTTATCAGTCAAACCCTAGTATAGGTGTTCCCAGGCTGTAAAGATAGGCGTAGGAAAGTGTAGGGTATTTCACCAAATGGTTCCCCAATTCGCTAATCGATTCCCTAAATATTATCAACCCCAAAAATTTCGACGTCAACGTACAGGTATATCGCAACGACACACGTCGTCCCACGATACATCCGTCACATCCATCTCAAAATATATGCGCTACAATAACACAATATATATATTTCACCACCACAATATCACTGACATAATTAGCAACACAAGTTCCTGGAATGACACCACTATTTTGTTGTAACTAAAATAGACGCACCACTGCAGGATATGAGCACCACATTCTCAGCACAAAATATCATTAGCGCATTTGTGAAGGAAATCCGCATCACTTCAGCTTTTTTTGTTTAATCTATAATCACCAATAACCTAGTACATGTTGAACTAACACTTTGTCCTGAAAAAGGTACACTCTTGAATAATAGTAATAACTTCACTACAATTGTAACCTTCCTTTAAACCACTGAGAGTTCCTAAACTACACAAATATAATATGGGTCCCATAGCAATCACCTATGTAAAAGACTGTTTACATCCTTAAATCTAACTTAAGTTCGAATTATGTGTTAAATTCACGTGTTCAGTTCATCGGGTGATTAAAAGCACAATGCTAACTCGAACGTTCTACTTCGAGCAATGTCGGGAACCTTCTGGACCGGTCAGTCAGTCGACATTTCCCAAGTTAATTTTAAAATGGTGACCTAATTCTTTCGCGTTCTCCCTACGGTGATTCCCCTCATTAAGGCCAGCTAGTTTGGGAAAACTCGTGACATTAGGCCCCCTAACTAAAGATGATCGACCGCGACGCTCGTACTCTACCCAAAAAGGTGGTGAGCTACTTAATCTTTCCACTAACTGTCCGCTCCGACATTCTCTTTTCCTGGGATGTAATCTACTGTGAATTGATAGGTTTGCAGAAGTAACGATCACCTCATCAGGCATACGTTCAGTTTCTGTGATGAGGCCAGAAACGTGAGCGGCTGGTGACCGGATTTGACTATAAATGGTACCCCATACATATATGGCTGGAACTTTTGAACTGCCCAAACACGCGAAAGACACTCTCGTTCTACAGTCGAATAGTTCCGTTACGCGCGAGTTTCCGACTCACGTAGGCTACGGGAGACAGTACAGACAGATTTTCCCGACCCTCTTGTAATAATGCCGCCCCAATCCCTATTTTACTGGCATCGATTCTCAAGACAAACGGCTTCTCCATTTCGGGAAGCTGTAAGTCCAGTTTATCTGTTGAAGCCTGGTTCAGCTTGCGATAGGCTTCCTGTCATGAAGAGAAATGCTCTGTCTTGACCGGGGCGAGCTGTACTATTGATGCTGCCTGTCGACTTGAGTTTTACGCCATGAGTTTTCCGGCTTGTTGAATCAATCCCGCTAGGTGCGGGTTCTCCGTTATGTATATTCTTAGGGTTGAAGGTTCTCATTGCGACGCTCGTACACATGTATGTTTCTGTGTGCGTCCAGAATGTTCTATGAGCGCTAATACTGCAAGAGTGGCGACAGCTCCTTCTTTTAATCAACACAAAGCAACTCAAAGAATCAACTGAACACAGCATTCATAGCTTATTTTGACTCGAGCGTTTAATAAAACATACTAATATTTACGCCACAAACGATGCATAGAGTCCACAATGAAAACACTAATCATACAAATTAATCATAGATGTAGCGGCACATTTGGTGGCCGTGCTACGAAGTTAAGAACTACCTCGCAATTCGATGATAGTTCAAAACCAACTGACTACCTACCAGGGAAGTTGTCTTCTGCTCAGTGATCTGCCTCGATATTCTCATGCGAGGCAAGGTTCTCAATCTTCTCACGCTGGGCTGCGTGAGAATGTGTGGTGTCTGTACCAAATGACCATGGCATAGGTCTATTGCCCCAACCCAGCCAGACTTAAAAAAAGAATTTTGCAAATTATATTTTGTACACCAGTATTCTAAAGTAATTTACTGATTTCCCCAATCACCTATTCAAATCAACTTGTAATATTTAATTTTCAAAGCTTGGTTTACATGTATGTTTCGATAGTTGTACGTTCATTTAGATGTAAGCAGTGAAATTTCATTTCTGTATTCTCTTCGTAAACTTTCAATTAGGTCAATAGTTCGAACATGCCTGTCAGCCAGACTATTACTGCGTTTCTTACGATAGTTCTTTAAACACAATCAACTCGTTTATATGGAATCCGTCCTTCAGAAATAATTAGTTCTGTAACACTTTAGGAAGCTTCTTTTCTTTGTGTACTATTTTCTTTCTAGGGTATTCTTTTATTTCCCATGAAAAATTTCTTTCCACTCTGAGACCCCATGTCTGCCATCAAGAGAAATGCACTCTCTCGACCAGGGCAGATTACATAAACTGGGGCGAGCTGTACTATTGATGCTGCCCACCATCTTTAGTTTTAAGACATGAGTTTTCCGGCTTGTTGAATCAATCCCGCTATGTGCGGGCTCTCCGTTATGTTTATTCTTGGGGTTGAAGGTTCTCATTGCGGCGCTCGTACACTTGCATGTTATGTGTGCGTCCAGAATGTTCTATGAGCGCCGATTTGTAGGAGTGACGACAGCTACTTCTTTAGGTCAACACAACGTAACTCAAAGAATCAACTGAACACAGTATTCACAGCTTCTTTTGGCTCTAGGCGTTTAATTACACATAATAATATTTACGCCACAAACGATACCTAGAGTCCACAATGACAACACTAATCACATAACCTAATCATAGATGTAGCAGCACATTTGTTGGCCGTGCTACGAAGTTAAGAACTACCTAGCAACTCGATGATAGCTCAAAACCAACTGACTACATACCGGGGAAGTCGTCTTCTTCTCAGAGACCTGCCTCAATATTCTCATGCGAGACAAGGTTCTCAATATTCTCACGCTGGGCTGCGTGAGAATGTGTGTTGTCTGTACCGAATGACCATGACCTGACCTAGGTCTATTACACTTCCTCGCAGGCCGACATAAAGGACCGCACAGCCCTCTTGGTCTGCGGTCTGGGAGATAACTTTACCTTTTCAAGTTTCTTGGCTTTGGGCACAATGTGCCCTGGGGTCATGGTATGCCCCAAGAATTCCAATGCCGATAATCCATCATACACACGGCTGGTCGAGCGGTTAAGCCCATGTCTCTTAACCTCTGAAAGATTCCTTCTACCGAAGCTAAATTCTCGTCCAAGTTATCTGAGGCAATAAAGATATCATCCATGAATAAGATGATAGATGGGTCCTGCAGTGGATCTAAAAGGAGCCGCATCATGCGTGTGAATACGTTGGTGGAATTATTCAGCCCAAAAGGCATAACCTTTAATTCATAATGTCCTCTGTGAGTACTGAATGCCAGAAGAGGGCGTATTTCAGATCTCACAGTGATCTGAAAGTATCCCCGGGTTAGGCGAATCTTCGAGAAACACGTAGCTTTGTTCTGTCGCGCGAACAATTGCGTAGGGTTGGACAAAGGCTCTGCTTGGAATTGGGTACAACTGTTTAAGAGTCTGTAGTCAATACAAAGTCTGTGTTCCCCGCTCGATTTCCTCAGTAGGACAACCACCACATGATAAGGGGATTCCAGGGGAAAATGATGTCATCCTCCATTAGTTCAGGATTTCAGCCTCCAGTGCCTTCTCTTTCGAGAAAGGGACTGTTAAGATCCGTTGTTGGACGGGTTTCTGGCTAGTCAGGGTCATGTCAAACTCGACTATCCCCATCCGACCTGGCTTATCAGTGAGTACATCCCTATTGGACTCCAATAGGCGGGATAATTTCTCCTTCTCACCCTGAGAAAGATCTGGATGTACCTGACCGTCCCTATATGTTTCCCGAGTGACTAAAGGGTTTCCATATCTGCGTCCAACCCTGTTTCGGTTTTCATGGGGACCACCATCGCCTTGAGGTGGGAAGACTCCTCTTTGGCCTTCTCCTCATATTTCTTGATGCGGTTGATGTGGAAAATTTGCAATTTTCCTCTGACTTGTTCCCATAGTTGGTGGGGGATATCACCCGTTCCACCGGGAAAGGCCCCTGCATCCGAATTCGAGTTTATTACCCCAGTAGGGAGTGACAATAACACTCGTTCCCCTACATGGAGAGATCGCTCTTTCGTGCGCCTATTATAATAGGCTGCTTGTCTGTTCCTGACCTTCCATAAATTACTCGCGGCTTAAGCACAGCATGTATTGACAGCATTTCTTGATTTTTTTTTCAACGTCTCGACTTATTTGTACGAGGACACTTCCTCTTCTGAAGTCTTGTTCTCGGCCTAACACCTCAGCATGGCTTCCATGGGACCCTTAAAGGGCCACCTGAACAGCAGGGTAGCGGGTGGCAGCCCAGTTGACCCATGGGGAACCTCCCAGTAAGCAAAAAGAGCTGCGGGAATATACTCATATAATTTCTAGGGCTTATCGTGTGCAAGCTTTCTGAGCATAGTCATCAACGTTCCATTAAACCTCTCGACTTGTCCATTGGAGTGAGGGTGATAGGGGCTGGTGTGAATGCGGTTGGCATGAAATATCAGAAAGACGTCTTACATCAATCTCTCACAAAACTAGGACCCATTATCCGTTACGTTCTGATTTGGGAACCCCAGCAGAGGGAAGTTCTCCAAAAGTCCATCGGCCACCCTCTCGGAGTCATTGTAGCCAAAGGTATGGCTCGGCACACATGGAGCAGCAGTCTACCATCGTTAGTATATACATATTTCTCTTCCTAGTCCTAGGAAGAGGTGCTAATATGTCGACCGCAACTCTCTCAAGCGGTGCATTCACGATGTTCAATCCCCCTAGAATTACCGGTGCTGTCCAATGTATTGGTGCACCCGCTGGCATTCTGGGCACGACTTTACATATCTTTGCTTATCCCCCGTCATTCCTGGCCACTAGTAGTGGCAGGAAATGCGTTGGAGCGTTGCCCCAACACCCATTTATCCACTGAAGGATATGGTGAGTCTCATATACAGTAGTTAACAACCATCTTTTGGAACTACCAGCTGACCATACTGGCGGTCCTCTCGGCCTGCTCTGCGATATAGCAACCGATTCTTCATATAGAATTGGCCCAGGGGTGGAGTCACTACTTTTAGGCAACTTCCTAAAGCAAGGACGCAACGTCGAATCCTCACTCTGAGCACGTCTCAATTCCCCTAACAAAGGGTTAGAGATCACTCCATCTGGCGGCTCATCTCCCTTCTGAGACCGGGTCTGCATGGCGCCAAACTACGATAAGGTTCTTAAGTACCCAAAGAAATACATCTTTGTAACCTCACATCAATGTTTATAGTGGGTCCAGCAGCACGGCTGCCTGAATGGCAGATGTAACATACATACACAGATTGTCTACCTTGGCATGCGTCATGTTTTTAGCTGCAGCACTCACTGGATCTCCATGGTCTCGCTGGTGAGCTGCTCTAGACTTACCAGGTTTGCTGCAATTATGGCTTCGAATGGCAGAACAGTGTCATAGAGACACTCCGCCTGATGTCCGTTCACTTCAGTGAATTCCACAACTGTTGGTCTCTCAGTCTCCTGGTCCTTACCTTTCTTTACTTTCTTGGGGGTGTCTATCGCTTTTGTCCTTAATACACGCAAAGTGTCCATTCTTTGGCTTGTTAGTGCACTCCCACGTCTTATGGGTAGCCGACTTACAGAACTTGCACCACTTTTCACTAAATTTTCTCTGGGAAGATCAGGTGGGCTGTTCTTACCGGGTTTCTTACTAGAGACCTTCTCTAATAGGTTTGCCTTCTTAGTAGTTTAGCTAGAACCTTTAGCCTTAGGTTTCTTGCTTTGACCCTTTTCTTTAAATCTAAGATCACTCTGGCAGGTATCACCAGCATTACCATACACAGACATCAACATATCTCACAGCTAACTTGTTCACGATTGTAATATAATAAAAACGTCCCTACCCTTTCCTAAGCATTGACTCCCTTAAAAATAAACAAACCCTTTCAATTACTGTTTAAGTAACTTACTTAATGTAGGAGAAAATAAAACAGCGATAGACTGACTGTGGCAGCTTAATCTATTTGGCTTTAATTTTTTCACGTACCTGGCAAGACCGGGACTGATGGGAAAACAAAGGACTAAAGTAGCCATTTTGAGTGCAGACAATCAAAGGAAACAGACGTGTGTTCCCCGGGTGGGGTTTCTTTCCCCGTGTGGGGAAAAGTATTTTACCTTTTAAAATAATCATTCTCTGCAAGCCAATTGGTATGTTATATCTACATTATTAAGATATATTTATGTATTACATAGACCAGTATGTTTAATTAAGAATTAGTTACAATTCTCTTAAACCAGGCTGGATGATGTTTACTAAGGAAACACATGTGGGCGCCAAGCGGTAATTTTTCCTATGTCTTACGAATTCAAATCCTTATGTTAATATCTTTTATAGGCATTATGAACGTATATCTAATAGTGCTTATCTATAAAGATTATGTGTAATGTAGAGTATCAACTCTCGTCAGAAACTCTTCTCAAATTAGGAACAGACTCCTGATTCATACCTCAAAGAAGAAATCTCGTTTCTGTCAATTTCATATTCCTATGTTAAAACTTCTATGCATTGTGAACTATGTCTCACTATCTATGCTTAGAAATCTGCAAATAATCTATGTACTATAGAAAGGTGTTTTATCCATGCGGGGACATACAAATGATTACGCGTATTCCTGACTCTTAGTCAGGGGATAAAATACTTCGCCACATCATAATCTGTAACTTGGAACCATAGTGTTAAATATTAGTACCATCCTTTTGTTAACAGATTAGTAACCACTCCATATGAGGGTCAACATATAATCATTTCATAAAATATTGCTAGGGACGCCATGTTTGAGAATATAAGTTCATGAACAAAGGAAGTAAACGCGTGATCCAAATCAATGTTCGGATAGGATTCAATCCGCATCACCTCACTGTAGTAGGAACAGAAGCGAAGGTTGATGTGAATAAATTGCTTGAATAATAGCAGTGCTTGACAAAATATATCACAGCGACTACTATCCTCATCTGCTGTACGCAGTGGGGGATAACAATGTATGTTTTAGTTATGGATTAACCCCTGAGAAAATCCAAAAACAAAGGCTCCCTGCATCAGCATTATGATTAATTATTATGTAGGATTATCATGTACTTGATATCAGAAAAATGGACATGTATGTTTTTTTTTCTGGTATGAGAATTTTCCCTGTTCTGATTGTTACTTTTTACTGTGGGAATATACATTTTAATGTTGCACCTTGGGATTAGAGGATGTTGATGTAAGAATCGGTGTGCACGACAGTACTTAAAAAGCCAATGTTGAATAGCCTTGGGAAGACGCGGCATTAGAAACCACAGAGATTCTGTATAGGCTATTCTCTTCAAGTAATGAGAGAGACAATATCAACATGTTGGATGGACAGAATGACTTCACTCATCTAATAGTCCCAGTAACAACAGATCATAAAATAAAGTGAGAAAATACCTTACTCACTATTAAGAGTCAGAATGGCTCTACTCAGCAATGAGGGACAGTGGAACATGGACACCCACTCCTTTCCCCTTCTCCCCTTGTTGTTTTGTAGTTTTGTTTGTAATTGTCTTGTGAAAGTTAACACATCACAGTAGGTTAATGCTCGTGTTGTATTCTTTGTCATCCCTTTTCCATAGAAGAGAAGCGAGTGGTGGTTTTGGTGAAACTGCATTCCATAACTATCATCAGGATCCTGGGATAAAAGCCTGGTGAAGGTGAGTCAGGACTAAATGGCTTAACCATGTTCTGGATCTATAAATACCTCGTTTACTGCTGCACTCATAAGCTGCACAGGCAAGCAAAAGAGATACATACGAAGACAACTGACGGTGTGTTTGAGGAAGTCCTATTTTAGTAGGAATATCCAGGATGGACTTCAAGATCTAATAATCTACAAAGATGAAGATCATCAGAGTACTGACAACAGTGTATCGTTTGTGTTACTTCTGAGAAGTATCCCAATGGCCTCATCATTCAACCAAGTCAGTGAAACTGGGACAATCCTTCTAGCAAGTTACTAAAACTAACAACAGTGAGTAACCTTCAACTGTTGGTTGGATTACCAAGTTAATATCCACAATGGATAAGTCTTCGAAAGAACATCTCACAGCTGCAACAGTCAAACATAAGGTTCCAGCCATGCAACCCCAAGTTCTAGATATGAACACCAACTCAAAATGGGAAGAGACACTGAAACAACTTTATAAGCCAATACAAGCAACTTCAGAACCTCTGAACCATAACAACACCAGATTACCTCAAGGTTCCCAAACCTGAACACATAAAAAAGACCATATGAAAGCAGTTAGCGGAGTAAATGCCTCTACGCCTGCAACCACAGGAATCACCTGATGGCCTGCAACCCTGGATATGTGTTGGAATAGTATTCTTCAGTTCCATGCCTGCAGCAGAATCCTGGAATTAATTCCAGATGAACCAAATGAATAACAAGCAGAATTGTACGTCTACACTGAAAGTAAATAATGAATCAGAACTCTGTGCTGGTCCCATGTCAGCCTAAATGCCAATAACGGTGGAATAGGTTATAGACTGATGACTAGGTGGGTGAAAAATCTGTGGGAACAAAATTGAGATTCGGATATTATAAGCCGAGACGCTGAAAGGTAGGCATCCTTTTCATCGGATATGGTGATATAGGTAAGACCCTTAGTCCAAGACTCAAGATGCATCTCCTGAAGGTATGACCAACCCAGGCCTCAATTTCACACTGACACCGAGCCGTTCGCAACAGAAGATTCTTGAATTCAGCTCCACGGAGGAGATATGTGGTGAATTTATTTCCTAACAAGGATTATAAGTAGTTCCGCAACAAACTTCAGTGGACATTAAACATGACTGTGAGTATTTATTGCTGTCACGGATAATTATGGACATTAACTGCTTTGCACTGGAGAAGAATACCCATCCGCAATGCCTAAATGAACACTATAATTAATTAATTTAATTATTAGTATCAACTGTTTTCATGTGTGTGTTTTTTCCTTCTATGACATATAAGAGTGTTATTGGGTAATGAGGTATAACCAATGATGGTTAAGGTAAATAGTATTTTGACATCAACTCATTATTCTTAAATATGATAATTATACATGGTGTCAGAAACAAATATATATATGTTGGGTTTCTGCACCTAGACCAATGTGATTTTATCTAGGTACAATGAGTTGAGTTAGCAGAACCAATTTGTGGTTGTTGTGTTGTTTGTAATAACCTGGTTTTTTTTCTGGGGTCACTGGGTACTATGTTGTAATACTGCACATCATTCTCATGCCTGTCTGAAAATGCATAGTGTTTATTACACCTATATATATATATATATATATATATATATATATATATATATATATATATATATATATATATATATATATATATATATATATATATATATATATATATATATATATATATATATATATATATATATAACTGCAGATCTTGAGTTAATACCTAAACTGTTTGTCCAAAAGTGTTGTGTACATCAAGTAAATGTGGTGTCCAACAAGTGGTTGTTTATATGTTGTGAGCAATAAATATCCTTCTAGCACTATAGAAAATGTAAAGGGTGATGAAGTGGGAAGGGAAACCTACACACAGATGCCAATGTTTCAAGGATTGAACTCTTTTCTCCTGGGATTTGTGGTAAATATCCCTGATCACCCAGCATTCTAACCAGTGACCAGAGAATCAATAATACCCCCTAGACATTGTAACGAAATATTCTTAGGAATTAAAATCCACATCCCACAACGATGTCTAATCTTTGAGCACCATTCTCACCTAAGAAATTACATAAATGCTTAGACATCTGCATCTTCATTTGGTCTACAACAATTATCTCCCTTAAACTTTCATACTCTTCCTTGAATCCGGCAAAAGTCATCCATTTCAAGAGATACGAGTTTAACCTAACCTTATATGCAGTAAACATTTAACCAGGCTCTCCTTTGGAAGTTCTAAACCTCCGTCGATATAAGTGTGCGGTCATCTCGAGTACTTTCAGTAACGAAGATTTCAGCGTCAGGAAATCATGTTCCATTCCCGGTGGTAAAAGGGTATACACTTCGTACGCTGTGCCACGAAGTCCCTGTGAAAGTTTAAAACACAATTTCTCTGGTTCTAAGCCCATTGCTTTAGCTATCGGCTCAATTGTTTCTAGAAATTGATCTACCTTCTCTTTCTCAGGTTCAAATAGAGGAAAGGGCCATTCATAGCATGACATGCATGTCTGCTGGATTATGCTGAGACTGGAGGTGCCGTCCCTCTAACTGCACCTCAGTTTCACTAGTAGCGTGGGCCTTCATCTCAAGTTCCTTCATTCTAAATTAATGCTCCATTTATTTCTATATCTGCTTCTATCTCCAATCGTTTGGCGTCACGAGCTGCATCTAACTTCTTTCCCCCTAATGCTAACCTTCGAACTGCAAGCTCTACCTCTGCTTTCCTTCTATCTCTTTTTTCATGGCGGTAGTCTCTTTCCACCACCTGAACATAACTATTAAATGCTTCTCCTTCAAGTCCTAACTCTCAAGCTGTTGCATGCACCTTGGATAAATCTAACTCCCTGGTTTCCATGATTAATACGAGATGTGGTTAGGTTTCCGCGTGTGCAAATCAATACAAGTCATCTAACAATAAATGGTATTATCTAAAGCATATCTCGCAGAAAGTTACTTTCTACGTTAATGATGTGTTCAATTCACGTGCGAATCATTCCTGTTCAGTTTAGCGGGTGGTTGGGTGCACAATGCTAACTCGAACGTTCTACTTCGAGCAATTTCGGGAACATTCAGTCACCCGAATTTTCCCAAGATAATTTTAACCTCGCGACCTAATTATTCCGCGGAGTTCTTCTTATGGGGAATCAGCTCTCGAAGGCCAGCTGGTTTGGGAAAACTCGTGACACTAATACCAAATAAGGGCAACCTGAAATTATGCGCAAACTATAGAACTGTTGCCCTGATCAGTCACGCATGTAAAATTCTACTAAAAATCATAATGGGAAGACTTCGTAAGCAAACGGAAGAAAACATTAACGAACGAACAAACGAATGAACTTTAGTTTCGAAGGGTAACAAATTGGGCACGCAGGCCCGTCTGACATTCGGCACTTCTAACCACTCATCTTTCGTTCATCAGTGTCATCAAAACATTGTCAAATGAATGTTGTAAACATAAACAATGCATGTTACCATGTTATGAGACAAATTCCCTAGCCACACACCCATCCCATATCCATCTTCGGGTCTTCCACACAGAAAATCCACCACCCAACCACACGCGTATTCTCAGGCACTTACATTCCCCCATCCATCCATCCATCCATCCCTTACACACACATTCCACACATACCCCTACTTACACCATCTCCCAACCCAGACACCCACACACACACTCACACAAATCTAACACCCATCTCCATCACCCACTCACACACAAACCCAGACACACAAGCATGCATCCACCAACCCATCACCCACTCACACACACACCATCCTCACACAACTCCCCACCCACACACACATCCTCCACCCATCCCATAACCTACAAAAACTCTCCCACCCACATATCCTCTACCACCCACCAACACACCCCAATCACACAACCAAACACACATCCACCAGACGCACATCCCCCACCCACATACGCATATTCCCGCCAACTCACACATCCCGCACTCACCCACAAACAAAACCCGCACCCACCCACCCACACATCCCGCACCCACACATGGATAAATACCCCCAACCTACACACACTCACCCTCCTATACCTCCTCCACTCACCCACCCGTTATCCACACCCTCCCCACCAATCTCTAATCCCCCAATCACACACCCCTTAATTACACATCCCCCACCCATATACTCACAAAAACACACACATCTCCCAACCCATACACACATCCCCACCCACCAACACATTGCCCATCCAAACAAACTTACCTCCCACCCACACACACCCCACCAACCACATATACACCACCCATACACATCTTCCCACCCACCCACACATCCCCTACCCATACACTCATCTCTTACATACATCCGCCCACTCAGTACTCATTCATGAACCACTCACATTCACGCATCCCCCAACCACTCATCAACAAATGCATCTTCCGTCTATCCACCCGCCCACACACACCCCAGCCACCCAGCCACCCAGCCAAACACAATCCCCCACCCTCACATCCTCCAGATGAATTCCCCATAAGCATCCCCGCCACATCTTTCACCCCCACACACACATCTCCCCACTCACCCACGCATTCCACACCAACAAACACCCTCGCCACCCACTCACATTTACCCCATTCACATTCAAAAATTCCCATCCATACAGAAATAACCCCCATTCACAGACACATCCCCAAATCCATCACAACCCATCCCCCAACCCATACATCTCCCACACACTCATTCACACAGCTATGCCTCACCCAACCACCCAAATACACATTCCCTATCCACATCCCCAAACCCCAATACTTCCAACCATCCTCCAAATATCTCCCACCGACACACACACACACACATCCCTCACCCTCACACACATCCCCCACCGACCACACATCCCTTTACCCATCCACACATCACCCATCCTCCCACACACAACCTCTCAACACATACACCCCACCCCCACCCCACATACACATCCTCACATCTAGACACATACATAATGCCTCACACGATCACTGAAACTATTATGAACAAACTTTCACACTTTACACACATATACACTGAAAATTGTCGTGAGCATTTTCGCAAACCATTGTAAGACATTGAGAAAAAATTGTACACATACATTGTGTAGCGTACAATTTAGTGATGCAATTGAACTCTAACTCTCTCTCTCTCTCTCTCTCTCTCTCTCTCTCTCTCTCTCTCTCTCTCTCTCTCTCTCTCTCTCTCTCTCTCTCTCTCTCTCTCTCTCTCTCTCGTTCGCTCAATCTCTCTCACTCGCAATCAATATTTCACCCATTAACTCACTCTCTTCATCTTTCATTCACGCTATATCACACTCTCTTTCACTCTCACTCACACACATACAGACACACACCCTCATTCTATCAAATACACGCTCCCTTGCATACACACAAAAGCATATACACATACACACACGAGCATGCACACAATACACACACGCAAATGCACGCATATACCCACGCAATATACAAACTTACACACACCCTCACCCATACACACATACTTACACACACTTACACACATAACACACAAATACACACTCCCTCGCATACACTGCATGCACGCACGCACACATACACACACAAACATACACGAACATACACATATAAACACACGCACATTAACAACACACGCAGAATAACGTGGTTCAAGCTGGATTTAGATAAGGAAGAGAAACAAATGATCACATACTCATCATGCGTTTAATAACAGAGAAGTGCAAATAATTTAATGTAAACCTATTCTCATGTTTTGTGGATTATTAAAAGGCATTTGACTGTTTACAACATCAGAAACTTTGGGCAATAATGAGGAATATGGACTTTCCATCACGTGTAATACAACTCATCAAAATGTTATATCTAGACCAACAAGCCGGCGGTTAGAACAGATGGCGAGACATCATACTGGTTTGACTTCAAGCAAGGAGTCCGTCAGGGCTGTGTGCTGTCCCCCTATTTGTTTAACATATACTCCTAAAATATAATTTGAAATGTCAGAGATGATATAACCAGAGAGCAATATAAATTTATATATATTAATGAGGAAACATTTGAGGTGGTGGACAATTTTGAATATCTTGGGTCATTGATCACCAACAACGGTGACATTATGAAAATAAATTAAAGGACAACTATCAATTGCTCTTCAAAGACTAAAACAACTGAATAAATTATGGAGTGAGACAGACAGCACTTTTAAGAGCATGCATCTTTCCCATTGCAACAAACGCCAGTGAGACCTGGACACTTACTAAACAAGCTGGACAGCGCATAAATGCCTTTCAATATACACGTTATAGACGGGTTCTAAGAATATCTTGGGTAAAGAAAAGAACAAATGCATCCATACTTCAAGAGCTGAATATTGAAGAAGGTTGGCTATTAAAGACGATAAAACAAAGAAAATTGAAATGTGTTGATCACTTAAGATGTCACGAAAGTTTGGAGAGAACAATAATGTAGGGATATATGCCTGGGCTGAGAGGAAGAGGAAGGCCAAAGAAACGATGGGTGCAGGATATGGCGGATGATCTCCAGATGAGTGTATCGGACGCGGGACAACTTGCTTATGATATATAAGTTTTCCGAAGCGTATTATGGGAGCGGGGTTCTGCAAAGGACATGCTAGTGGATGAATGAATTATTATTATTATTATTATTATTATTATTATTATTATTATTATTATTATTATTATTATTATCAGTATGATTATTTTCATTATTGTTATTAAGTCTAAATTCGCATATCCTTTTACGTGTACATCGCTGTCAACAGCAGCATCTTTCATCTGTCTGTTGATTTCTTGGCAAGATTACGCTCAGTAGTTTGCCATTGCTTTCTGAGCGGCCGGCTCAGTTATCCCGCAAGTCACCAGCGGGGGACGAACCGCTCCCAGTTATCGAGACTCTGCGTGATAAACGGGATTACGGAGAAAGTGGTGTAACCCCTCGGCCAGAGAGACGGGCTATTAAGGGGGTAGGTATTATATATTGGGATATGGGACGCAGAGGTGTTTCCAAGGCACCAGGGCCGGGTTATGTACTGGCCAAGACCTATTGACGCGTCCTCGTCGAGCGTCCTGGGCAACAGGTCCCTTCGGGGTCCTGGCTAAAGTCAGTAGGATCGCCGATTCCTCCGAAGTCGGAGAGTGTCTGCCTGTACGGCGAGGAACCACCAGTCTGCACACCAATAAGCCAGACATGGGACAACGGAACTCACGCAAAACTCAGGTCCTGTATGACATCACACTGATGTTGGACACCAGGATGTCTTCATCCGACATACAGGACTTCACGTTGGAGCTCAAGCCAACGAACACAAGCAAGCAAGCAAGCATATATTGGGATATTGTTCGAATAGTTTATATGTATAGGGATTGGTGATGTTTTGATGTCTTGTGAAGATTGAGGGATAGAGAGGAAGAAAGAGAGACAGAGAGGGAGAGAGAGAGAGAGGAGGACAGAATTAAACACATAATGAGATAGAGTGAGAAAGAGACAGGGAGACAAAGAGACAGAGAGAGAAATGTGGATAGAGAGAGACAGGGTCAGAGAGAGAGGGATGCAAACAGATGCACACAGAGAGTGAGAGAGGGAGACAGAGCGGGAGACAGAGAGAGAGAGAGAGAGAGAGAGCGAGAGAGAGAGAGGTGAAGGAAAGTAGGGGAGCGAGAATGACAGAAAGCAGGATAGACCCAGATAGACCTAGAGAGGGTGAAAGGCAGAGAGAGAGAGGGAGAGAGAGAGAGAGAGAGAGAGAGAGAGAGAGAGAGAGAGACAGAGAGAGAAAGAGGGAGAAAAAGGGAGAGAGATACTGTGTATCATAGAAAGAGAGAAAACGAGAGAGAGAAGGAGAGGGAGAGCGAGAGAAGGGGATTTAGAGAGATACAGAGGGAAGTAACACACACAGGCATAATGTGCATTTACTACAAAGAACTCAAACCCGATGAATAGAACTCACAGAGGGGAGATAATTCGGAAAAGCAATAATAATGAAATAACAATACTAAAATAACGTTAAGCTGAACATAAGCCGAACCACAAGACAACGAACCCGACGTTTCCATCTTAGTCATCTTCCTCAGGAACAGCACACAAGGAAAATTAAATTAGTAAATAGAAATCCAAACACAATTGAGATTGTTCATGTCACACTGGTGATTGTTCATGTCACACTGGTGATTGTTCATGTCATACTGGTGATTGTTCATGTCAAACTGGTGACTGTTCATGTCAAACTGGTGACTGTTCATGTCAAACTAGTGATTGTTCATGTCACACTGGTGATTGTTCATGTCACACTGGTGATTGTTCATGTCACACTGGTGATTGTTCATGTCACACTGGTGATTGTTCATGTCAAACTGGTGACTGTTCATGTCAAACTGGTGACTGTTCATGTCAAACTAGTGATTGTTCATGTCAATCTGGTGATTTTTCATGTCAAACTGGTGATTGTTCATGTCATACTGGTGATTGTTCATGTCATACTGGTGATTGTTCATGTCACACTGGTGATTATTCATGTCAAACTGGTGATCGTTCATGTCAAACTGCCGTGTGTTTCAGCACCCCCTCAGCAACCGCCACAGCTGTACCATGCCGGACAGATATTTCAATCCACGTGGTTGGAAGTTGTAGAGAACCAGACACTCAATGGAACTTGCCTGGTTCCTGGGGGAGATCCACCAGTCTACAGGACAATCATCACCTGTGATAATATACCACAGCAACTTGTGTCTGACGGCAGTTCGCTCACTGTGAATGTTCGTGTAACACGAGCATTAGATGGAACGAGCTGTACCTGTAGCGCTCTTCATGCAGCAAAATACTCACAAACATCTAGTGTGGCAATAAGGGTCACCTGTAAGTCTGATAATCTTGTTGCTTTGTTCATATGATGCTTGTTGTTTTCATTCTTTATTAATGTTGTCATTGGTGAGACATTTGGCAGAAGGAAACAATGTGTATATTATTTCCGGATATGTGACAACAGAAATGAAGATAGTTATGGAATTATCTCTCTGGTCCTGATGTCCTTTCTCTATCACAATTTATCTCCCAATGGAACAAAGGACCACAACTAACTCAACCAAGTCAACCAACTCAACCAACTCAAATACCCCAACCGACCCAGCTAAGCTGCCATGAGTCGATGTTACAGTATAACAGGTTAATAGTAACAGGACAACGTTAGTGATGAATTGTCATGGATAGCCATGAGAAAGGTTACACGAAGAGGCGACTAAAGATAGGAACCAATAAGAAAGCGAGGTTCAGGCCTCGTGATCAGAAGATTCGAGAAGACGATCGAACAAAGAGGGGCAGCCTGGAGTTGGGAGCCATTGCGAACACATCGGTAAACTAAACAGTGAGCCGAGAACTGAGCCGTCACTGTAGCAATGGAGCATCGAAAGAGATTGACGGCAAGATGGCGAGTTAGTCTAATTTCTAAAGCGAGATTCGATGGCTGATAGATTCACCACTGCAACCAGGCGAGCGAACATATTAACTCAGCACCAACAAGCCGGTTGTGTAGCTGGCGGGCAGCTGACGGCCTGTGTGAGACGGAGTTCAAGTTAAGCGGGGCCGGCGTAAGTAGAGATATCGTAGTGAAGTGTAACGTGATTAATGGTCATAGTGTCGGTGTTGCCAACGTGAAAATTCATTGTTGATAAAATAAAATCTGTATGATGCCAGTCTACAACTCAGCAGCAGCTGTTGGTTCACTGTGTTCTAAAGCACGTTCTGTTATAATTGTCAACGCCGCTTACACGTTCCCTTAACTACGCGTTGGCAACTGTGGGGGGCGTGACGGAGACTGAACTTGGGAAAGGAGGACCATTAAGTTAAATGGTGAGCGATGTTCAAAACAAGTAATCAGCTTGGAAAGTTCTATTTATAGATCGAAGTTAAGAACAAACATTAGAACACGGCTAGTGGAAAGTCAGTAACAGTATGAAACTACAAAGATACCAGGATAGGAATTGTGAACGATAATATGCTTGGTGATAACAAATAACAGAGAAATTTGATTGGAAAAGGAAAAACAATGAGGTACGCCGCATTGATTCATCTGTTGTTGTGAAAGTGAGTTGTCATCATAACATGAAATACTAATATAGCAGTCAGCTGCCTATTCTTGAAAAGTTGATAAGAAAAGGAGGGCTAAGTATAAACCTGTAAACAGTCAAGGCAATCAACAGCACTGAATCGAAACTGGAAACCGGAAATAATAATAAAATAATGGGCAACAGCAAGAAATAGTATCACAAATGAACAATAATTACAAACATAAGTAGCAGCAGGACAAACAACGACACCCACGTCGCTACCAAATACTACTATTGGTGATAAACTGAGCATGGTGAATAAGTGACAACACTACAAATATCGAGACAATACAAAAATGATAAATTCAGATATACTATGACATCCTGCCACAAGAATAACATTATAGAGCCGTCTCCATGTTCCGCGTGCACTATAGTGCCCGCATATAGAGCGGGTAGCCGATTTGGTGTCAAACCAAGCAGTAATGTAGGGTATGCCTACCCAGCATGTGAAGACAGGATCCGGCATACTGCGCGGAAGAAATAATTCCTGATTCAACGGGCAAGACGGCGTTTACCTGCAAAGCGTTGTAGAACGTATTGAGCACGGCAAGGCACATAGAGCGTCCTGGTCATCCACTGCACCTGTATTCGTCTCCAGTCGTCTTGACTTGTCCTGCCACTGGATTCAGATGGACTCAGGCGAGGGAGTGAGGTCGACGAATTGCGCAACTCTTCCTCACTTTAATCCAATTCATCGCGCAAGTCATTCTTCATCCAACGCCATCTTAGAACTCACGGCTCCATACTTTCAACCCCACTGGATGAAATGAATGGTCATCATCATTCTTGATGGACAATCAACAACAGTGCCCGCATAAACAAATCAAGGTATCAACATTTAGTATTCGTTCCTGATTTGTTTTCCATGATTCGGCAGTAGTACTGTATGTGGTAACTACGCCGAGGTTGAGGAGGCACCATTTCATCGGACGACCCAGTTGATTAAGTCCAAGTCAGTTGAACCGAGTTGGAGCTAGGCTGATCCTTACCGAGTCCTGAAGCAAGAGGAAGTAGAGCCGAGTGGTTAGACCAAGTCACCAGGGACATCGGCGCTGGAGCTACACAGGTCAAGTTGTTTCTTATCGATTTCTGTGTATATTCTGCTTAGTGGTCCAGAGTCATCTGGCACCTTTCCATGATGTTCTTCACTCACCCTCATCATTAACGCTGTTCTCTACACAGGTGTTACTTCAACTAGTTAAACTATTGATAGGTACCGTTGGATGTCCAGCAGTGTTACCATTAAGGTGAACAGTATGACAGCAGTATCACCAGCAGCAACACTTGCGTGTACATATATTATTATAGATACCACTTATTAGACACATCATAGAACCATGTCTATATTGGCAGACTTCATAGATCTAGGTGAGAAGTGTGGTTTCACATGGAAAGAGCTTATGGCATGGGTTGAGAATAAAGTGAATGAGGTTCAGAAGCAAGAAAGAGAAGATAGCGCAGCAGCTAGAGAATTTGAGATGCAAAAATTAGCATCACAGGAAGCAATTGCTAGAGAGGCTAGAAAAGCACAAGAATTGGCATCCAAAGAACATAAAGAACTTGAGCTACAAAAATTAGCCGCACAGGAAGCAGCACTAGCATTTGAAAAAGAGATCTGGCATTGCAATTAACATTTAAAGACAAAGAAGTAGAGGGTAACATGAAAATGAAGATGCTGGAACTTGAAAATGAAGCGAAAATCACGAAAATTAAATTGGCAGCCAAAACGTTGGACCCCATTCAAGGATTTCAGGGTATCATCAGGAACTACGCGCAAGGGGATTTCATCTCAGCTCGGGTGACTCACTTCGAGGTTCTTATGAACCATTACAAAGTCCCAGCCGAAGAGTAGGCGATACTCTTCCACAATCATTTATCGTTTGAGCCTTTGAAGGTAGTAGAAGTAATCCCAGAGCATCTACGAACAGATTACCACTACATTAACGAAAGATTTTTGGCACATTTCAGTTTGGATGAGGCTGGTCTTAGAACTGCATATAGAGCTCTGGCTCCGAAAGCTAACCAGACCTTCATGGATTTCGTATCCGAAACCCAGTCTCTGTATGACAAGTGGTTGAAGGCAGCTAAGGTAGGCAACGATTTCAACAAGCTCTGAGACTTGATGCTGAGAGATAAACTCATCTCAGCGGTGCCAGACTCCATGGCAACGTTCCTGATTGAAAATAAGTGCGCCACAATATCTGAAATGGAGTCCAAGGGTGAGGCTTATTATAACACCCACAGGGATATTTTCGCAGAGGGGGCACAGCCAGATCTTTTCATAGGAGCATCTGCCAGGTTCTCTGATCGAAATCAGACATACAGCCACAGTAAATACCAGCAGAACAGACCTAAGAGTAGATACTATACTCAGTATAGACCATCCCCACAGAAACCAGCCAATGTATCTCGAGCATGGCCAGTAAGTGAATGTACCTATTGTAGACGCGACCACGGGTCTCTTGAGATGTGCGACAAGAACCCTAATTACGACTCGTACATCAAGAACCTTTTTTCAAGAGAATCAATAGGTACGCAGACTACAGAGACAGTCTGAAATGCTGGGTCTGTATCAGCTTTGGCCACTTGGCCAGGACATTAGACTCAGACAAATAAGTAAAGATGCCAACATGGCATACGCTATGTCGAGAGCGACGAAGACGAACAACAGAACACAAATGTAATAGACATATATGACAGTCAAAACGACAGTAATGACAACAAGGCATACATACAAGAATCCAACTCAGCTTACATAAAAGACGGAAGGCTAGCCGTTCGACCAGCGTTAGTAAATGGACTATTAGTGAAAATGGTCAGAGACACAGGTACTTCGATCGTGGGTGTAGACCGGAAGATCATAAGAGACGAAGACTACACAGACAAGAGAGTGACGTGCAGATTATTTGGGGGTGCACTAGAACAGTATAGAGTGGTATGGACGGACATTAATTGCCCGTACTCCAAAGGACGGGTAACAGAAGCAGTGTTGCCGCATCCGGAAACAGAACTAATCTTGGGCAACGTTCCTGATGTCAAAGAATGCACGCCCCAGGACATACAGAAATGGGGAAAAGAAAACGTGCAGATAGAGGAATGTAACTCTGCAGCTTGGACTGTCCCAACAGAAGACAGGAGGAGTAAAGTAGAAGACGATGCATCAGACATAGGGACATATATTTACCAGACATACGACGAATACGAAAAGACCTAAAAACAAACAGTCGACGCTAGAACAACGACTGAACAGAGAACAACTTCCGGAGATAAGAAGACACATATCGGAGACAAGCAGCAGCCTGATAAAGATTGGGAGCAACCGACACAGTTGACACAAGAAAAACTGACATGGGATACACTACCGTTTAGGTCAGACCTGACTGAAGAGGAAAAGGAAAAAGTTACCAGTGGTGTGAAAAACTTTAGACGGGTCTGCCCAGACTTTAATTAAAATACAGCTACGATAAAACAATTTTCTGCACCATACTTACCTCACGCAGATGTTAACAAGTTAGAGTATGATATGATACAACAGGCATGTTCGCAATAAAGATGTGGCTCAATACCTAATTATAGGGTCCAGGAGGAAGATGACACACATAAGAATAAAAATACACAATAATAACTAGCAAAAAAGAAAGTGAAAATGAAACTAACAGATGTTGCAGATTACACAAAACCAAATTGGTAAAATGAAATCCCCCAAAGATGACACGGGTAGAATACATGGACACATACGCTTTATTAGCACCTTGGCAACAAGAAAAAGTCCCGGAAGACCAAATCAATAAGCGAACACGAGATATCAAAATAAGGAATTGGAATAAGTATTTGAGAAGTATAAGTCTAACAGATGAGGAGGGAAAAAAAACGACACTACAAATAGATAAGTTTAAACCAATAACAACACATTTCACACAAGAAGACGCAAATCATTGTACAATACTTCATATTAAGGAGACATAGCTTAATTTGTGTGTAGGTTGAGACACAACACAACATAAACCTAATGTTATGGGTCAGTGTCACTTGCAACATAACGTCACATGTCTCAAAGTGACACTCTTATCTTGTGATATGTATATTGTAGATACTGTATAGACTGTATAAATGTTATATATATATATATATATATATATATATATATATATATATATATATATATATATATATATATATATATATATATATATATATATATATATATATATATATATAAGGCAATGTGTATCCGTATGTATTTGATGTGTTCGATAACGGTCCATCCGATTGAGATGAAATTTTCTACACGTCTTCTTTTCATTCCTGTGCAACCGACTGTCATCGTTTTTTAGTGTAACATCGGCTACGTACTTACTAAGATTTAATATTTCATTTTTCATTATCATTTCCATATAGCAAGGGGACTTAACATAAGAAAAGTTATTTCAAGGAGCATAACTTTTAATAGCATTGCTATATACTTTATAGTCATATTGTTGCATCGTTTTCAAAGATTTATAAACTCTTTGTCTATAGTTATTTACAGGCATATGAGTTATAATAAATAATGATATAATCTTTAAGGCATTTTCATAGTTTTCATACAAATAATGCATCTATTTAAATAGTGAAAATTTTCTAACTCATCTTTTTATTTTGCTTCAACAGTACATTTTTTTTTTTTTAACATTCTCATATGTATGGCGCGTTACACCACCGTTGGGTATTTCTGATGACAGTTGTCAAAGAATTGCTTCAAAAGATATGTTGAATGAAAGAATGTATGAGATGAAATAGAGAAGAATGGCAGAATGTAGGACGGGCCTGCGAAAGATTTTCGTTCGTTAAAAAACAAAAAGTAAGTTTTTGTGATAGAAAGTTAGTTACATATCCTTTGCAGTACTCTGCAGTCAACCCACCATTTATTGGCTGTTCGTGTTATCTTGGTAAGTTTACTTTAGATAAACCTCTTCCAATCATATTTTCTACTATCAATCTATCTATTCTTCTATTCTATCTATACTTTTAACGGGAACGGGCCGAACATAGATAGATAGATAGATAGATAGACAGATAGACAGATAGATAGATAGATAGATAGATAGATAGATAGATAGATAGATAGATAGATAGATAGATAGATAGATAGATAGATCATATAGATCAGATAGATCAGATAGATCAGATAGACAGACAGACAGACAGACAAACAGACAGACAGATAGTCGGGAACGGGAGCTTATATGACTACTTATATGAATTAAATGAGGTGCTCCCCACCAGGGAACGGGTGAAGCCGGGCCCGGTCAGCCAGACAGACAAACAGATAGACAGACAGACAGATTTTCGGGAATGGGAATGGGATCTTAGATGACTAATTATATTAATTAAATGAAATGCTCCCCACCAGGAGCTTGGCGATGCCGGGCTGGGTCAGACAGTCTGATAGACAGGCAGACAGGCAGACAGACAGATAGATAGATAAATAGATCCCCGCCAGAGCCTGGGCGAAGCCGGGCCGGGTCAGCTAGTGTGTGTGTGTGTGTGTGTGTATATATATATATATATATATATATATATATATATATATATATATATATATATATATATATATATATATATATATATATATATATATATATATATATATCCCTCTAAAAGTACTGGAGAGTTTTGGTCAGAGACCATAACTTTATGAAGGGAAAATCCCAACTGCACCTCCCCGCGGTAGAGGATGGAAACACACTACGGTGTGGCTAACACAGCTCTGGGGACCGAGTATCCACCGGAATAAGTGGACAACTCTGCAGCTGAGCAGAGCAAGGCACTCACTTGTCCTTACAGTCGGAAATGGCTGTCAAAGGCAGAGGTAAAAAGACCACCATGTGGATGTGGAAGGCAAGGGGAAACCACCACATTATCTTCCCAAGACTTCATGGCAAAACATATATCAAAGTTAGTGAAGGACGTTAATGGCTGTCTTAGGGCATCCTCGTCCGGTAGGGACAGTCATGAGCCACAGGTGACACCAGACCGTCATCCAGCTACTGATGGCAAAATCTTAACTAAAATAAATAAATTTAGAGTAGGATCATGGAATGTTAGGACATTAAATGAGCTAGGAAATGTTGACCAATGTTCTAAGAGAGATGGATAGCATGAAAATGAATATACTAGGCGTTAGTGAGATGAGATGGAAGGGATCGGGCAAAATTATAGCTGACAATCACACAATAATTTATTCTGGAGGGGATACACATGAAAAAGGTGTAGGAATAATATTAGACGAAAAAACAGCCAAGTCAATTAATGGATACTGGTGTATTTCAGATAGAGTTATTATGGTAAAAATCAAAGGCAAACCAATAGATATAAATATTATACAAGTATATGCACCAACAGCAAGCAGTAGTGATGAAGAAATACAACACTTTTACGACGAAATAGAAATGGCGATGGCTCAAATTGGATCACAAGAAATAAAAATAATACTTGGTGATTTTAATGCAAAAGTAGGAAAGGGAAAAATGGAGGATGTAGTCGGGAATTATGGTTTAGGTACAAGAAATGATAGAGGGGAAAAGCTAATAGAATGGGCAAATATCAATGATATGATAATAGGAAACACATGGTTTAAACACCATAAAAGACGACTGTACACATGGATAAGCCCTGATAAGAAAATACGCAACCAAATTGACTACATACTAATTAATAAAAGATTTAGAAATGCTTTAATTAATGTAAAGACAATGCCTGGTGCTGACTGTAATAGTGATCATGTACCACTATGTGGACAAATAAAAGTAAGATTAAAGAGAGGGAAAAAATGGTTAAGAACATGAGACTTAATAAAGAGGTTCTGAAAATAGATAAAGAAATGCAAGAACAATACAGAGTGACTGTGAAAAATAGGTACAATGCAATAACTAAAATACAGAGTATAGATGAACAATGGGAAATGTTAAGGGACTCCATTCATCAAACTAGCAAAGAAGTATTACCGGAGAGAGGCAAAATAGCTAAGAAAAAATGGATGAATGAAGATATCTTAAAACTGATGGACAAAAGAAAACAGAGTAAAAATGACAAACAAGAATACGCTAAGATAAATAAAGAAATAAAAGATAAATGTGGGAAGGCTAAAGAAAGTTGGTTAAACGAGCAATGCAAAAAAATTGAATTAAATTCCATTAAAGATACAAAAAATATGCACAGACAAATCAGTGAGCTTACAGGAAGAAAAATAAGAATAAATACAGGGTGTTTGAAATCAAAAACAGGAAAGATAATATTAGAGGAAGATGCTATAATGAAGAGGTGGAATGAGTATATAAGAGAATTATATGAAGGAGAAAGGGGAGAATTAACAGAAGATAGTAACTTAGAAGGTCCACCTATTCTGAAAGAAGAAGTCGCTGACGCTATGAAACGTATGAAGAAAGGAAAAACAGCTGGGCCAGATGAAATCACAATAGAAGAATTAGAAGTATTGGGAGAATTTGGAGTAGATATATTAACCAAAATGTTGAATGATATTTACAGCAGTGGATATTTACCCAGTGATATGCTGAAATCTGTATTTATAGCTATACCAAAAAGACCAGGAGCAATTGATTGTGAAGATTTTCGTACAATTAACCTTATAAACCATATCACTAAGCTTCTACTCAGAATCATAATGAGAAGAACCAAAAAGAAAATAAAAATGGAAATTAGTGAAGAACAGTATGGATTTGTGGAAGGAAAGGGCACAAACAATGCAATTTATACATTACGGACACTAATAGAAAGATCAATAGAGAAACAGAGAGACATATATTTGTGCTTCATAGATTATACTAAGGCATTTGATAAAGTAAAACATGATGAACTGATTAAAATGTTGGAAGATATCAACACTGATGGAAAAGATTTAAGAATAATAAAGAATGTTTACTGGAACCAAGTAGCAGCAATTAAAATGGGAAATAAAGAGGGTAGTTACGAACAGATAAAGCTAGGAGTACGACAAGGGTGTGTCTTGTCACCAGATCTTTTCTCCCTGTATAGCGAAGTAATAATGAGAGAGATCAAAGAGATGCCAGGAATACTAGTTGGAGGTTATAATATAAATAATATACGCTATGCAGATGACACAGTATTGGTGGCGGATAATTCAACAGACCTACAACAATTATTAGACGTTGTAGTAACAGAGAGTGCAAGGAAAGGACTCTCCTTGAATATCAAGAAAACAGTAACAATGGTAATATCAAAGAAAATGGTGACACCAAAATGTGACATAGAAATAGAAGGGAAAATCCTTAACCAAGTTGATAATTTTAGATACCTAGGGGCATTTATAACATCAGATGGAAGATGTACAACAGAGATTAGGAGCAGAATAGGGCAGGCAAAAGCCGCATTTCAGAAAATGAAGAGTATCTTATGCAATAAGTCACTATCACTGAATGTAAGAAAGAGAGTGCTGAAATGCTATGTAGAACCAGTTTTGCTGTATGGCAGTGAATCTTGGAATGTAAATGAACACATTAAGAAGAAATTAGAAGCAACAGAGATGTGGTTCCTGAGACGAATGTTGCGAATTCCTTGGACTGCCAGAGTAACTAACGACGACTGCCTGAAACAGGCTAATGAAACTAGAACATTATATACAACAATAAGACAGAGACAAACATCTTTCTTCGGTCATGTGATGAGAAGAGAGGCATTGGAGAACATCGTAACAACTGGAAAGATCGAGGGGAAGAGAGGCAGAGGTAGACCAAGAGAAGTGATGCTGGATGGATTGAGACGGTGGCACGGAGGAATATCAGCAGCAGAGTTGATCCAGAAAACCAAAGACCGAGATCTGTGGAGAGCCATGAACGCCTACGCCAGCCGGCACGGCACTTGATGATGATGATGATATATATATATTATATATATATATATATATATATATATATATATATATATATATATATATATATATATATATATATATATATATATATGCATATGGTTCAGTAGGGTATAGTTGTTTGAGCAGAATGGATGCCTGGATATTTAAAATGTTTGCAGGCTTCGTGGCAGAGTGGCTTGCTTCGCTTAGGAAGTCACGGATGACAAGCATCGTCTGGATCTTTTCTCCGGGGCAAGCTGGTGTGATGGGGAATGAACAGGCGGACATATTGGTTGGCTCGGTAAAACTTGGTGGAGTATTAATGCATAACAAAGCAGACGTGATTTCGGCCTTGTGGGAGCATGTGTACACCTCGGAGGAGCAAATGGATCACCATGGTCTGGTAAATGCGGCAGCGAGAGGTGACGAGGGGATCTGGCTGACGATCGATGCTCAGAGGAAAGGCGAGACGGACATATAATCAGAGTGCTACTGGTACTATTAGTGTTGGAACTCTTCGCTGGCTGCTGAGGATGGGGACGGAGCGTTTATGGGAATGCCCCGAATGCTGTGATGTCGGTTCCAAGGTCAATCAATAAATCAATCAATCAATGTTGGCAGTTGACAAAAGAATGTGGAAAATGCACCATATGTGAAAACATTAATGATGTGTAATAGTGGTTAAAAGAGATATATGAGATCTGTGAATGCAGCCATGACATGGGCTAAGAAACGTAACACCTGCTATATGACAAAATAATATGGTTAGAAAAGGGACAGAATCCCGAGATTCCACTATGGCATACGGTAATACCATTATCTGGAAATCCATGTCCCATGACTAATTGTTGCCGAGATAACCGAACTCTAAAGAAGAATGATAGCCTCAAGAGCAGAAGATACACTAGCGGCACCAGAAGAAGGGAGGCAACAGTCAAAGAAGACAGATACCAACCACACCATACTAAGGAAGTAATAATTAACATCATTCATCAACATAGAATAATATAAACTCATAAAACATACATATAGATGGAAAAATCAATTTATTGTCATGTAGTTTTAAACAGAAACATCATTGCATTGGCATATTCATATGAACATCTGTCACATTATCATAGCGAGTATTGTACCATTATTGATTATATCTGTTACAATTGTAATAATATCACTTAGAGATAAAACCATCGTGCATTCCTCACAGAATAAATACAACAAAGTGAGGGTGAAGATAAATGAGGGAGTTCATAGAAAGGATAACAAGAAGGGACATCAGCTAAAAAGAAGAACACAGTGGTTCGAAAACCACTATACATCATAAATATGGCACACAAAGGCTAATAGAGAAAGAAGAAACTAGCTGAGACATAAACCATCAGGGAACACAAACTTACAACGGAGCGAAAGAGTACATGAGATATTAATATACCAACATGACACTGATATCGTTGATGTACATTGATTTTATTGGGTTATCGATGATATGTCCATATTCAAGGGATAGTTGAACCTTGTAATTTTAATTTTAATAGTACATGCGATTACAATTAAAATTCCAAGATTCATCTATCCCTTGCATCCCTTAATTGTAATAGTACATGTGATTGGTGACAGGTCGTAGTCAGATATGACTGAGCTACAGTATAACAGTAGACGGTACTACCTGGTTTCTGTTAGCGCCGAACGTTGGGCGGCGCAGACCAAACCCGACACCCCACATTGTGCCAATGGCTTCGGGCGGAAGAGTGCAATTGGGAGGGTATAAGCCTTACCCTGGTGCGAGGAAATTCAAACTAAAGACAAAATGTCATGGCAGGGCAGACTTGGCACTAAGCCTGGGATGGCGGCTGGTCTAGGATCGAAGCTCCGACAGGCGGCCAGTTATGGCATTGCATTGCTGACTCGGCAGCTTCTGCAGCTTGTCTTGTTCCAGATGTAGAGGTGTTACCTTTCCTCTGGAGTGAACTAGGCAGACCGAGAGAGGGCTCTTGCTGTATGGGCAACACATAGTCTCTATGTTTTAGCCCAGGCTTTGTGCTATGCAGAGGTAATAACTCCATCACTGGTCTTAACCGGTCTCGGAATCAAAGCGAGAAGCAACTGATGCGGGTTATAAGTCCCTGTCAATTGGCGTAGACATGGGGAGCCACGCGTTACCTCTGACGGTGGGAGACACCCACAGGTGTCACTGATCAACTACCGCCTGCCTCAAGCTGGACAGCCCCCGGCCAATTGGGTGCTGATCCGCCACAGCCTTCTTGCTTCAATGGGTGCTTGGGGCTAGGACAATATCTGAATCGCAGGCTGTAAAACCAATGCACCAGGTACTAATGAACAGAAAAATAGAAACCTCAAGCTACGGCTTGCAACCTGGAACGTAAGAACCATGTGTCCAGGATTTTCCACTGACTTGACCACTATTAACGATGTGATAGAAACGGCTGTGATTGATGCCGAACTCAAGCGTCTTAACATTGATATTGCTGACCTGCAGGAGATTCGCCTCGCTGAGGAAGGGTCACTCAGGGAAAACAATTACACCTTTATTTTGGGAAGTGTAGAGGGCAGGCAGAAAAAAGACAACACGGTGTGGGCTTCGCAGTGAAGAATTCGCTACTGGGAATGATTGAAATTCCAGCAGGAGGAAATGAAAGACTATTATCCCTGCGCTTGGCAACCTGTTGTGGTTGTGCCACCATTATTACTGCATATGCACCGACACTAGCTTCCTCTGATGATGTGAAGGATTCGTTCTATGAGGAGTTAGACTCCGTGATCAAGGCAGTTCCAAAATCTGATTACATTTATATGCTCGGTGATTTCAGTGCTCGTGTGGGCAAGGACTCGAGTTCATGGTCAGTGTGCCTTTGAAAATACAACATCGGTCGCATGAATGAAAATGTGCAAAGGATGCTGGATCATTGCACCAGAAATGACCTATGTATTGTAAACTCCTTTTTGTAAAACAAAAGAGCTGCATAAGGTCACATGGACACATCCAAGATCTGACTATTGGCACCAGCTGGACTTCATCATCAACACGGAAACAACATCTGAACCATATATCGTTGACTCGAAGTTACCACAGTGCTGACTGTGATAGGATCATTCTTTGGTTGTTGCAAGGGTTAGACTGAGGCCAACGAGAATCTACACAGCTAAATACAAATCTAGCCCCAGGATTAATATTATTAACATTCACGATCCTGAAAAGTGCTTTCAGTTTCAACAGCAACTTGAAGACGCTTACACTGATACAGCAGAAAATTGTACAGTAAGAAAAAGTGGGGTAAACTTAAGGAAACTCTTTATAAAACTGCCGTAGGGGTTTACGGCACTGTGGATCATATGAGGCAGGACGGGTGTGCGGCAAACAGCCAGACTCTGCAGCCATTGATTGATAAGAAGAGGAAAGCTCTCTTAAGAAACAAGGAAAGACGAACGCTTAACACTCTGAGTGAGCTAAAGCAAGCTAGGAAGGATGTGCAAAAGGCTGCCAGGCAGTGTGCAAATGATTATTGGATCAAGTTATGTGAATCCATTCAAATCACAACTGATAAGGGAAACATCAGAAGCATGTATGAAGGAATAAAGAAAGCCTGTGGTCCAATGATAAAAAAATAAGTGCACCATGTCTAGGATCAGTGGTCAATAGCAAATTATCCCTAGATCAGGAAATCAACATCCGGGTTGGTAAGGCAGTAACAACAATGAACAGGTTAAGAAAAAGAGTCTGGGAGAGCAGGAAGCTTACTGCCAAAACAAAAGTCCTTGTCTATCAAGCCTGTGTCCTTAGTACTCTTTTTTATGCAGTGAAACCTATACAACTTACTCACATCAAGAGAAAAGTTTAAACAGCTTTCATGTGCGGTGTATGCGATGAATTCTTGGTATTAAGTGGCAAGACAAAATCACAAATACTAAGGTATTGGAAAGATCACGTTGTGTGACGCTGTGTTCCATGCTCAGTCTTCGTAGACTTAGATTGATAGGACACGTTAGGAGGATGGATGATGGTAGAATACCAACGGACATAATTTTTGGTGAATTACAGATGGGTAAGAGATCTCATGGTCGGCCTCTACTACTATACAAAGATGTGTATACGCGGGTAATGATTGAAACACTCATTGATAATGCCCAGTGTGAGCAAACCGTTACTGAACTTGTTGCATGGAGGGCAAACATCAGAAATGGATTAAAGACAAAGGAGAAAAGTATTGCAGATAAGTCACTCACCGAGCGTGTGAGACATAAGATGGTGCATGATGGTGGAAATGACCACAGTATTCACATGCAACCCACTGTGAACGAACATTTACAGCGCGAATTGGCCTTATCAGTCACATTCGCTACCGCCATAGGTAAAAGTTATTATGCCTTTTTTAAAGCACAAACTATTGTCTGTCAAGACGACAAGGTGCCAATGGATGACTACATGTGATTACAATGTTGTATGCCCATGCAGGTTTTTATGACAAGGCTGTAGTTTTGAGAGATATACGGGTACAAATGATAGAAGTAAGCTATGCAATCTGGATAACATGTGCAATAAGAATAGGTCTAAAAATAGTTAAGCAAGAGAATGTGTACGGAAAGTCTGAGAATATGAGTTTATGCGAATGAGAGTCAAAAGAACATATATTTTAAGAGAGAGAGAGAGAGAGAGAGAGAGAGAGAGAGAGAGAGAGAGAGAGAGAGAGAGAGAGAGAGAGAGAGAGAGAGAGAGAGAGAGAGGAAATTATGAAAGGATGATGGATGAAAAGAAGAAAGGAGAATGGAAGGAGGAACAAATGAGAATTAAATGCATGCATGAGAATGGGAAAGAGAGAGAGACCATAGTATGGATGAAGATGAAAGAAGAACATAAGAAAAATTATTTAACATAGAATACCTTGGCAAGAGGGTGGGTTGCACATAAGTAACATGATATCGGTAAGAGGGCAAAGTAAAAAGCATTAGGAAGATACCATAAAGCAGACAGATAATTTAAATGAAGAGAAGAGGGTCAGTAAAAAGACACAATCGAAGCCTATAGGAAAATAGTAACTTATCGCAGCCGATCCACACACACCTTGACAAGACAAATACAAGAGTCACACAGTCACAAGCACGGAAGAGATCCACAGTCGTAGCATATGTCGCTCATGAGCAAGTCAAGAGCTTAGTAAATGGGTGGTGTAGCGAGATTTCTGAAATACACACGTTCCTGCAACCAGAGCGTAAGGGGCTTGGGAAGGGTGTCAATTGCTCATACCGAGGTATGAATGAGGAACCATATGGGAATGTCCGGGGTGGGGCATTTGCACTCATATTAGGGTTGGACCTCAACCTTCCGAATATAAACGGGGCTGAGGTCACACGATGTTTACTGGGAAAGAGGCGGATGAATCGTGTCCGACATATATATATATATATAATATTTTGTGATGTATAACAGAAGATCCACTTAGCACAAGATTGAAGTTAAAGGAAACTGATAAGCAAGCTCTAAGGGATGAGGGAGTAGACAGATATGTGCAACCAAGTGACAGGCATGTGCGACTAAGGTGACTCATGTCAGCTGTAGAGATAAGGTAGAACCCAACAATGTTAGAACAATTTTGAAATTGCGGGGGGGCATATGCCATGAGACGATGTTACAGTATAACTGGTTAATAGTAACTGAGATAAATAGGACAACATCAGTGATGAATTGTCATGGATAGCCAGGAGAAAAGGTTACACCGGGAGGCGACTAAAGATAAGAACCAATAAGAAAGCGAGGCTTATGCCTCGTGATCAGAAGAGTCGAGAAGAAGATCGAACAAAAAGGGGCAGTCTGGAGTTGGGAGCCATTGCGAACACATCGGTAAACTAAACAGTGAGCCGAGAACTGAGCCGACACTCTAGCAATGAAGAGATTGATGGCAAGAAAGCGAGTTAGTCTACATTTCTAAAGTGAGAGACGATGGCTGAAAGATTAATCACTGCAACCAGGCGAGCAAACATATTAACTCAACACCAACAAGCCGGCTGTGTAGTTGGCGGGCAGCTGACGGCCTGTGTGAGACGGAGGAAAAGTTAAGAGGGGCCGGCCTAAGTAGAGACAGCATAGTGAAGTGTAACGTGGTTAATGGTCATAGTGTCGGTGTTGCCAAAGTGAATATTCATTGTTGATAAAATAAAATCTGTATGATGCCAGTCTACAACTCAGCAGCAGCTGTTGGTTCACTGTGTTCTAAAGAACGTTCAGTTATAACTGTCAACGTCGCTTACACGTACCCCTAAATGAGCGTTGGCACAAGCCTTTCTCTGTTTTGACATATCCCACAGCCCGTTACGTCTCATCTCATCTCATCTCATCATGTTTCTCTTGTACCTTGCGGTTTCGAGGTGGCGTATAAACATCGTGAGAGTGCCCGATTATGGGCTTCATCTATCGATATTCCCTTGGACTCTGCTATTCCCTCCGTCCAACGTTTACGTGGTCGGCCTCTTCCTCTGTTTCCATCTGGTCTGTACATCATTGC
>JACEFZ010023188.1:0-90000 GCA_014155875.1 Cepaea nemoralis | reverse complement strand
TGCCGTGTGGTGTTGGTGATCATGTCTATCCACAGCCTTCTGTTTCATGTACTGCAAGTCTTCTTATAGTCCATGCCGTGTGAGTAGTATAGTAAATCAGAGAGGGTGTTGTTTTGTGGAGGTGGAGGACTATATAAATCAACCATTTATCGATTTCCCACCACATGTCACTACAGTACTTTCCTCGACAATTTAAGGGGTCACTCAACAACTTGACCACTACATGACCACTACTTGACCACTACTTGACCGCCTAATCGCTCACTTTATCCACCACCGTGCCACTACACCTAATTTCCCCGTCAATTTAAGGGGTCACTCAACAACTTAACCACTACTTGACCACCTCTTGTCGACGTCATTGGCACTTTAACAACCATAATTTCACTACACGCACTCTCCTATACAATTTAAGGGAGTCACTTGACCATTTGACCACCACGTGACCACTACTTGACCAGCTCATCACTCACTTTATCCATCACCAACTCACTACACCCACATTTCCCGACAATTTAAGGGGTCACTTGACCACTTGACCACTACTTGACCACCTCTTGACCACGTCATTGACACTTCAACCACCACCACATCACTACGCATACCAGCCCTTTCAATTTAAGGGGTCAGTTGACCACCCCTTGACCACTTGACCTCTTCTTGACCACCGCCTGACCACCAATTTACCACGCCTACTTAAAATAAGTATACCAGCAATTATCAAACTTTGAGGATCAGGATCGATAAGAGCTAAAAATAGATTGCACATTGTGGTGGGAAATCTATAAATGGTTGATTTATATAGTCCTCCACATCCACCTCAACAAAACAACATCCTTTCTGATTTACTATACTACTCGTGTGGTGTTGGTGATCATGTCTATCCACAGCCTTCTGTCTCATGTACTGCCAATCATTTCTGATACCGACTTTCCTCCATGCTATGACGTCGAACTGTTCAGCATCGTCTCTCTTGATCTTTCCTGACGCTCTTCCCATCAAAGCTTCATATTGTGACGACACATTCCAGCTGTCCTCTTTACATTACATGTCCAACGAACGTAAACTGCCTTCTTCTGGTGTGAGTAGTAGTTCTCTTTCTCAATTCACTTCGTTCAAGATATCGTCATTGTTCTTTCTATCCGAACACGATGTTCTCATCATTCTTCTATAAAAACACATCTCCGCAGCTGCCACACATTTGCTCACTTATCTGGTAAATGTCCTTGATTCGCTACTTTACATCGATATTGGCAGAATATAGCTCTGTAGACGTTAACATATTCTAGACTCCGATATGTAAGGCTGGTCTAGCCAGTTCCCTTACTCGCAGTCATTCCCTTCAGACAATTCTCAGAATTTTATGAAAATCTCCCGGTACCCACCTCTAACAGGCTGGGTCGACCCCAGAGCCGTACAGCTGGGAATAAAATAATCTTCTGCTGGGGATTGAACCCAGACCGCTGTTTTGGCAGGCAAGGGCACTAACTATATGTCACGGCAACTCCTTCATGTCATTCAATGTCACACACTCTAACTATATGCCACGGCAACTCCTTCATGTCATTCAATGTCACACACTCTAACTATATGCCACGGCAACTCCTTCATGTCATTCAATGTCACACACACTCTAACTATATGCCACGGCAACTCCTTCATATCATTCAATGTCACACACACTAACCAATTGCCATAGCAACCCCTTCATGTCATTCAATGTCACACACACTAACTATATGCCACGGCAACCCCTTCATGTCATTCAATGTCACACACCAAGACTATGCCACGACAACCTATTCATGTCATTCAATGTCACACACACTATCTGTATGCCACGGCAACTCCTTTATGTCATTCAATGTCACATACACACTAACTATATGCCACGGCAACTCCTTCATGTCATTCAATGTCACACACACTATCTAAATGCCACGGCAACTTCTTTATGTCATTCAATGTCACACACACACTAACTATATGCCACGGCAACTCCTTTATGTCATTCAATGTCACACACACACAAACTATATGCCACAGCAACCCCTTCATGTCATTCAATGTCACACAGTCTAAGTATATGCCAAGACAACACCTTCATGTCATTCAATGTCACACACAACCCTGCAGTCATACACAGGTGACGTCACATACCAGAAGACGGCAACCTGCAGTGACACGGGCAACTATTTATGCCTGGCTAGCAATACGGTACAGGGTCAACATCACAACGACAGTCGAGACGCCCATCTTCAAGTCAGATGTGAGTAAGTGTTGTGTTGAGTTGGGTTGAGTTGGGTTTAGTTTGGTTGAGCTGAGTTGAGCTGAGTCAAAAATCGACATCGCAGCACTGTGGATATTCCAATACGCATTCCGTCCTCATTTGCATCGGCCACCGAAGAGTCCCAATACTAATGGTAACAGTAGCAGTCTGATTATGTGTCCGCCTGGCCTTTCTTTAAAGTTCTGAGTGGCCATCAGATCCCCTGCTCATTGCCTGCAGCACCATTATCTCCAGGCCGTGATGATCTATCTGTTCTTCTGCACTATACACACGATTTTAAAGGGCCCCAAGCACGTCTGCGTTATTAAGCATCAATATCCCACCAAGTGGTGCAGATTTATCCAATCTGTCCGCCTGCATGTTTCCCACCACACCAGCATGTCCTGGGGGGAAGTCTAACAGACACTCTCTAACTTTGATTGTTGAATTGAAGCCTGCCACTCTGCCCGAAGCATGCTTATCTGCACCTTTCTCATCATACTTTGTGAATCTGTTACAATCACAGCATGCGTGAGTTGTTTGACCTCCAGCCAGGGGAACGCTGCCGTGACAACCTCCACCTCCTTTCTCAGACTAGATGTCGTGGTATCATATGCCAGGCTCCCCTGCACCAAACACAGTCCACCAACCTTCTTATCATCGAACCATCTGTGTAGATGATGACGTCAGCTGGTCGCCTGATATGTCTCCTATATTGTCCCGACGTGATATGTCTCCTATATTGTCCCGACGTGATATGTCTCCTATATTGTCCCCAGTCAGTTTCCGGCTATGGGTCTGTTGTGATAGCGCCATCAAATTGTGTAGGCCGTGAGCAACGAGGAATAGGTGATCAATCTTCCCCTCACTTATGCAAGCAGCGAGCCCAGGCGCTCATGACACAACCAGTGCAGTTCGCTATATATTTTGCTAGCGGGAGGTCTATAATTCTTGTTCTATCAGTTCTGGTCCATCGCATGACTTCACTGTTTTAGGAAACTTTCTTTTCTCAACAATTATTTTCTTTATAGAGACTACACTGCTGGCATTTGTAAGCTAATATATACGTATTTACCTGACAAAAGTAATATCACAGTGATTATTCGTGGATTTGTGTTCAAAGACATGCACAGCAAGCCTCGGATCTCGTTGCCTTCTGTTTTCGTTTGTTTCGGTTTTCGTAAATTTTTTCCGCGAAGAATTTGTCTCGGCTTGGCGTTGTTATTTTTTGTTGTTGTGTGAGCATCACTTGCTAATAATAAAATCTGAGAGCGGCATTAAAAATATTGCTGAAATCGGCCGCACTATTCACGATAAGTTTCTTTGTAACGAAAAAGGAAGAAATAAAAGAAGCTAATTTAGCGATAGACATGAATGTGCTAACGAAACAGAGATCGCAAACAATTGAAGATGTCGAACAGTTATTATTAATTTTGATCAATCGAAACCAGTTACATGGAGATTCTGATTCCGAGGCAATCATATATGAAAAGGTCAGTCTGTGGTATGCCGATCTTATTAAGAAAATTACTAGGACGAATGCTAGTGTACTTAGTAATTTAAAGGCCAACAGATAATGGTTTGAACAATCCAAGATGCGCACTGGCAATCATTGTTTTACTAACCATGGTGAAGGTGCGAGTTCGGCCACGTCTATATTTATTCTCAATAAAATGTGTTTTTGGTATGTATGGAACGAATTAATTAGATTTAGAGTGATTCATATTTAGCTGTTTTAATCTCCATAAGGCATCTCCCTTTAGTTGTTCTATTCGCTATAAGACATCTTCATTTAGTTGTTCTAATCTCTATAAGCCATCTTCCTTCAATTGTTCTAATCTCTATATGACATCTCCATTCAGGTGTTCTAATCTCTATAAGCCATCTTTGTTCAGTTTTTCTAATCTATATAAGGTATCTTCCTTCAGTTATAATCTTTATAACCATTGTCATGATCGAGTTTATAGAAAAACAAATAAATGTGTCACCGATTACATTGGACGATAAACATTATTGTGGACTGACTAACATTAGTGGCTGTGATAATTAGGAGATTGTGATATTGAGATAAACAAGAAGAATATACAAACTTTGACAATAAATTATGAGATTGGCTATTGGAGGTCAATATAATGTCAACACAAGAAGTGTGGAATAAAGAACTGACGCAAGTGAGAGGTCACAGGTAGGACAACGGTATATAGGTCAACAGTTGACACGTCAACACGACGAGATGACACAGCTTGATTGACGGGTCAAGGATAAACATATGATCCAGGAGAACTTCAACAGTTGCACAGACATAATGATAATACAGTGAAACATTCGTGTAAAATGTAGATGTGAATTGTGCTCATGAGGAAATAGGGAATGTTTAGAACTGATATTATACAAACATATACACTAACATTTAATTGCAAAAATAACCAAGCAAGTGTGTTAGATATGGTAACACTGGGTTGTGTATTTTTTGTTTTGTTTTGGTTTTAAGTGTGTAGTTAACTAGCAAATGTCAACAAACAAAAGATTAGAACAGGTAGTTAGTATGATCTATAGTGAAGAAATTAAATAGAACTGTCAGTGATTCTTTACTTGACAACTGGGTTAGATTATTCTATATGTGATTATTATGACAGGTCTTAGTCAGATATGACTGATCAACCGTATGACAGTAGACGGTACTACCTGGTTTCTGTTAGTGCCACATTTTGGGCGGCGCTTACCAAACCCGACACCCCACATTGTGCCGACGGCTTCGGGCGGAAGTGCGCTATTGGGAGGGTACAAGCCTTATCGTGGTGTGAGGAAATGCAACCTAAAGACAAAATGTCATGGCAGGGCAGACCAGGCCCTAAGCCTTGGTTGGCAGCTGGTCTAGGATCGAAGCTCCGACAGGCGGACAGTTAGAGTATTGCTTTGCTGATCCGGCAGCTTCTGCAGCTGGTCTTGTTCCAGATGTATAGGTGTTACCTTACCTCTGGAGTGAACTAGGCAGGCAGAGAGAGGGATCATGTTGCATGGGCAACACATGACCTCTATATTTTAGCACAGGCTTTGTGCTATGGAAAGGCATTAACTCTATCTCTGATCAAAACCGGTCTCGGAATCAAAGCGAGAGGTAACATTTACCGGATATAAATGATTGTCAACTGACCTAGATATGGGGGGCCACGGGTTGCACTCTGACACTGGGAGACACCTACAGGTGTCACTGGTCAGCTTCCGCCCTCCTCAAGCTGGACAGCCCCCTGCCAATTGGGTGCTGATTCACTACAGCCTGCCTGCTTTAATGGGTGCTTGGGGCTAGGACAAAATCTGGATCGCAGGCTGTAAAACCAATGCAACAAAAGAAAAAATAGAAGAAAAAAAATCAAGCTACGGCTTGCAACCTGGAATGTAAGAACCATGTGTCCAGGATTTTCCACTGACATGACAGATATTAATAATGTGAGAAAAACAGCTGTGATTAATACAGAACTCAATGATTTTAACACTGATATTACTGGCCTGCAGGAGACTCGCCTCGTTGAGGAAGGGTCATTCAGGGAAAACAATTTCACCTTTCTGTGTGGAAGGGTAGAGGGCAGGCAGAAAAAAGCCAATACGGTGTGGGCTTTGCAGTAAAGAATGCGCTACCGGGAATGAATGAAATTTCAGCTGGAGGAAATGGAAGTCTATTATCCCTCTTGTGGTTTTGCCACCATTATCACATCATATGCACCGACACTCGCTTCCTCTGATGATGTGAATGATTCTTTCAATGAGGAGCTAGTCTCTGTGATCAGGGCGGTTCCAAAATCCGACTATATTTATATGCTCGGTGATTTCAATGCTCAAGTGGGCAAGGACTCGAGTTCATGGCCAGTGTGCCTTAGAAAATACAACATCAGTCGTATGAATGGAAATGGTCCAAGGCTGCTGGAGCATTGCACCAGAAATGACCTATAGATTACAAACTAATTATTTAAAAACACAAGAACTGCATAAGGTCACATGGAAACACCCAAGATCCGGCCATTGACATCAGCTGGACTTCATCATCACACGGAAAGAACATCTGAACCATACATCATTAACTTTAAGATACCACAGTGCTGACTGTGATACGGATCAATCTTTGGTTGTTACAAGGGTTAGACAGAGACCAAAGACAATCTACATAGTTAAACATAAATGTAACCCCATGATTAATAGTATTAATACTCACGATCCTGATACGCGCTTTGAGATTCAACAGCTAATTGTTGACGTTTTCACTGACACATCAGAAAATTGTACAGTAAGTGAAAAGTGGTGTAAACTTAAGGAAACTCTTGATAAACCATCGGTGGGGGATTACGGCACTGTGAATCATAAGAGGCAGGACTGGTATATGGCAAACAGCCAGCCTTGACTGATAAAGAGAAGATAAGTGTCTTAAGAAACAAGAAAAGAACAACGCGTAACACTTTGACAGAGCTGAAGCAAGCTAGAAAGGATGGGCCAGGCAGTGTGCAAATGATTATTGGATCAAGTTATGTGAGTCCATTCAAATCGCAAGAGATAAGGGAAACACCAGAAGCATGTATGAAGGGATAAAGAAAGCCTTGGTCCAACTATCAAAACACGTGCACCACTGAAAACCTTGACTGGAGAAGTCATCACTGATAAGAAACAGCAGACGGACAGATGGGTCGAGCACTATTTGGAGCTTTACTCAAGTAAGACTAAACTAGCGGATGATGCCCTCAACACCATAGAGGCCGTGCCAACTTTGAACCACCTGGACACACTTCCCACTATAACAGAAGTTAAGTGTGCTATAAATGAACTTGCATCTGGCAATGCTCCCGGTAAGGATGGGATTCCAATAGAGGTTATCAGGAGCAGGCCAGACACACTCACTCTACAGATCCACCAACTAAGAGAGCTATGTTGGCGAGATGAACAATTCCCATAGGATTTCAAAGATTCAAGCATTATAACACTGTACAAGAACAAGGGTGATCGGAGCGACTGCAACAACTATAGGGGTATCTCAGTTCTGTGTATTGTTGGAAAAGTATTTGCCAGAATTGTACTGCACAGACTTCAAGTCCTGGGAGATCAAGTCTACCCCGAATCACAGTGTGGCTTTCGACAGAACCGGTCTACCATTGATATGATATTCTCATTGCGACAAATGCAAGAAAAATGCCAGGAACAAAATCAGCCACTGTTTATTGCCTTCATCGACCTCACAAAGGTATTTGATTTGGTCAGTCGTGAGGGTCTGTTCAAGACACTAAAGAAGATGGCTGCCCACCAACTCTACTGTCCATTGTGAAATCGTTCCACACAGGCATGAAGGGTATAATCAAGTTTGATGGTGCAACTTCAGAAAAATTTGAAATCAAGAGTATACTAACCCCCACCCTCTTTGGAATATACTTTTCACTTCTACTGAAATATGCCTTTCGTGATCAGGATGCCGGTATATACATTCGCTCTCGCTCAGATGGCGTCCTCTGTAATGCTCAGAGATTGAAGGCCAAGATCAAATTTAGGAGGGTACTAATCAGAGCGTTGGTTTTTGCTGATGATGCTGCAATTACGACCCATTCTGGGGAAGAACTACACCATCTACTATTTGCATTCTCCAATGCTTGTTCTGAATTTGGTTTAACATTTAACAAAACGAAGACACAAATTATGTCACAAGGTGCGCATGGGGTAACATCAATCTTTATTGACGACACCGAACTGTAGATAGTAGACCATTTTACATGTCTAGGATCAGAGGTAAATAGCACATTATCCCTAGATCAGGAAATAAACATCCGGATTGGTAAGGCAGCAACAACAAAGAACAGGTTAACAAAAAGAGTGTGGGAGAACAGGAAGCTTATTGCCAAAACAAAAGACCTTGTCTACTAAGCCTGTGTCTTTAGTACTCTTCTTTATGGCAGTGAAACCTGGACAACTTACTCACGCCAAGAGAAGCGTTTAAACAGCTTTCATATGCGGTGTCTGCGAAGAATTCTTGGTATTAAGTGGCAAGACAAAATCACAAATACTGAAGTATTGGAAAGATCAGGTTATGTGACGCTGTGTTCCATGCTCAGTCTTCGTAGACTTAGATTGATAGGACACGTTAGGAGGATGGATGATGGTAGAATACCAAAGGACATCTTTTTTTGGTGAATTACAGATGGGTAGGAGATCTCAGGGTCAACCTCTACTACGATACAAAGATGTGTGTAAGCGGGACAAGATTTATACAGGAAGTGATAATGCACATTGGGAGCAAGTCGCCGCTGTACGTGTTGCTTGGAGGGCAACTATCAGAAATGGAACAAAGACACAGAATAAAATTATTGTAGATAAATCACCCACAGAGCGTGAGAGACGAAAGATGGTGTATGATGGGGGAAATGACCATGTTTTCACATGCATGCACCGTGGACAATCGTTTACAGCTCGAATTGGCCTTATCAGCATTCGTCACCGCCGCCGACGATCGACGCTCAGAGGAAAGGCGAGACGGACATATAATCAGATTGCTACTGGAACTATTAGTGTTGGAACTCTTCGCTGGCTGCTGAGGATGGGGACGGAGCGCTTATGGGAATGTCCCGAATGCTGTGATGTCGGTTCCTAGATCAATCAATCAATCAATCAATTCGTCACCGCCATGGGTCGTAGTTATTAAGCCTTTTTGAAGCACAATGTACCAAACTATCGAAAAGGTGCCAATATGTGATTAAGGTATTATGAGGTGTTATACGTTAGTGAAAACGTTATTATTGTTAAAACTGGGCATTATAGCATAAAGCAGTAATTTATTAGCAAGTAGTAAGTAGCTATTAGTACACATAAATTAGATATTAGTTATTATAACGTATTGTTAAGGGTTAAGTAATTGAATACGTGAGTTTACTATTGATTGTTTAATGAAGTTATGTTATCATTGTAATTAACTTTGGTTATGTTATTAAATTTATAAATTAATATAACTAAATTATTTTGAGTGTAATTAGTTACTCATATGGGATTGATGCCATCTGTTGAAACGACGGAATAGTTAATTTTATTTAAAATTAAGTTAGTTAGTTAGTTAGTTAGTCGCAGTTCCAACTTCACAGCAACTTATTAAGTTATATAATAGAAAGTGAAATATTTTGTTGTTGTTGTTAATAGGTTAAACTTTGCATTGATATTTAAGTTAAATGTTTTGGAATTTACGTATTTTATGATGACATCTAACATCTAACAATTTGAATTATTGCATGATTTTTTGCTAAGCATCAAGTGAGTTGCGCTGCCGATATATGTTATTTTGTTGTGTGTCTATGTATTGGCGGGAGCACTTTTCAGGGAGTGAGGACAAAATTGATTGATTAGTAGATCAGATCGAGGTGCATGTTCTCCTAACCGCTATTGTGTTTTGTTGTGTTGTGTTCTGTTTAATAATACACGACGATGGATGGCTGATCAGGCATGATCTTCAAGAATGTTTGTTCATATATTTTTTTGTTTCATTGAATAATTTTTTTTTTTTTAAATCTTGGGTTGCTGCATGCAAAGTTATGGTTGTATTTTCATCATGATTTCTTGCATGTGATAAAGGTAATTGATCATAACGTTATTATTTTCCTATTAAGTATAATTTTAGCTATAAGTATCAACTGTATACTGAGGTACACGGTGCAGTGTTGGCATCAAAGGGGACTTTTCTAAGATGATCAGATTAGGACCATCCCCGACAGACTAATTATTATTGTAGTATTATATTCAGTTGTTCTAATCTATATAAGACATCTCCCTTCAGTTGTTAAATCTCTATAATCATCTTCCTTCAGTTTTTCTAATCTCTATAAGGCATCTCCCTTCTAAATGAGGAATCTTCCTTTAGCTGTTCTAATCTCTATAAGACATCTTCAATTAGTTGTTCTAATCTCTATAAGGCGTCTTCCTTTAATTGTTCTAATCTCCATAAGACATCTCCCATCAGTTGTTCTAACCTCTATAAGGCATCTTCGTTCAGATGTTCTAAATTCTATAAAGCATCTCCCTTCAATTGTTCTAATCTCTATTGGACATCTTTCTATAGTTGTTCTAAGCTTTATAAGACTTCTCTCATTAGTTATTCTAATCTCTGTAAGACACCTCTATTCAGTTGTTCTAATGTCTATAATGCATCTCCCTTAAGTTGTTCTAATCTCTATAAGACATCTCTCATTCGTTGTTCTAATCTCTATAAGACACCTCCATTCAGTTGTTCTAATCTCTGTAAGGCATCTCCCTTAAGTTATTCAAATCTCTATAAGACATCTCTAATTAGTTGTTCTAATCTCTATAAGACATTTCCATTCAGTTGTTCTAATCTATATAAGACAACTCCCTTCACTTATTCTAATATCTATAAGGCATCTTCCTTCAGTGGTTCTATTCTCTATAAGGCATCTTCCTTCCCTTGTTCTAATCTCCATAAGGCACCTCCTTTTTTTTTTGACAGTTTGCGTTTCTGCGATAAGCAGCACATTTTGAAAATAGTGTTTTCAATGTCTTCATTGTATCCCCATCTTTCCATTCTTCTCATTCGTTATTCTGCCTTAATGTAACCAATATAGTGTCTTCTTCGTGTTTATAAGTTACGTTTTGTGTTTTTGTTTGCTGATGAATGCTAGTTGTCGCAACGCCTTATGATTTTCATAATTGATTTTTGAAAGCCGCTTTACCTCTTATTATTTTACATCAGTGGTTGTGGCTGATTCAAGATTGTTGCACCGATATTTACATGTATGCCCCTTTATTTGTAAATATGTGTCTCTTTATCAAGTTTTTGTCATCAATACAAGCCGTTTCGGTGGCGAAAGGTTTGTGAACGCAATTCGTTCTACCACGGACCGCATTCGAAACACAGCTGCGGGCGATTTGGAAACAGACAGTTTTGTGTTGGATTTAACACAATGGTATGAGTCACGGTCGTTCAGAAAGTGATGGAACGCTACTGAAAGTAAACTTACCAAGAAATCACAATTATCAATAATGCTTTCAGTCCCATCTTGTCGATGGGACCCCGTGGTGTAATGGCTAGATACTCGCCTGTCTGCCCTCTCTGGTCGATGGGGACGCCTGGTATGTTGGCTAGACACTCACCTGTCAGTCCCATCTTGTCGATAGGACCCCGTTGTGTAATCGCTCGTCAATAGCCTGTCTGCCCTATCTTGCCATCGGCATCCGTGGTTTAATGGCTGGATATTAGCGTGTTTGTCCTATTTGGTCAATGGCACCTTGTGTTGTAATGACTAGAAACAAGGCTCTATATCCTACCTTGTCGATGGATCCCCGGGGTGTATTGACTAGACACTCGCTTGTCTGTCATATGTTGTCGTTGGCACAAAGTGGTGTAATGGCTGGACACTAGCCTGTCTGGTTTATCTTGTCGATGTGGTCCGGTGGCGCAATGGCTAGAAACTAGCCTGTAAGTCCTCTCTATGCCATGAGGATGCCTGGTATGTTGATAGACACTCGCCTATTAGTTTGATGTTCGTGGGTTCCATCTGCATCAGGACAGTATCAAATTTGTAAAATTAATATGAACTCCCAGGTGAACCTTGCTCAAGATGGGTTCCAAGTTAAGCTTTGGGAAGTAAAAGCAGCCGGTGTGTTACTGACCATGTCAGTCGCCCAGCGCCGATTGGTCAATAAAACATATTGGGTCTGGTCCCGTCTGCTCAGTTCACCTTACAGCGTGTCAAGTGTGCTGTACTTACATGTCAGCCGCCCAGCGCCGATTGGTCAATAAAACATTGGGTCTGGTCCCGTCTGCTCAGTTCACCTTAAAGCGTGTCAAGTGTGCTGTACTTACATGTCAGCCGCCCAGCGCCGATTGGTCAATAAAACATATTGGGTCTGGTCCCGTCTGCTCAGTTCACCTTAAAGCGTGTCAAGTGTGCTGTACTTACATGTCAGCCGCCCAGCGCCGATTGGTCAATAAAACATTGGTTCTGGTCCCGTCTGCTCAGTTCACCTTAAAGCGTGTCAAGTGTGCTGTACTTACATGTCAGCCGCCCAGCGCCGATTGGTCAATAAAACATTGGGTCTGGTCCCGTCTGCTCAGTTCACCTTAAAGCGTGTCAAGTGTGCTGTACTTACATGTCAGCCGCCCAGCGCCGATTGGTCAATAAAACATTGGGTCTGGTCCCGCCAGCTCAGTTCACCTTAAAGCGTGTCAAGTGTGCTGTACTTACATACTTTACTACCTTAAAATAAGTTACTTGCGTTTCCTTTACAGTACGTAGCAGTCAAACCCAGCATTTTTGGCTGTTCGTGACTCCTTGGCAAGCTTATGTTCAGTAGTTTGCCATTGCTTTATTACTATTATATAAATATTACATATCATCAATCAATCACGTGCCGTCTCCACAATGAAGATTGGCTGCAATGGATCTCTAACACTGTCTGTCTCTCGCAATGACTACATTCTGTCAGATTGTTGTTTTGCCATCTCTTCGTGTTATCTTCCCACTTGTATCGTTGTCTACCTCTTGCTCGCTTTTTTTTTTTTCTCGTGTGAATGCATCATGCGTAATATGCATTGTTTATGCTTACAAAATCCATTTGACAATGTTTTTTTTCCCCTATGTTAATGTAACATGCACATGTGATGAATGAAAGATGAATGATTGAAAGGGCCGAATGTAAGACGGGCCTGCGTGCCCAGTTTGATACCCTTTTAAAATAAAGTTTGTTCGTTCGTTCGTTCGTTCGTTCGTTCGCTTGCCTTCAACCTTATCCTCAAGAATGGCTTTTATAAGAGGGTTATGTCTTTTAACGTGGTCAAAATATTTTACTTGCCTCCTCTTTATTTCTTTCATCAACTCACTCTTCATTCCTAGTGTTTCTACAACCTCTGTATGTGATTGTTTTTGTTTCCATGAAACACGACATATTCTTTTGTATATCCACATCTCCAGGTCCTCTATTCGACTTCTCAATTAAATCTATTCTACCTTATAATATGTTCCTTTCTCATAACTCAATATTTCTGTAGTGGCATCTTGCCGTCTTGGCTGACGATAGTTGTGTGCCTCAAAATAAAAGGCATAATAACCTCTCCAAAGCACAAAGCCTGGGCTGAATTATAGAGACCATGTGTTGCCCATGCAGAATGATCCCTCTTTCGGCTTGTCTAGTTTACTCCAGAGGAAAGATAACACCGACAGACCTATAACAAGACAAGTAGAAGCTGCCGGATCATTAAAGCCATGCACCAACAGTCCGTCTGTCGGAGCTTCGATCCAAGACCAGCTGTCAACTAAGGCTTAGTGTCTGGTCTGCCCTGCCATGACAATTCGTCTATAGGTTGCATTTCCTTGAGCTAGGATAAGGCTTCCCCCTCCTAATTGCGCTCCTCCGCCAGTAGCTGTTAGCACAATGTGGGGTGTCGGGTTTGGTGAGCGCCGCCCAACATTTGGCATTAACAGAAAGCGGTTGGTACCGCCGTAGTTCAATCATATCTAAGACCTGACTTACAAGTGCAATATTAGCACCGCCTGATCCATGTGTCTATGCCTAGTTATTTATCAGCTCTAGTTACATACATAGTGGCACATGCTGCAGAAACTAATGAGCCCGCTGCTTCCAATGTTGAATCCCCCAGCTGCACCCGAACACTGCAGTCGGACATCAAGTCCCAGGTTCCCAGCGGCCGTTGGGGCCCCGTCTGCCAGTATCAAGATATGTGTCCGAACCTACCCAGCTCCAACCTCATTCAGTCTTTACAAAGGTAATCTTGCTGGAGATGACAGAATGTAACTGATAACAAAGGGATGACAGAATGTAACAGATAATAGAGGGTGAGAGAAAGTAACATAGTAGAGGGTGATAGAATGTAACAGATACCAAACGGCTGAAAGAATGTAACGGGTAATAGAGGGTGAAAGAATGTCACAGATACCAGAGGGTGACATAATGTAACAGATAACAGAGGGTGACAGAATGTATATAATATACGGCGAGATAATGCAGCGGGTATGTCGTATGACAGAATGTAACACAATCCCGCCAATTGATGCTAATGGATTACAATAATCTCCCTCGTATATAAATCAAATCTCATTATGTGTATACTACAGAATGAGGTCTCTAAAATACACAATGTACACTGTCAGAGGTTTCACTGTCATCACAGTGGTTTTAAAAAGACGATCTTGCCATTTTGCATACACAATTGCGGTATTACTCGCGTATTCTCAGGACACTATTAGATAGAGATATAGAAGTAAAAACATAACTGTACTTATGCATCATTGACTACACAAAAGCATTCAACAACGTGAAACATGACGATATAATAACATTACTAAAGCAACTGCACATTGATGGTAAAGATCTGCGAATAATAAAGAACACATAATGGCAGAAAACTGCAGCGATACGAATCAACAACCTGGTAGGAACATTTCAGGGAATATAGAAGGGCATCAGACAAGGTTGTGTAATGTTCATGATTTATTCTCATTGTACAGTGAACATATAATGAGATCTACAGAATATATGCCAGGGATTCTGGTTGGTGGACATAATATAAATAACTTGGGCAATGCTCATGACACAGTTTTGACAGCAACAAGTCAGAAGGAACTACAGGAAATGATAGATACAGCGGTTGTAGAAAGTGGAAATAAAATGGGCACTTGTTTGAATAATAGAAAGACAGAAGTCATGGTGATATGAAAGAAACAGATTGTGCCTAAATGTGCAATTAAAGTAAATGACGTTATTCTGTGCAGAAATTCAGATATCTAGGCACTTGGATAACATCAGATGGAAGATGCATCACTGAGAAAAAGAACAGGATAGGACAAGCAAAAACTGTATTCTAACAAATGGAGAATGTTTTGTGCAATAAGTCATTGTCCTTTAAAGTTAGAAAGACAGTTCTTGCATGTTACATAGAACATATTGTATCATACGGATGCGAATCCTGGACAATTATTAAACAGGTGAAAAGATAATTGGAAGCCTTGAAGATGTAGTTTTATAGAAGAATGCCGAAAAGTAATTGGACAGCAAAGATGCGCAATCTAGACATTTTGAGGGAAACTATGTCGCAAAAATAAATTATCACGAACACCTGAAAGAATCAGTCGTCGTTTTGGCCACATTATGAGAAGACAAAAGCTGGAACATGTCGTGACAACTGGACAGATTATCGGAATGAGAGATAGAGGAAGACAGCATGAGACGATTCTTGACTGTTATGTTTCATGGCACGGAAGGGAATCAACACACAAATTGATTCGTGCCGTTAGAGATCGCAATTTGAGGAAAGGCATGATCGCCCATGTCAGGCGACAGGGCACTGGATGATGATGATGATGATGATGATGATGATGATGATGATGATGATGATGATGATGATGATGATGATAGAAAAACCTCTGCAGATCTAAGTATTTGTTGCTTACTTTTGGCGAACAATATTGAAGATCTTTTCATCTGCCACACGCCCAGATCTTCTTGCATAGTGTGCCATGGAAAATGTAAGATCTGTAAATATATTATAAAATATATACAATATACGAGTGTAAAATGTTGCAATGATGTATGTGGTAATGTATCAATTTACTTTCTTGAAGTGTGTGAACGGTTACATTAATGTATGTTGTAATTTATCAATTTACTTTCATGAAGTGTGAGAAAGACATTTGGTGACAATGATGTATGTATTAATGCATCAATTTACATTCTTGAAGTGTGTGAAAGTTAGCAATGATTTATGTTGTAATGCATCAATTTACTTTCTTCATGTGTGTGTATTGTTAGAATGATGTATGTTGTAATGCATCAATTTGCTTTCTTGAAGAGTGTGAAAGGTTATAATAATGTATGTTGTAACTGATAAATGTACTTTCTTGAAGTGTGTGAAAGGTTACAATGATGTATGTTGTAATGCATCAAATTACTTTCTTGAAGTATGAAAGGTTACAGTGATGTATGTTATAAGGCATGAATTTACTTTCTGGAAGTGTGTGAAAGGTTACAATGGTGTATGTTGTAATGCATCAATTTACTTTCTTGAAGTGTGTGAAAAGTTACAATCACGTATGCTGTAATGCAACAATTTACTTTCTTGTAGTGTGCCAAGGGTACAATGATGTATGTTGTAATGCAACAAGTTACTTCAATCTCAGGCAACACGGCAAGTGACATGCTAAGGGCTGACAAGTACCAGGCTTATTTTAACTTCACAAAAGAAGAAGATGGACAAGGGGAAATCACAGTAATGATATCTAATTTTACACAAGAAGATATAGGAGACTACATGTTGTATTCAGAATACAGAATCCCTGGAAATTTGACGCTTAATTCTCACTTGAAGTTTAGTTTATTTGCTCAAGGTAAGTAATGTTGTACTTTTTAAAATGTATTTTAAATTGATTAATAAACACAATAATTACTGGAATGCCTGGCATCAGATGTGAAATGTTGCTAACTTGAGATATTTGAATTACTCATTTCTGTGATAAACAAGACAAAACCTAAATATTGCACAATTTATTGCCTGGCATATTTCACTGTACCTCAATAGGTGCATACTACAGAATTAAATCAACATCTAATAAAGCTGCGTCATGAATCCTTTTAGCTGAAATACACACACCACACTGTCCCATGTTTCACTGTCACCACTGTAGTTTTACAGAGATTGGTTACATAACTGCGATCTACCCACGTGTATTGCAGACTCCTCTGCAAACTGCTATAACTTGTTGGATATGTCTGATAAACAGCACACTAAAGGTGTCTGCCACATGCTTAGGTTTAGCCAGGTTGTCAGAATGTTCCCAGTGTTTGTTTCCTTGTTCATTTATGGATGTGTATTGTCGTTATATTTTCTAACTGCCGTTGTTTTCTGCCCATGTAAATAGACTGGCCCTTATATTGACATTGATATAGGCAATTATATTTGGCTGTAGTTTGCATCTTGCGTCATAAGCAAAATAACGCCAAATAAGAAAGACAATACATTCTGCACTATGCTGTGTGTGTGTTTATTATACAAATTTACAAGGAGAAAACATTGGTTTCAATTTCTTTGTAACTTAAGCTATCAGACATGCTTCAGACTTACTCCGGCTACAGATGCAGACTTGTGCAGTCGTTTATATTAGGGACGTTCATTTGAAACCCGTTCCAATGGATTTATTACAAAAGCATGAAAGAAACATTAATATGTGTGGGAGATATAAACAAAGCATTCTTTTTGAATGAATTATGCACCTTGGGTTGATCAGAAGAAGTCGCCGTAATCATTCAGGCAACCACCCATTGCTTAGGTAGGCGGCGAATGCCGTCCGCAAAAAAAAAAAAAAAGATTGTGGTTGCTCACTGAACCAAGTGTTTACCGCATTCATTACGTCTGCATCTGTGTAAAATCGTTGCCCCTTGAGAGCTGTTTTTAGAGGTCCGAACAAATGAAAATCACATGGTGACAAATCAGGACTATAGGCTGGATGTTGCAGAAATGCCCACGTCTTCCTTGCTAATGCTTCCTGCACAATCTTTGCGACGTGCGGACGAGCATTATCGTGCAAAAACATCACACCGCGAGAAAGCATGCCGGGTCGTTTATTCTTGATGGCATTATGCAGCTTTTCTAGTGTTTGCAAGTAGTGGATAGAGTTGATGGTTGCACCAGGTTCTTTAAAGTCGGGCAACAATAGCCCTTCGTGGTAAAAAAAAAAAAAATGCGCTCAGCATAGTCTTACCAGTGGAAACCTGTAACTTGAATTTTTTTGGCTTTTGGTGATCCAGCATTCTTCCATTGCATGCTCTCTCTTTTGCTGCTCGGTTCAAAGTGGTGACAACATGATTCATCGCCTGCCACTATGCGGAAGAGAAATGCATCACTCTCCACTCTGTAACGCAGGAAGCGGTTCAAACACCATCCCATGCGTTCCTCTTTTTGGTGGTCGGTCAACATCCGTGGTACCCACTGCGAATTCACCTTCCGATATTGCAGTTTCTTACGAACGACCTTTTGAATTGTCCTAATTGACATATTAAATTCTTTCGCCAGCGAACGTATGTTTCGACAACGGTTCACCTGTACTGCTGCATCCATTTTAGCGATGTTTTTTTTTTTTGTTGTTGCAATAATATGCGCCTGGCCCGGTCGTCGAAGATCTGTAGTGAACTGACGTCCTTTCCGAAACATTCGTGCCAATTCTGTCACTGTTGTGTTCGACACACATTTGTTACGTACGCTGCCTGCATTATTCGATGAATGTCCACTGGTCGACATCCTTCAAATGAAGGTACGTGCTCTTTTATTCATTGGTCAGTATTTATCCACATGACTACGTGTTGTACTGGAGACATGTTGGGTCTTTGGATAAACCCCATATGGCCAGGTTAACAGTTGATGGCAGGAGATCGTAAAGTTATCTGATAATGAAGCTTATTTTCAACGGCGTCAATGCCTTATGTCGTTCCTCCAGAGGGACTTCTGTAGAGTTCCCTCCCATGACACCCTTTGCACTTGCTGCGGTTGCCTCACCGCCTTCAGCACTCGCTTGTCGTCTTCGTACTTATCAGTTTACTGAATCTGACAGTCTTAATTAGGTTTATACAGGACACGTAAATGGTGCAGTGTCCATTAATGTCCCTGTCTTTGGATACCCAAAACCACCTGTGACTACTAAACACATCCTCTCTTCTGATGCCTACACACTGAACTACACACAACTGGAACCTCCTTATGGCACTGTGTCATTGGTGATTAACATTCAAATGCCAGTTTTCTTTTCCAAAATTATACTCTTAACATTATAAATACCGAGGTCCCACTGACCTACTCATTTGAAATTATGGAGGGCGGTAAGTAGATTTGATGTACATGGTGTTGGCTGAGAGGTTTAACACACTTACAGTTTCTCTTCTGGTGGCGAAACAGTGGCTTCCTTCCACACGTGGGTCAGTTGGACATAGATGCTGACCTCCCGTTCAGAAAGCAATGGCAAACTACTGCACGCTAAACCTGCCTTGTAACTGACAAACGGCCGGTATTAGAAGCTGGGGGTGATTGCAACATCCTGCAGAGGACATGCACTTTAAGGAGTTTTCGGTTAAAATCTCTGTCACTTGACTGTTTGTAGTGGATGGCATACCAATACCTACCATATCTCCTTAATAGCTATTGGGCAGATGACGATATATCATCCATCCTGTGTTTTTGCATAATACCAATATCTAAAAGCATAATTGCTTTATAGGTATGCATCCGAAATGTGTGTATCTGTTTTGAAGTCAACTGTGTTTAAAATATTCAGCTTAATATGTTGCATTCTGACCTGGCAGATCACATATGTTTCAACTAAACAACATCTCTAGGTCATGTTCTGTTTACAATCTGTGACCTCTGAAGCGAGGTGAGCCATACCACACAAAACATTCCTTTCTTCACCTTACTAAGTGGGGGTGCGGGGGGATGAGCAGGTTGATAGGCTGGCAGTGAATGTACCTCTTGGTGTTAGATTACTTTTGGACATAGGGGAGGTGGTCGTGCGCCTGTGGAACCAGGTGGAGAAAGTGGGGAAACAGGTAGAGAACCCGTATATGAAAAGGATGAGATTGCAGAGGGTTAGCAGGGGTTCTGGTAGAATCTCAAATCTGAGAGGGAAGACCAGAAGAACTTTCAATAAGATTTTAGTAATGTACTCTTCGCTGGCTGTTGAAAGAGGGGACGGGACGCGCATGGGGATGTCCTGAGTGAAGTGTTGTCAGTTCTTAGCTTAACTTAACTGTTTACAATCATGCAACTGTTCTTGGTCAGTCAGTTGCATCCAGAGTATCAGGCGTATGTGTCTCCTAGCCAGACCGGGACGATCAGTTAGTGCATGCTGGGTAAACGTCGTGATCACGTGTTTCAGTTGTGTCCAGATATTTAAAGGACAAAGCCATTCATACACCAATGTCGGTATTTTGATTCAGAAAGGTGTTTATTAAATTGTGTAACAATATTATGTTCAGTAGCAATAATTATGAATCTTTTAAAATGACTCAAGGTGCAAATGATAATAATAAAGGGTCAGAAGAATGCAGTCAACGTTTCTGATCATATAATGTGCAAGTTGTCAGATTATCTCGAATTAAGTGTTAAATTAATGACAGAAGAAATAAGAGATGGTAGCCTGGGAGATATTATATGATTTGATAACTGAACTGGAAAGATGTCTTAAACATATTTCTAAATAACACTAGAACAATATAATGTGCGAAGAAATATTGTCACCTGTGCAATCTGGAAACTAATGCCAATTTAGAACTTATTTGAACTTACAAAAGCGCACTACGCATCATCAAGGTATAGCAAAGATAACAGATCCCTTCTGTTAGCTTGTCTATGAGAGGATGGAGCCTTGTTCCTCTTGACAAACTTCTTCCAGCTTAACTGGACACAATCATAATGAATGCGTCTACAGTATTCATTTTCTTCTTCAGGTTCCTTATCTCGAGCAGAGATTTGCAATCATGACTACCTGATTCTCTCTGTTGCCAGGCGCTTTAATAACATTGATCTCGCTTAAATTATTATTTGCTGCTCAGCTATTTATTCTTTCAACGTGGGTCTTTCTGCCTTCTTTTGTAGTGAGTGATCTGGTTAAAACCTACATCTGACATTATGGTGTCAATGAGTGATCTGGTTCACACTTGCAGTTGTCATTATGGTTTCAGTGACTGATCTGGTTAATACCTGCTGCTATCATACGCCAGCCATGATTTTCTTTGCTGTCTACAATATTCTCAACATTCTACTCAAAAGCTACATGCCCACCACTTCCAGTTTCCTGATGTCATCATTACTCATGGTCCAGCATTCACAGCGGTCCACACCAATTATTTCAATAAGAAGACGTGTGTGCTTGTCGTGGTATTTATATGTTTCATGATGTTACTCGTTCTAGTAATCCAGTCCTTGGATATGGCAAATCTGTGTTTTGTTTTTCTTATCTTAGGGTCACATAGTCTATTGTTTGTTGTCTTCATATTTCCATTGCTTTAAACAACATACTGTTTATGCTAAATAATATGATTGTTACAATATTTTAATGTCCCCAGAGATGTATACCCATTTGTAAGAGAATTGATTAATGCGCATACACAGTTATACATTGCTTATACATGTGTTTCCCAATTATCATCACATTTTATGCTTCCACCTGTGGAGCACATTATTTCAGTTCCACATCAGAATGTACTATATGCTTTAAACAAAATCACACACACACACATACCAATTCACACAAGGATATTCACACACCCGCATACACAAACACATGCGTATGCACGTACACGAATGGCGCGCACACGCAAACATATGTGGAGTGAACTAATGACATATTACATTGGACTAACATATTGACATCGCAAAGATAAACAGAGTGTTGAAGTGCTCCATAGACCCTGTACTTGTGTATGGATGTGAAGCATGGACAAAGAGCAGACAAGCTTAACAACGTTCTAATGGTAGTGGAGATGTGGTTTCTAATGAAACTCAAAGAATACCATGGTTACACGGGAAAACCAATGAGCTAGTCCTACAAGACGCAAATGAGAACGAAAATTGAATGGAGAAATTAGATGTAGACAGTCGCACAATTTTGGGAACTTTATAAGAAGGAATAAATTAAATAACTTGGTGACAACTGGCCAAAAAAAAAAAAGGTAGCAGAGAAGAGAATGTAAGGATGTCTTGTTTACGTGACATGGTTGAGACAAGCATACGGAGCTTATCCACGTCTCTATTGATCGTCCGAGATGGTGAAACATGACCGCTCACGCTTGTCGTCATGGCACATGATGATAATGAACATACTGAAATATTGAAATCAAAAGGCTTTGACTAATATTTTGATTTGGCTGACTGGAAAGGAAACAGCTTTATTGTACATAAAAATGTTTCATGATTCCAAGATTGCATTTCTGACTTTTTCTAATCATGTTTTATGTGAGCATGGAAAGATAGAATTCCTAATTTTAGTACTCTAATTTGATTTATGAGTGAAAATGTGTATTATTATCATGTTGTCATTATTTTCCTATTTCCGGTAATACCTATCTTTGAGAAAGGCGGTTCTCCTGCGCAGTTTGTGGGAGCTATAGTTGGTGGCATTGTTGCTGCTGTACTCGTCATTATTATAACGTTTGTAATCATATTTCTGTTGAAAAAGGAAGGTACGTATTCAAGGACATTTTTGTTTCTTGATAATATGGTATGTTAATTAATTATAACAAGTAATTGTTTGGATGAACCTTTCAATATGTTGTTGTTATTGTTGTTGTTGTTGGTATTGCTATTTTCCCCCTATCGTTACTGTTATTTTTGTTGTTATTGTTATTATTATTATTGTTTTTATTACTGTTGTTATTGTTGCTTTTGTTAATACTGTTATTATTATCATTATTATTATTGTTGTTGTTATAGTTTTTGTTATCATCTTTGTAGTTGGTGTTATCGTTGTTGTTGTTGTTGTTGTTGTTGTTGTTGTTGTTGCTGCTGCTGCTGCTTAACTGTGTAGTGTGGTTTTGGTAAGGTATCAACTTCATTGAACACAGATATATACATACATACTCCAGACTTCTCTCATATACCACATAGTATCGGCACTGTGCACCAACCCTGTAACACCAAACGGTATCCGAATGTATGTACACCGGAATCTCAGATGTTGTTAATATTGTTTGTGGTTAGGTTTCTAGCTTTGAAATGTTGCCTTGAAAGGCGACGATTGAGCCAGATGGTCTTTAACCAACTGCCGAGGAATGTTTTGCCCCCTGGAACCTGCACACTGGTCCAATGTGTGCCGAGTACAGACTTTTTGTATATAGTATTTGTCATGAATATTTGAGAGAGAGAGAGAGAGAGAGAGAGAGAGAGAGAGAGAGAGAGAGAGAGAGAGAGAGAGAGAGAGAGAGAGAGAGAGAGAGAGAGAGAGACAAATAATTTAAAATACATGCCGAGATTATTGTGGGTCTATTGACTGACTCATGGACACCAACTCATATATGTCCTACCACCTTGAATGTGAAACATGCACGTTCTCATTGGGGACCAGCCACAGTAGTGGTTCTACACTTCTCTAGTATCTTATAGGAGAATAGTCACAGTAGTGGTTCAGTGCTTCTCTAGCATCATATGGGGCAGTGATGCCGCCATGAATATGTGTGTGTTTTTGTGTGTGTAGGCATTGCTTTTCCTCATAATTGTAAGCTTTAGTATGTTCATTATATTGTGTTACTACACACTTCTTCAACATTACCGATTGCATATGTTATAGCGTTATATTACAGCAGGGAAGGTGATAAAAATATGATGAAAACATGATAAAAACATGATGAGATCAGACAACATTGTGGAGATTCAATCCTAGACCTCAGATATTCAGATGTTGTTGTTGTTTGTCCATCAAGAATGATGATGACCATTCATTTCATCCAGTGGGGTTGAAGGTGTGGAACCGTGGGTTCTAAGATGTCTGTTGGATGAAGAATGACTTGCGCGATGACTTGGATTAAAGTGAGGAAGAGTTGCGCAATTCGTCGACCTCACTCTCTCGCCTGAGTCCATCTGAGTCCAGTGGCAAGACACGTCGAGATGACTGGTGACGAATACAGGTGCAGTGGATGACCAGGGCGCTCTACGTGCCTTGCCTTGCTCATTACGATCCACAACGATTTGCAGATAAACGCCGTCTTGCCCGTTGAATCAGAAATGATTTCGTCCGCGCAATCTGCCGAATCCTGTCTTCACATGCTGGGTAGGCATACCCTAGTTTACCGCTTGGTTTGACACCAAATCGGCTACCCACGCCTGGTTTAGCCAGCCTCTCACAGCTGTTGTCCGGGAGGTGGCCGCTGTCGCATGCTGACAGCTACTAGGAGCCACAGGCACGAGCTGGGTGTCAGGCTTGGACCAGTGGGGGATGGGTCCTGAAAAGGACATGAGAGTCATCCTTACCAAAGGTGAGGATGACATCCCTCCTCTCACATAGGCCACAACAATGCACATTGGTTGCACAATGTTCACAACCTATAGCACAAGACCGGCCAACATACAGAAGTATGTGTGAGGACATGCATCTGTACTGTGGCAGGCAGCAAACTGGTGTGAGCCATGAACCATTTCACAATCACGGTCTGTCTCTCCCGGCTAGTGGGTAGGGGTATTCCCTATCAAATGAGATGTAAGACGCCTCCTTTCCTCCGTTAGTCTACAGGGACACCCTTGGGCAAGGCGGAGTACCCGTTTAGCCCTCCCAATCAGGGTTACATGAAGCCATGGAGAGTGTGAGAGCACCCGACAGATAGTTGTTGGTTATGGTCTGCACTCTGCGGCGATAGGCAGATGATCTTATCAGTGGAGACAATGGCTATGGCCACCGACTAGTACAGTCACTGCCCAGTAGGAAAGCCATGGCAAACTACCTTCTGTGAAACTTGCCAAGAAACCATAACAACCATGAAAGAAAACATAATAGGAAAGAGATCTAGTGGTAAGACGCCCAGGCCCAGCAGATCAGATAACACTGGGGAAGAGTGTGACACAGGGACCAGTACTAGTAATCGTGATGATGGAGTTAATCCTGGCTGTGTTACCAAGGAAATCCCCTGTGTCAGACTAAGAAACAGAGTGAGAATACGAACGTGGAATTCTGTATGAGGCGAAGCTTAAAGTAGTATGTGATGAGATTGAGAGGTTAAATATCCAAATTTTAGGAATTGGTGAACATCGCTGGAGAGGCAGGGGACATTTCACAACTGAAAATGGAAGTCTTTTCATTTATTCTGGTAGTGACGTCGGAGGCCAGAATGGAGTGGCATTTTATTTAAACAAAACATCTGCAAAAGCTTTAATGGGATATAACCCAGTTAGTGATAGAATCCTCACTATTAGACTTAAAGGCCATCCAAAAAATACACAACACTCGTACATATATATGCACCTACTTCAACAGCAGAGGAGGACGAACCTGAAGATTTTTACAACACACTGCAAGACACATTAAATAAGATTGGTCATAATGATATAGCAAATAAAAATGGGAGATGTTAATGCAAAAGTAGGTACAGGAAGAGCTGAAAAAGAGAGATACGTTTTGGGGAAATTTGGATTGGGAAATAGAAATGATGCAGGTGACAAATTAATTGAATTTTGCACACAAAATGAGTTAACGATAGCCAGCACACGTTTTAAGCAACACCCAAGAAGACTCTTCACACGGAAGTCCCCAAACAGTATTACCAAAAACCAGATAGATTATATTTTAATACAAAGAAGATGGAGATCAAGCATTACATCTGCAAAAACCCTACGAAGTGCAGACTGTGATACAGATCATCAGTTATTAGAAGCAGATCTGAAATTAAAACTCAAAAGGCTTACCCGAGGACCAAAGCCATTTCGTTTTTATCTCACAAAATTACCAGATGCATACAACGTAGAAGTTAGGAATCGCTTTGGGGTCTTGATGTCTGTACAAGAAGAAATGACACCTGATGAACTGGCAGTACAAGCTAGAGATATCTTGATAATTGCAGCCAAAGATTTAATTCCGACCAAGAAAAAGCAACTTAAGCCATGGATTACATCAGACACGTTAGAACTATTAACACAACGAAGGAAACTGAAACAAAAAAGAGGTGCATCCGAAAACAGCAGGATGCAGTACAAATCTTTAACTCGAAAAATAAGAAAGAACACAAGAAAGTACAAAAATCAATTATACAAGATTGCTGTACCAGAATAAAGCAATATCATAAGACTGGAAGAGATTACGAAATGTTCACAGAAATTAAGTTATTAACAAGAAATATTCTACCTCAATTGAATGTTTTCTGTGACAAGATGGGAAATACCTTAACAGAATCTAGACAAATTCTAGAAAGATGGCAGGAATACTGCAGTGGAATGTATGATATAAGTGACAGTGGGGATATGAATGAGATACATGAGGCAACGACAGAAGAGACAGAACCTGAACCCTCATTTGACGAAATTTCACGGGCAAGAAAGAACCTGAAGAATGATAAATCCCCTGGATGTGATGAGATACCAGCTGAATTAATTAAAGCGGGAGGAGACGAAAGCACACAAACGTATCACACATTATGTAAAACGATATGGAAATACAGTATATGGCCAAAAGATTGGAAGAGAACTATTTCCATTCCAATACCAAAAACAAGGGCAACCTGAAATTATGCACCAACTATAGAACTGTTGCCCTGATCAGTCATATAAGTAAAATTCTATTAAAAATCATAATGGGAAGACTTCGTAAGAAAATGGAAGAAGAAATTAACTTGGTTCAAGCTGGATTTAGACAAGGAAGAGGAACAAGAGATCACATTCTCAACATGCGTTTAATAATAGAAAAGTGCAGAGAATTTAATGTAAACCTATTCTCATGTTTTGTGGATTATTCAAAGGCATTTGACTGTACAACATCATAAACTTTGGGAAATCATGAGGAATATGGGCTTTCCATCACATGTAATACAACTCATAAAAATGCTCTATCTAGACCAACAAGCAGCGATTAGAATAGATGGCGAGACATCAGATTGGTTTGACATCAAACAAGGAGTCCGACAAGGATGTGTAGTGTCCCCCTATTTGTTTAACCTGTACGTCGAAACTATAATGAGAAATGTAAGAGATGATATAAACAGGGAGCTATGTGAAGCCCTACATATCGGTGGTCATGACATACCAGAGATTCAGTATGCTGATGATACAGTATTGCTTTCCACAACACAGAATGGGATAGAAAACCTAATAGCCTCAACCCAATTAAATAGTGAAAATCACAACTTATATCTTAACATAGCAACATCAAAGATAATGCATACAGATAAAACTACTATGGAGAAAGAAATATATGTTTATGAGGACAAATTGGAGGTGATGGACAATTTTGAGTATCTTGGGTCACTGATTACTAACAACGGTGACACAATGACAGAAATTAAACGACGGCTCTTCAAAGACTAAAACAACTGAATACATTATAGACTGGAACAGACAGAACTATAAAAATTAGATTTTTAAGAGCATGCATCTTTCCCAAATCAGTTAAATTGATGGATACATATTAGCCTTCCACATCAATGTTGCACCATCAAATAGTCTGGCTGACATTTGCAATGCTGGTAGAACATGACGTTCAATTTCTGCTTTCCACATTCCATGGCATAGATGGCGCATTGACTATACCCACAATTCCCTGTACTATGGGTGATAACTTGTAAAAACATATTTGAGACACACATACACATCATCATCATCATCATCATCATCATCATCATCATCATCATCATCATCATCATCATCATCATCATCATCATCATCATCATCATCATCATCATCATCATCATCATCATCATCAACAACAACAACAACAACATCATCATCATGGTTAGATTCTCACCCAGGGTTGCAACCGGACTCAACTCTGAGCGGTGTTAAACACGATAGTTACAACGCGGCGTCTTCGACGACGCCAGGGAAGTCCAGCCAGGCTCAATTCTGAGCGACGCTAAGCCCGTTACTGGTCAGTCAGGACACAGCGTGAAACAAGTGGTTCACGCAGGGGGAATCTACTCCGACTGACGAGAATGCTGAACATCCTAATTTCTCTTGTTCCAAAAACAACAGGTTGATTTGTGTCATCCGAACCCGTTGATTGTAACACCCAATTTTTTCGACCTGAAGTAAAGTCCATTGTGTTTGCGGGCAGTAACGAACAGCCATTGTCCGACACAGATTGCAAGAAACACTTGAGTATAAATTTTTCTTCTTAATACTTTGGTAGGCAGGTCGAGGCATAAGTTGTACTAGTAAATATTGTATAAAGCATTGAAGTTGAATTACTAACATTATAATTAACTTTGTGTGTATCCATTTCATCGGACATATTTCATCATGTCTAGGTTAAATGATTTAATCGAAATGGGTTTAAAACTGAATTTTTCTGGTGAAGAATTGAATAACTGGAGTGAGAGAAAGTATGCAGAATGTATTCAACGTGAGGATAGAGCTGCTGAAAGAGCTTTGAAACAGTCTGAGTTAGATAGGGCGTCAAAACAAGCAGAATCAGATGCTGCTTTAAAACTTAAACACACAGAAACTGAGGCAGAATTAAGAAAAGCTGAAATTGCTGCGCAAAGTAAGCGAGAATAACTTGAAATGAATGCCAAGAGTAAACGAGAAGAGCTTGAAATGCAGCTGAAAATTGAACAGCTGAAAGCTGAAACATCAACAGAGAAGGATGTTAGAAAGTCTGACAGGGTAGACAAAGAAAATCTGTACAAGAAGTACCAAGGGATCGTTAAAAGTTTCACCACGGGCGACTGCATAGCAGCCTTCCCCCAAAACGTTGAATGCATTATGGAGCATTAGCAGATCCCAGAGACAGAATGGAACATTATATATATGAGAAGTCTTTCTGGGGAACCTCTGAAAGTGATAGAGACCATCCCCAAAGATCTTAGGAAAGATTATCATTATATTAAGTCTAAAATCATGTCTCATTTCCTGTTAGATGAAGCAGGCTACAGAGAACAGTTTAGTAAAGTGTCACCTAAACCAACACAAACGTTCTCTGACTACGTCTCAGTAGAACAGGATATTTTTACAAAGTGGCTGTCAGCAGCCAAAGTGAATGATAGTTTTGAAAGACTGAAAGATCTCATCCTTAGGGATAAAATTATCACATCCCTACCAGCATCATTTTCGAAATTCCTATTAGAATGTGAGTGTGAGAGTGTGCAACAGATTGAAAAGCGTGGGTCGGCTTATTTTACAGCCAACAAACACTGTTTCACTAGTGGATTGACTAGCACAAACTTTGTAGCAGCAGCTACATATGATAGATCAAAGTCAGTGCCCTACAATAAACAGAAACCCTATAAGCAATCTGCTGAGAAATACTATAAGTGCAGACATAGCGATTTACCACACAATGAAAATGATATGTGTGATAAACACCCAGGGTACCTCACCTACTTGCAGAATTACATAAATAAGCAAGATAGGGAAAGAAAGAGCTACAAACGTATCACCAAATGCTTCCTTTGCAAAGCCTATGGCCACTGGCGCGACTCTTGTAAAGGCAAATGACTAGAAAGGCTAATGCAGCCATGTTTGATAGCTCTGCCTCAGATGAGGAAACTGTTGAAGATCATCCTGTAAATGCTGCAAATTCTGTTGATGTATTTCACCTTGAAAAATGTACCATCTGTGATCGTTTTCATGAGGATGGCGTTTTAACATGCGGCCATTCCATACCTGTTACCAATGAGGAGGCCAACCTGGTCATTAACTCCAAAGGTAAATTAAACTTCCACCATGGGTATGTTAATGGGAAAGCTGCCACAGTCTTACGTGACAGCGGCAGTACCCTTATTGGTCTAAAGAGGAATTATATATCACCTTCAGATTATACTGGTAAAGATGTTACATGCAGAACTTTCTCAGGTAACATCGAGAAATACCCTCTTGCAAGGGCATATATAGATACACCATTTCTTACAGGAAAGGTCAAATGTGCAGCCTTTACCAACCCGTGTTGCGTTATTATTATTGGTAACCTTCCTGAGGTAAATGATATGCCACATGACAGTATTACATCCTCTGTCACTTGTAACATTGATGACACTATTTCACCTTCATCTAAAATCATTGTTGATGATATATTACCACCTGTAAATGAATGTATGTTTGCTAACTCAGTAACGTCAGCACATGAATGTATGAATCTGAATGTAATACCAACTTGTAATGTGATTGATAACCTTGATATTACAAATGCAGTAACCAGATCTGCTGCTCAAATGCAAGATCGTATAGATCAGTCAGAGGCTTTACAAATAAAAGCCCAGTTGTAACATCTCTTGAAACAACCAGGGAGCATATTATAACAGCCCAAAAAGCCGATCGATCTTTGCAGAAATATTTTAAATTAATAGGCCAAAAGCCACGCATAGCAAAGAACGCTAGATGGCATTTTGCGTTGAAGAATGGAATTCTGACACAGTATTATACCAAAGGTTCTAGCACTACAGAACAAACGGTGCTACCATCAGAACACCGCAAACAAGCATTACATCTAGCGCACGACATACCATTTGCAGGGCATATGGCTTATGCTAAAACCAGAGCGAGGTTACTTACTCAGTTCTACTAACCTAATTTCTGCAGTGATACCAAACAGTATTGCAGAAGTTGTGACATCTGCCAGAAGCTTTTTAAAAAACGGGTAAGCACCCACAAGCAGAACTGCAAATCACAGATTTGGCAAGCAGACCGTTTGAAAAGATCTCGGTCGATATAGTGGGTCCTCTTAACCACATAACATCCAGAGGCAATAAATATATTCTAACGACAGTTGACAACTGTAGCCGCTGGCCAGAAGCGATTCCTCTTAAAAACATAACTTCCAAAGACATCATGAAAGTCTTTTTCCATATTTTTGCTAGGGTAGGTTTCCTTGATACCATCCTTTCAGATCGGGGGAGTCAGTTCATATCATCAGCTACTCAAGCCTTTGCTAAAATGTTAGGGGTAAAGCAATGCTTCAACAGCCCCTACCATCCTCACTCAACGGGAATTATAGAAAATATCAATGGGGATCTTAAGCACATGCTCTCAAATGTTACCCAAGAACACCCTGAAGACTGGGATACGTATTTACCTGCTATTTTATTTGCATACCGGGAAGTGCCTCATGCCATCACAGGTTTCTCACCATTTGAACTGGTATATGGTGCCAAACCACGCGGCCCATTATCAATGTATCATTCTATGTTGACCGAAAGTGAAACTGTAATAAACCTATTTCATCTTATGAACATGTAACATTATTGCGTGAAAAGAATAAAGAAATCTTGTGTGTTAGCCAAAGAAGCACTGAAACAATCAGGTGATATTTACCGACAGTACGCTAACAGTGGAAACAGGACGATATCACTGACGCCAGGACAGGACGTTCTTCTTCTATTGCCAAGCGACAGACATCTACTGACGGACTCATGGCAAGGACCGTTCAAAGTGATACGACAAATTTCGACGGTAGATTACGAAATTGCAGTTAGGGACAAACACAAAATATTCCACATAAACATGCTTAAACCATAATACAACAGGGACGAGGACCAGGTAGAAACTACAGCAAGCACGACGATAGTGGACCAAACAGAGGACGACGATACGGACGAAATACCGACACCATCACTTGACACGACAACCAACCTGCAGGACATAAAGATTAATCCTAACTTGACACAGATAGAGATTGACAGTTGCAGACGTTTGTTACAGGACTACAGCACTATTTTTTTCCAACAACCCAGGACAAACATACTTGGTGCATCATCATATTATCTTGACATCTGACGCACCCATAAAATGCAGACCATATTCCATTCCCATACATTACAAGGACAAACTTCATCAAGAAATCATAGACTTAGAAAAGAACAACATCATCAGACGATCACAGTCACATATTTGCTCTCCCATTGTCATTGTGAAGTAAAAGGACAACACTATAAGACCCTGTGTTGACTATCGTAAACTCAACAGCATCACACAGTTGGGTGTGGAAGCGATGAGCAACTGTGAAGACATACTGACTGAACTGACACACTCACGGTACTTTACGAAACTTGACATGACAAAAGGTTATTGGCAAATACCGATACACCCTGCCAGCATACATCTGACAGCTTGTGCCACACCCTGGGGACTATACGAATGGTGCAAATTACCATTCGGGCTAGTTAATGCCCCAGCGACCTGTGTAAGAATGACAAGACTCCTATTGACAGACATTGCTAACATAATTTGGTACATGGACGACATTTGCATACATACGAGGAACATGACAGACCACATAACAGCATTACAGCAGACATTCGACAGAATCAGAAAACACTGACTGACAGTTAAACCATCCAAAGTCGACATAGCCTACCAAGAAATTTCATTTTTGGGCTACACGATCTCCAATGGCTTTGTGTCGACTGACGATAACATCATGTCCATAATTCTAAAATTGTCACTTCCGACAACTAAGAAAGAGTTGCGAGGTGTCTCAGGTCTGTTAAACTACTCGTTGACACCTTGCAGTCTTGACAGACCAAAGTATGTGAGTTGGAATGTGGCCAATATTCCATCACAATGTCTGGGCAGAGCTTCAGAGGAACATGTGGCGCCCAAACGACATGACCCCTCTTTCGGCCTAACCTTGTGTTGTCCAGAGAAATGGGTAACCAATACGTCTGGCACAAGGTAGGCTGCAGACGCTGGCGGCTCAGCGTCAATCCTCAGAGACCTCACCACCACGAGCCGGTGGCGAGTTATGGCCAGACCCTGACACCCAAGGGACCCGGCTTAGAGCCAAGTCCCGCAGGTGAGGGCCTCGTACGAGCCCGGACCATGAGGGCGCGCACATCTGTCGATCACAAGTGTCCGGACCTGTGTAAAGCGTGCACTATTGTCAGACTCTCAATCTGACTTTAGGCGGACCCCGCGACCAGCGGGAATAGGCCCGCCAGAGCTACCGCAGGAGATATTGCCTGTCTATTTGCAAACAAATCCCCCATCCTTCCACAGTGCGGATCTCGCGACCGGCGAGAATAGGCCCGCCGGAGATTATGCTCGTCTGCTGCGGACAAATCTCTACCGAGAGACTGAATAAGTAAAGAAACGATAAAAGCCCGCAGAGTCATCGAAGCAACTCCTGCGGATCGCTAGTCGGCATCGTTTATGGTCAGAACTACGACGGTATCTGATCGTCTTCGCGCCTCTGACTTTCGTTCTTGATTAATGTTAAACTACTACAGACAATTCATTCCACATTTTGCTGAATTGACTGAATGTTTCACAAATTTACTAACAAAGAAAGAACCAAATGTTATTGTGAACAGCGAATGCTTACGACCTGCATTCTCGAAAGTATTATCTTATTTTTCTAGTGAACCTATTCTCAAATTACCTGATCTTCAACGCTATTTTCAGGTTAAGATGTGATGCGAGCTCCGTAGCGATTGGAGGGGTACTGCTTCAGGACCACGATCAAATTGTGTACCCTGTATATTACGTCAGCCGTAAGCTGAAAGCCACAGAACGAAAGTTACAGCACACCGGAATTTGAAGCACTTTCTTTGGTATTTCGGTACGTAAATTGTCCCGTTTTCTTTAAGGGATGCATTTCATTGTAGAAACAGACAATAGCCTATTGAATATTAGCAGGAGAGGGACGCCAAGTAATCGCAGAGTGGCAAGATGGTCACTACTTCTGCAGGACCTTAGCTTTGATGTAAGACATATAAGTGGCTCGCATAATTCATTGGCCGACCTTCTTTCGAGATGCCCATACGACTCACCCAATAGCCATATAGTACCTGAGCACACTGCAGAGAATGTGTAAGCTGCAAAGTGTAAGTGCTCAACACCACAGCCACATTTGAAAGTTTTTCAGTAACGCTGTGCAATGTATGTGATAGGGATTTAATTTCCCAGTGTAAATATATTATGTATATTACATTATTATGTGAATGAGTGTATCGAATATTTGTGAGATATGTGATAGAATGTGTGTATATTATTTTAAATATGTATTAAACATGTACTACAAATGTCACGGGACAGTACTACAGGATCCAAAAACTTACTGTGCTTGAACGACTTCGAGTATCCTGAGTACCTACACCACAGATGTGCCCACTGTATTTTAATCCGTGTGAAAGAGACGTTGACAGCCGTATCCTAGAAGAACACTGTAATCCACACCGAAGAAACTATCCAACAGCTGTTTTCAAGAACTGGTTACTCCGTTTATTTATGTAACATCCAAACGAAAGTACTGTGTGGTATTGTCAACTTAAAACCACAGCTGTGTATTTCCGGTGTGTATGAATATTAATTTGAAAGATAGCAGACTATACTAAAACACTCACAAAACGTTGACGTTGTCCACAACTTTTGTGAGTTTAATATTTCCATATACGAAATTGTATATGAGGATTTTTGTTATATGTAATCTCAGCATCGTAACTTGATTTACTCGTTCACAACAGTGACATTGTGTTCACTTTTGTCAATAAGTATCAAATTATGACACTAAGAAATGAATTTATAAATGTAATTTATGTTGTTGAAAGTATGGTGAAATTACCGTCCATAACCGTTGTATTACGACCAAGGGAAGTAATTAAAACTGTTGGTAATGTGTAACATGTATTAAAACTATCATCACGTTGCCTGATGGGTAACACGTCAAGATAACGTCAGTTGTGCATGGAGATAGTTAACAAAGCTGTAGACCTTCATTAGACTCTCCGACTAAGTCAGGTTGGGGGTCTGAGGTTGGAACATCTTATAGGGAGATGTTCGCAGTCTGACCTGATCTTTTGAATTTTTTTAGTGGTTGAGAGGTAGGTGCGTGTTCGCTGTAACTTACCGGACTGGCTGTGTCACATTGCAGCGGAGGTGATAATCCATCGAAATGATTGTAATTGATGTGTGCTGCGTCATAGCAACATTGATGATTGTATAAATATAACTTACAATTACCTGTAAATGTTAATAGAAACCAAAGAGTCGCGTCAGACGACTTACATGGTTCGATTCTGACAGTATAAATAAAAGATGTATAAAGTACATGAAAGGATACCCTTTCATGAAAAGGAGGGTGGGAGAATGTCAGATTCTCTCCCAGGGTTGCAACGCGCCGTCTGTACACACGCCAGGCAAATGCAACCGGGCTCAACTCTGAGCGGTGTTAAACACGCTAGTTACAACGCGGCGTCTTCGACGACGCCAGGGAAGTCCAGCCAGGCTCAACTCTGAGCGGCGCTAAGCCCGTTGCTGGTCAGTCAGGACACAGCGTGAAACTAGTGGTTCACGCAGGGAGAATCTACTCCGACTGACGAGAATGCTGAACGGCTAGACAGACAGGCTTGGGAGATCGTAGCGGACAGACGTTTGAATGGCGAATGCAATGAAGCGAATGTTTGAGCGTGAATCGATAGCTAGCCTGTACGAGTGTAAGAGACCGAACGCCAGGGTTATTGACTTGTAAGTGTATTGCATTGATGTATTGATTGATTGCATGTATTGATTGTATGATGAATTGTGATTAATGGATGTATGCATTGATTGTGAGTTGCGCTTTGCGCGAATAAAGTGTTTGCATTGTGTCACATTGAGTTATTTAGTGACAGTATGTAGTATCTCACTTGTCAGCCAACGAGCCAGAGTTCTTGCTGCCGCAAGATCCTGACAATCATCATCATCATCATCATCATCATCATCATCATCATCATCATCATCATCATCATCATCATCATCATCATCATCATCATCAACAACAACAACATCATCATCATCATCATCATCATCATTGTCATCATCATATCCAGCAAATCTTGCAGAACGTCTGTCTCATCACAACATAACAAACATATTCACGTACAACCGCCATTTTGAGTTTGTCAAAAAAGATAATGTGGTAGTTTCCCTTGCTTTCCACACCCACGTGACTCTAGACTACATGCTCAGCTTTAGTAACTTCTAAGCTGCTCAGATGGACACCCTATTCTGTACTCTAGCTTAAAGCAAACGGCACCCTGTCAGTGTCCTCTTATGTTGACGGACACGTGGTCCTCATCTGGCTGTCGCATGGTGGTGTGTTTCCTGACCTCTGCCACTTAGACACACCCATGCAAACTGACTTGTGTATTCAATGTCTGTTTTTCTACATTCGATTTAAGCTAACATATAGGCTAATGACATTTGATTTATGCTATAATATACGTTAATGCCATTTGATTGCAGGAGCTCCATGCAAAAGGAAGAAACATCAAAATGCCAACACATCAATGTAAGATTTCACATGTGTGGAGTTTTATTTGTATCTGTTAAATGTATAATACACACACACACACACACACACACACATACACACACACACACACACACACACACACACACACACACACACACACACACACACACACACACACTTGTCGTTCGTCTGTGGGAATTAATGGTTTAGGTTTCTTTGAGGTTTGTTGAAGAGACGTCCCGCGTGACGTCACATTAGCCATATAGTATCTTTTGACTAATGTTATTCGGTTGTGTTCAACTGAAGAAGTGTATTTAGAAGTGTGTTATTCAATGAAAATATCTTTATTTCACACAAAAAGCTTTATCCTTCCTATTCTTACCAACTAATAAATACAGACGATAATCCGTTCCGTACATGTATAATTACCCCATGCAGAAGGCTTGAGTTGTAGATGGATCAATTGCATTAACCATCCCTTAATAATAGGATGTAGTAATGAAAGCTTTTTATGCTCCACGGGGGCTAACTCAGTATATTACTAAAGCATGGCACTAGCTGACAGTCGAACTGTAATTTTATGTTTCCCCTAACTTGAGTATGCTCAAATTAAAGCTCCTTAAAAAAAAAAGAATATCTATACAGCCATCGCAGAAATACATAGGCGCTGCAGATTTATGCGGTAGACCTATACATCTTTTAAAACCCGAAGTCACTCAAGCACCTGCAGCCATCAGTGTACACGTGACCTTTTCACCCTGGCTTCATTGCAATAACGCGGTAGCTTCCCTCAATAATCTATTCATCTAAGCTACAATGTTAAGCTAAGATAAATGTCAATTACCTTATCTTATGAAAACCGCAGCTTGTTTTTTTTGTTTTGTTTTTTTTCAATTGGATCTGTAGAACGCAAACTGTTGCGCTAAAATACAGTCAACATTGGTTGAAGATGTCTTCTCGACATTCTTATGTCGACTACCGCTACCGGACCTGCTAATGGCTATGTATATTATAGTCTTGCACCTGAAGTGACTAAAGACTCGCGATTTGCATGTTTAGTTGCTGAATTATATTATGCTTCCCGTGACTGAGTGAGTACGTTTAAATACTGCGAAGTAGTATTCTATTTTTCTATTTTTAAAGTTCAATCATTCATTCAGTAGCATGTCCGTTGCAGAACCTCGCTCCTATAACAACCTTCCGGAAAACCTCTCGATCATAAGCAATATGCCCCGCGTGCAATACACCCATCTGGAGATCATCCGCTACATCCTGCACTCATCTTCTCTTTGGCCTTCCTCTTCCTCTCTTACCAGGCATATACCCTTCCATTATTATTCTCTCCAAACTTTCGTGACGTTTCAAGTGACCAATATATTTCAGTTGTCTCTGTTTTATCGTCTTTAATAGCCAATTTTCTTCAATATTCAGCTCTTGAAGTATGGATGCATTTGTTCTTTTGTTTACCAAAGATATTCTTAGAACTCATCAACAACAGTTATATTTAAAGCCATTTATGAGCTGTTCAGCTTGCTTAGTAAGTGTCCAGGTCTCACAGGTGTATGTTGCAATGGATGCATGCTCTTAAAAATCTAATTTTTGTAGTTCTGTGTTCTATCTGCCCCACTCCATAATTTATTCAGTTATTTTAGTCTTTGGAGAGCAATTGATAGTCTTCGTTTATTTTCTTTCATTGTGTCACCGTTGTTGGTAATCAATGACCCAACATATTCAAAATTTTAAACCACCTTCAATGTTTTCTCATTAACATATATTTCTTTCTCCATAGGAGATTGATTTGTATGCATTATATTTGTTTTTGCTATGTTTAGATTGTTATAGTAGAGTTGTATATTTACAAAGAACCGAGAAGAAAATAATCCCCTGTGGAGTTTCCCAAGCTATTAATAGCTCGTGACCTCCTTTAAACATAAATGAAGAGTGGAATCCGCTGAATCTCGCTACACACACAGAGAGACAGTGAGAACCAAACACACACACACACACACACACACACACACACACACACAGATAGATAGAGAGAGAGAGAGAGAGGGAGAGAGAGAGAGATAGAGAGAGAGAGAGAGAGAGAGAGAGAGAGAGAGAGAGAGAGAGAGAGAGAGAGAGAGAGAGAGAGAGAAATAGATTAACATCACAATACCGCGTTTCTCTATTTCCTGTTGCAGGCATGTAGTTAACGAACATGACGAACCAGGTAAACTTTATTTATTTTTCGTATTTTAAGTAATATTTAATGCTTGTATTTTTTGTTCATAAATATGTTTCTGAGCTTTATATTCATTTGTATATGTGTAAAAGTAAACACCCCTGTAACACATCTTGAGATATATGTGGAAATTGTGCTAGCCCCATATTCTTGTAGATTCACACACTCGGACTCACTGGGTGATGTGGTCTGTGTTATGCCCACCCCTTTACTTCCCAGAATATTGTCTAGTACCCATCATTAAAAATTCCGCCTCTGTGAGCACTGTCATGCACGTACTGTCACCAGACTGAGAGTTTAATTAAACAAGGCCAGATGCAAACAGGAGTGTCAGTGGCCGTCCTGGTCGGGATTGTTGTCAATGATTGATCTGTTGCTCTCCCAAGTTGATCCAGTCTGTATGAGTACCAGGAGATTTCTGGGAGGCGAAGGTGATCGGGGTGACACTAACCGCATACCCCATCAAGTGCTGATTGATCTATACACACATGGGGCTTGTATCATATACCCAATACACATCCAGTGGGTACGTGTGGAGGTGTAGGTGAGTGTGGGTTGGCGGGGGATGTGTGGGTGGGTACGGAGATGAGTGGGTGGGTGGAGGGATGTGTGTATCGATGGGACGTGTGTGGGTCGGTAATATGTGGATGGAAGGGGGATGTGTGTTTGGGTTTGTGTGCATTTGGGTTGTTGTGTTTGTGTAGGTGTTGGCGGGGATGTGGGGGTGTTGGTAGGTGGGGGATGTTTGTGGGTGTGTTGGGGCGTGTGTGTGGGGTGTGGAGAATGTGTGTATGCTTGGTGGATGTGTGTGTCAATGGGGGATGTGTGTGTGTGTGGTTTGTGGTGTGTGTGGGTGGGTGTGAAATGTGTGGGTGGGGATGTGTGTGTGTATGGATGGGAAGATGTGTGGGTATGGGTGGGTGATGTGTGAGTGGGCCAGGGATGTGTGTGGGTTGGTATGGGATGTGGTAGGAGTATGTGTGTCGTTAGGGGTGTGTGGGTGAGTATATGTGGCTTGGTTTATGTGTGAGTGGGTGGTGAGATTGTGTGGGTGGGGATGTGGGTGGGGGATGGGTGTGTGTGTGTGGGTGGGTGCGAGATGTCTGGGTTGGTTTGGGGATGTGTGAGTGGGTTAGGGATGTGTGCGTGGAGTGGTACGGGACGTGTGTGCGTGTGGGGGGGGGGGGGGGGGGGAATGTGTCACATAACATGATAATACGCACTGTTTATGCTTACACTTTTCATTTGACAAAGTTGGTTGTTCCTATGGGAATGTATCATACACTGTTGATGAATGAAAGATGAGTGATTGGAAGGGCCGAATGTAAGACGGGCCTGCGTGCCCAATTTGTAACCCTTTTTAAATAAAGTTCAGTTCAATTCAATTTAATTCAATCCATACATTTACAAGCAAACTTGTGTCCACGATCGTCCGCATGGCATATGATGATGATGAGCAAACGCGAATCATGCTTATCGGCATGGCACATGATGATGAGAAAACTAGTTGTGTAAGTGAGTGGGTGAGGGGGGAGGGGAGATCCCTTTATGGCATCTTGCGAATATGGTACTGTCTGGCCCCATGGGACAGAGCAAATACATGTGATCTCTAGACATGTTTACTGCAAGTCGCAAAAGATATCATCCCCAAAAGATGTAGCTTACATGCACATCATATTGGTACAACACAGTTCAGGATGGCCAGGAAATGATGCTTTACAGAAGGCATGGTCTCCTTACCAGAGTTGCAAGAAATGGAACAATATTGTAACTGACTGTCAGAGATCAGCACTACGAGAAACATGAAATGGCCAGAGAAATATAATGGCAGTATTGGCCACTGAAGTTTGGGGCCTGGTGATATCTGTACATGTGGAACTATTTTACAAATGTGTGACGTTAGGATGCCAGTTCCTTTATGTTCAGCTTCTTCCTTCTATGGCCTAGGTCATAGCCATGCATCCTAACAGTTATTGTGTGTGTGTGTTCGTGTGTGTGTGTGTGTGTTTTGTTATGAATTAGTCTTGATTACATCTCATCATACTCACACAACTGTTTTCCTCCAGAGAGTTAGTCATCCATATACATCATGTGGTTTGTGTGTGTGTTTGTGTGTGTGTTGTGTGTGTGTGTGTTGTGTGTGTGTGCTGTGCATGTGTTTGTGTTGGTGTGTGTGTTGTGTGTGTGTTGTGTGTATGTTGTGTGTGTGTTGTTATGAATTAGTCTTGAATACATCTGATCATGCTCACACAACTGTTTCCCTCCAGAGAGTGAGTCATCAATATACATCATGTGGTTTGTGTGTGTGTGTTGTGTGAGTGTGTGTGTGTGTGTTGTGTGTGTGTGTGTGTGTGTGTGTGTGTGTGTGTGTGGTTTGTGTGCGAGCGTGCTCGCACATGCATGTACACATTTGTGCATCATTATCACAAAGCATAAATCACCGTTACATGTGTATGCTATATTATCAAACTAGGATCAAGCCATGTTTTAGAAGATTTACCAGAACCACAAGCCCCAGAGGACCCAAACTACTTGCAAATAATCGACTTCCTGTCTGACATGCCAGACAATCCTGTTCATTATCCACATCAAGCCCCAGAGAACCCAGACTACTTGGAAATTATCGACTCCCAGTCTGACATGCCAGACAATCCTGTTCATTATCCACATCAAGCCCCAGAGAACCCAGACTACTTGGAAATTATCGACTCCCAGTCTGACATGCCAGACAATCTTGTTCATTATCCACATCAAGCCCCAGAGAACCCAGACTACTTGGAAATTATCGACTCCCAGTCTGACATGCCAGACAATCCTGTTCATTATCCACATCAAGCCCCAGAGAACCCAGACTACTTGGAAATTATCGACTCCCAGTCTGACATGCCAGAAAATCTTGTTCATTACCCACATCAAGCCCCAGAGAACCCAGACTACTTGGAAATTATCGACTTCGGGTATGACATGCCAGAAAATCCTGTTCATTATCCACATCAAGCTCCAGAGAACCCAGACTACTTGGAAATTATCGACTTCGGGTATGACATGCCTGTTCAGTATCCACATCAAGGGGTATTAAATGCACGTGATGGAGATGGGGAGGATTAAAATACAGATCTAAAATGTACTTTCACTTAAATATACCATTTACATAAATATATATCAACATATTCCATTATCAGTATATAATATAGATGACTGATTGCTTTTGTTATCCATTATCCATATATAATATATGTGTCTGAATGTGTGGGTAATCCATTATAAATATATAATGTATGTTTCTGAATGTGTCGGTTATCCATTATAAATATATAATATATCTGTTTGAATGTGTAGATTGACCATTCATTGCTCCCTGCCGTCTTGACAGACGAAAGTTTGAGTTTCAGAAAGGCATAATAACAACAACCCATTGCGGTAGTACAGCCAATTCGTGCTGTACATGTGCGTCAACAGTAGGTGCATGTGAACACATGGTCATTTTCACAATCAATTACCATCTTACGTCTCATACGCTCAGTGTTTGACCTAGCTGCAATCATTTTCTCCTTTGTCTTTATTCCATTTCTGATTTGTTCCCTCCATGCAACACGTTCAGCGGCAACTTGCTGCCAATGTGCATTAGCAATGCCTGTATCAATCATGTCCCGCTTACAAATATCTTTGTATCGTAGTAGAGGCCGACCCTGAGATCTCTTACCCATCTGTAATTCACGAAAACAGATGTCCTTTGGTATTATACTATCATCAATCATCCTAACGTGTCCTATCCATCTAAGTCTACGAAGAATGAGCATGGAACAAACCGTCAAACAACCTGATCTTTCCAATACTTCAGTATTTGTGATTTTGTCTTGCCACTTAATACCAAGTATTCTTGGCAGACACTACACACGCACGCTTTTTAAATGTTTATCTTGGTTTGAGTAAGTTTACCAGGCTTCACCGCCATAAAGAAGAGTACTAAGGACACAGGCTTGATAGACAAGTGCTTTTGTCTTGGCAGTAAGCTTCCTGTTCTCCCAGACTCTTTTTGTTAACCAGTTCATTGTTGTCGCCGCCTTACCAATCCTGATGTTGATTTCCTGATCTAGGGATAATTTACTATATACCTCTGATCCTAGATATGTGAAATGATCCACTATCTCTATTTCGGCGTCATCAATAAAGATTGATTTTACCCCATGTGCACCTTGTGACAAAATTTGCGTCTTCTTTTTGCTAATTGTTAAACCAAATTCAGAGCAAGCATTGGAGAATACAGATAGTAGACGTTGTAATTCTTCCTCAGAGTGGGTAGTAAATGGAGCATCATCTGCAAAAAGCATTCTCTGATCAGTACCCTCCTAATTTTGGTCTTGGCCTTCAAACTCTGAGCATTGTAGAGGCCGCCATCTGATCGTGAGTGAATGTATATACCACCTCCTGATCTCAGGAAAGGCATATTTCAGTAGTAGTGAATAGTATATTCCAAAGAGGGTGCGAGCTATAACAAAAACTTTGCTTAACTCCACTCTTGATTTCAAACTCTTCTAAAGTTGGACCATCAAACTTGATTATACCCTTTATGTTTGTTTGGAACGATTCCACAAAGGACAGAAGAGTTGGTGGGCAGACAATATTCTTTAGTGCCTTTAACAGTCCCTCACGACTGGCCAAATCAAATGCCTGTGTGAAGTCGATGAAGACAATAAATAGTGATTGATTTTGTTCAAGCATTTTCTTGCATTTGCCGCATTGAGAATAGCATAATAGCATATCAATGGTAGATCGGTTCTGTCGGAAGCCACACTGTGATTCGGGGTAGACTTGATCTCCTAGGACTTGAAGTCTGCGCAGAACAATTCTGGCAAATACTTTCCCAACAATACACAGAATTGAGATACCACAATAGTTGTTACAGTCGCTCCGATCGCCCTTGTTCTTGTACAGTGTTATGATGTTTGAATCTTTGAAGTCCTGTGGGACTTGTCCTTCTCTCACGCATAGCTCTATTAGTTGGTGGATCTGTAGAGCGAGTGTGTCTTGCCCACTCCTGATAACCTCTATTAGAACCCCATCCTTACCTGGAGCCTTGCCAGATGCAAGTTCATTTATAGCACACTTAACTTCTGTTATGGTGGGAAGTGTGTCCAAATGATCAAGAGTTGGCAAGGCCTCTATAGCGTTGAGGGCATCATCCGCTAGTTTGGTCTCACTTGAATAAAGCTCCAAATAGTGTTTTACCCATCTACCCATCTGCTGTTTCTTACCAGTGATGATTTCTCCAGTCTATCTAGTCATTTGCAAACTGCCTGGCAGCCTTTGCACATCCTTCCTAGCCTGCTTTAGCTCATTGAGAATGTTACACGTTGTTCTTTCCTTGTTTCTTAAGAGAGCTATATTTTTTAAAATCAATCTCGAGCTGCAGTGTCTGGCTGTTTGCCGCAAACCAGTTCTGACTCTTATGATCTATAGTGCCGTAAACCCCTACCGCTGTTCTATAAATAGTTTCCTTAAGTTGACCTCGCTTTTCACTTGCTGTACAATTTTCTGATGTATCAGTGAAAGCGTCTTCACGTTGCTGTTGGAACTCAAAGCACTTTTCAGGATCGTGGGTGTTAATAATATTAATCTAGGGGCTAGATTTGCGTTTAGTTGTGTAGATTCTCTTTTGTCTCAATCTAACCATTTAACAACCAAAAACTGATCCGTATCACAGTCAGCACTGTTAATGATGTTTGGTTGAGATGTTGTCTCCGTGTGATGATGACGTCCAGCTGATGCCAGTGGCCAGATCTTAAATGTTTCCATGTGACCATATGCAGCTCTTTTATTTCAAAATAGGAGTTTGTAATGCATAGGTCATTTCTGGTGAAATGTTCCAGCAGCCTTTGCCCATTTTCATTTATGTTTAGTTTAGTTTAGTCTATGGATCAACATCACGGCACACGGGTGTAACCCATAAGTGCGCCGTTCTCCTCCTAACTGAAATCTAAGTCTGGAAATACTCAACTCAGTGCACGAATTCCGTAGGACTGGCGAGGATCCTGAAATAATTTGGGTAGATTCTTAGCTTTAAAAATATTTTTTTTAAATTTTGCCCGGGCAGCGCCATTAGGCTGCTCTTTTTAGGTTTCCAACTGCCCAGGGAATTTTTACGTGCGCAACAATACACACGGGCCTCCGATCTCACTACCCAGAGACCAGGGGAAATTGTATTACTAGAAGTCCCCGAGAAAACAATCCCGGTCATCACCGGGGCTTGAACCAGGACCTCCAGCACTCGAGGCGGACACCATACCTCGAGACCAGGCAGCCCCCTTTTTCATTAACGTAACCGGTGTTGTATTTTCCAAGGTACACTGGCCATGAACTCGAGTCCTTGCCCACACGAGCATTGAAATCACCGAGCATATAAATGTAGTCGGATTTTGGAACTGCATTGATCACAGAGTCTAACTCCTCACAGAACGAATCTTTTACATCATTTGAGGAAGAGAGTGTCGATGCATATGCAGTGAAAATGGTGGCAAAACCACAAGAGGTTGCCACAAGAGCAGGGATAATAGTGTTTCCTTACCTCCAGCAGGAATTTCAATCATTCCCAGTAGCGTATTCTTCACTGCAAAGCCCACACCATTGTCAGAATCTTGCATTCAGCAATAACACAGGCTCGTAATCACTAACAAGTGTGATACAAATACTGTCTCAGAATGACTGTACATGACACACTGCAAATACAATTCAAACACTTTATTCACACTTCTCACTCATCACAACCATTACATGCATCGCGCAATTACAATAGCGATGTCATAATACAATCAATAGATATATAAATGTAATGTATACAACTCACAATCCTACATACCAGGCGCACAGTCTCCTATACTCACACAGGCTTTCTATCTATTGGCGTTCATACACACAAGTCATACGAGCACCATTTAATCCGTCTGTCCTGTACAACAGTCCCAAGCCGTCTGGCGCTAACCACTGTGAGTTCTCGCCAGTCGGGGTTGTGTCCCTGCGTGGACTTCATGTCCCACGCATGCACCGACTGACCATTCCTGTCACAGCGTGGTTAGTGTTTCTCACAGGTGGACCTGGCCGTAATCGCCAGGCGTCATTGACGACGAGCGGTAGAACTGGTGGGGAGATTATGACAACCATGTTGCCTTATTTCTGCCTGACCTCTACCTTGCCACAAAAAAGGTGTAATTGTTTTCTCCGAGTGACCCTTCCTTAGCTAGGTGAGTCTCCTGCAGACCAGCAATATCAATGTTAAGACGCTTGAGTTCGGCATCAATCACAGCCGTTTTTCTTGCATCGTAAATACTCGCCAGGTCAGCGGAAAATCCTGGACACATGGTTCTTACGTTCCAGGTGTAAAGCCGTAGCTTGAGGTTTCTATTTTTTCTTTTTATTTGTACCTGGTGCATCGGTTTTACAGCCTGCGGATCAGATTTTGTCTTAGCCCCAAGCACCCATTGAAGCAGGCAGGCCGTTGCAGATCAGCACCCAATGGCCTGGGTGCTGCCCAGCTTGAGGCGTGGGTCGCTGATCAGTGTCACCTGTAGGTGTCTCTCACCGTCAGAGGCAACGCGTGGCGCCCCATGTCTACGGCAATTAAAAAAGACTTATAACCGGTAACTGCTCCCTCTCGCTTTGATTCCGAGAACGGTTAAGACCAAGAATGGAGTTATACCTCTCCATAGCACAAAGCATGGGCTAAATAATAGAGACCATGTGTTGCCCAAGCAGCAGGATCCCTCTCTTGGCCCGCGTAGCTCACTCCAGAGGAAAGGTAACACCAATACGTCTGGAACAAGACAAGCTGCAGAAGCTGCCGGTTCAGCAAAGCAATGCTGTAACTGTCCGCCTGTCGGAGCTTCGATCCTAGACCAGTTGGCAACCAAGGCTTAGGGCCTGATATGCCCTGCCATGACATTTTGTTTTTAGGTTGCAGTTCCTCGCACCAGAATAAATGTTGTACCTTTCCCAATTACGCCGTTCCGCCCGAAGCCGTTGGCACAATGCGGGATGTCGGGTTTGGTAAGCATCGCCTAACATTCGGCACTAACAGAAAACAGGTAGCACCGTCTACTGTTATACAATAGCTCAGTCATATCTGACTAAGACCTGACACACAGAGTTATCCATTATACGTACATAAACGTACAACTTACGACTGACTTGCCCTTGACCTCGGCCATGTGTCGTGCTCCCTGTCGTTCACTGCCGTGAGACATTTTGTATGTGTCTAGATGTGAGGAAGTGTGAGTGTATGTGGAGGATGTGTGTGAGTGTGGAGATATGTGTGGGTGGGGGTGTGTGGGTGGGGGTCTGCGTTTGGATGGGTTGGGGTGTGTGGGTTTTGGTGGGTAGTGGTAATTGTGGGTGTTGGTGGGACGTGTGGATGTATGTGTGGGGGTGAAAGTAGGGGTGTTGGAATGGGTGTGGGGGATGTGTGTATGGGTGGAGGATATGTGTATGACACGGATGCGGGGGATGTGAGTTTATGTGGGTGGAGATGTGTGGATGGTTTGAGGAAGTATGTGTGGGAGACGGGGTTGTGTGGGTAGGGGATTGTGTTGGGTGGATTCGGGATGCAAGGGCGGGTGGGGAGAAGTGTATGGTGTGTGGGTTTGAGATATGTGTGCGGTGTGTTAGTGGGGGATGTGTGAATGATGTGTGGGTTGAGGGTATGTTTGTGGTGGTATGGGTGGAGGATAGTGTGTGGTGTGGGGGATGTTTGTGATTGGTGCGGGGAATGTGCGTATGGGTGGGGTATATGTGTGGGTGAGTAGTGGAGTGCGGTGGTTGGGGGAAGTATGTGGGGGTGTGTGGGTGGGTGATGTGTGTGTGTGTGGGTAGGGGTGTGTGAGTGGCTTAGGGATGTGTAGGTGGGTGAGGGAGTTGTATGTGTCGGGGTGGGATGTGTCGGGGTGGGATGTGTGAGTGGGTGGAGGATGTGTGTGGGTAGGGGTATTGTGATCGAGAGATGTTTGGTTGGGGGTGGGTGGGTGGGGTGTGTTGGTGCGTAGTGGAGGATGTATGCGTGAGTGAGTGTCTGTTGGTGGACGGGTAGGGAATGCGTGTGGGGGTGGGGAGAGGTGTGTGGTGTGTTGGTTGGGGATATTGTGTGGGGGAGGTATGTGTGTGTGGGTGGGGGATTTTTGTGGTGTTGAGTGGGGGTATGTGGGGTAGATGGGTAAGGGTATCTGTGTGGGTGTGGGTGGGAATATTGTGTGGTATCTGGGTGGGGGATATGTGTGTGGTGTGTAAGTTGGGATGTGTTGTTGAGGGATGTGTGTGTGGTGCGTGGGTTGGGAATAGTGCGTGGTAGGGGGTGTATGTGATGTGCGCGTGGGGCATTGTGTGGTGGGGGATTAGGTTATGGCATGTGTGGGTGGGTGGGTGGAAGTTGTATGTGTGGGTGATGGGGTGTGTGTGAGTGGATTGGGGATGTAAGGGTGGTTAGGGAGATGTGTGTGTGTGTGTGGGGGGGGGGGTAGGGACATGTCATTTGGTTGGGATGTGTGTGTATGGTTTGGGGATGTGAGAGTGGATGTGCGATGTGTGGGTTGGTGGGGGGTTGTGTGCATGGGTGGGGAATATGTTGTCGATGGAGATGTGGCTGGGGGATGCGTGGTTTGAGGTGTGGGTTAAGATGTGTATGTGGATGGGCGTGTGATGTGTGGGTTGGTGGGGGAATGTTTGTGGGTGGCGAGTGTGTTTTGGTTGTGGGATCAGGTGAGGGCAGTGTGTGTGGGTGGGGGATGTGCAGGAGGGGGATGGGTCGGTTGGTGGGGTATGTATGTGTCCCCTGGTGTGCGTGTGTGTGGGTAGGTGGGGTGTGTATGTGTCCCTTGGTGCGCGTGTGTGTGGGTAGGTGGGGTTGTGTGGGTGGGGTGATGTATGGATAGGTGGAAGATGGGCCTCATAACATGGTAATTAGCCTTGTTTATGTTTACAACATTCATTTCACAATGTTTATTTTTCTTCCTATGTAAATATATAATGCTCTTGATGAACGAAAGACGAGTGATTGGAAGGGCCGAATGTAAGACGGGCCTGCGCGCCCAATTTGTGACCCTAATAAAGTTGATTTGATTTGATTTGATTTGATTTCACTCGGTGTGCTGATTATCGAGCTTGACTGGCTGTACAATTAGTCGCTCGGCTTATGCGACATACTTTTGACGCAGGCTGAAGTGTCGTTCCAACTTTGGATTAATGTCAAATTCATGTCGCTTGGCTTCTGTACTTGTTTTCCCAACTGCCTCCGACACGGACCCTGGCTCGACTGATTCTCTCTAGCCGCGTCCCCGTCCGTGGACCACGCAACTAGTGTCATGTGATACGCAACTTCTCTGCGTAACGTCCCTTTGTTTATCATCATCATCTGTTGCTCACCGACTTCCCTCCACTTAGTCGTGTGTTCTTGTTCACAGTGATCATGTGAACCGTTCTCACTCTGCCAATTACTCTTTTCTGGTAAACATGTTCTTACTCTATCAGTTTAACGCTGTCTACCTCATATCGGTCCATGGCATTATGCCCCCCCCCCATTTTTTGAAAATGGTGTAGCCATTTTCACAGTCTATTTGGTTTTTCAATCCCATGACCTGGAGCGATATGGGTAGTCATTCCATTACTTTATCCTATCTTTTATTTCCATCACCTGATTTTGTCTGATAATATGATGGTATGGCATTCCACTAACCACTGCACAAAATGAAAAAAAACAATTATTATTATGTTCAGGCACGCCCTATCAATCTACTTTCCCCGCAGACGACGTGTAGCCAACCTATGGGGGGGGGGGGGGGGGTGGGTTGGTATAACATACTATGAGCTTCATAAGGTCTCGTGGCTTCCCCATAGTAGTCCCTCATTTGCCCTATAGACAAGCAACCTCAAAACTATCAAGGCCATTACGCTCTAATGAGGGGACATGCGTGGTTAATGGGTACCATCACCCTCTATATTATTATTTATATATGGTATAATGGAATATGAGCAATCTATACATGATTTCTATACCGCTGTACTTCTCAATTGTCATAGGTTTACTGTGTGACGTAATCATGTACCTAATCACACATGGGGTTGTTGCATAAGCACTTGTTTGTTTGCGGTATACTTCTAGTATTTCATTTGTCTAGGGTGATTACTTCTTCTTCGTAAAAGGTGTTGTCTTTTCTTCTTATAACCGCGAAATTCATCTTATTGCCGATATGGATCTATCTTGTAGACTCATTTACCCCTACCTTTGTGTCTGTCAAAGTTTATAATACTTTGACATTTTATCTCCCTTGCTGGTTGATGTTGAAGCACTTACTGTTACCTGTGTTCTTGTTTCTGGTGAAATATTTCTTTCTGTTTCCATGTTCCTTCATTTCACTCCGAGACCGTCTTTCAGCCTTCTGTTGATGTGCTAGACCCGTTTAGTGTTGAACAATAGAGATATACCTTAACCTGTATGTACATTTCTATGCATGATCATTTCTATTACGGAATATGTCAATCAATGAATAAAAATATCATCACTAAATTTCATTGACATATTAGAGATGTTCATGCAATGGTATACATTGAAAGCAAAATTAAAAAATGTGACATTGATTTAAATTATCAATGTGCTTATATGTTGTAGCATCAATATTAAAATTACATATAAACATACACTCGTGTCATTTGTTACACTTGTGTTTCTTGACCGTTGTCACCTCATGCTGTTTTTATTGCCACCGTTGTTATAATTTATGATTTGTGTCTCTTGCTTTAGTCTTGGTTGATGTTTCTGTTATCTTTTATTATTAATGCAAAAGATACTCTATTAAGTCTTCACATACTCTGCACATGTAAAAAAAAAATATTTCACGCAAGCAATAATTGGTATGAAAATTTATACTATACAGTGGCACAAGGATATATTGTTATCATCATCATGGTATGTGTGATGATATGTTTATCGGTGACTCTACCATGGTCTATTCTGGCTTGCAGTTGCCTTGGACCTAAACACCGTAGCTTGTGTCACAACCATTAGGTATCTGATGGCATTACTGTTCTCGTTGTACTTATGGTTGATATTGTTGTCGTCTGTTGTAATATTATCAATCCTCACCTTTGTTATGTTCTATTTTCGATACCATAGGTTTCTCTCATTTGGTATCTGAAAATTGGTTCATACCGGTGTATTTTTAACACCGCTTCTGTGACGTAGATGTTAGACGTAGATGATAGACGTAGATGTTAGATGTTAATGGTAGATGAGTGGTATGTTTCCATTTCATGAGATGATGGTCTAATCATGCTTGATGGAATCTGCAACCTGTATGATTTATGAAATGATACTGAGTAATAAGTGATCATAATCGTAGTCAATTTGCAGTAAGTATTATTTGATAATCTCTGTTAATCCTGGTTGTTAATAGTTTGCTGGTATTATGCTAGCCACACCATGCCTCTTCAGTACCTTCGGATTGTAGGCACATAGTTCCACTTGAAGATTCATATTTGGATCTCTTGTGGCGCTTACATGGATTGGCTTATAGCTTAAACATGATCGATGGAATATGGAATAGGATAATTTACACCTGATCGATGGAATATGCAATGTGATAATTTACACCTGATCGATGGAATATGCAATATGACGTGTGAATTCATATTAACAATTACTAAACATAATAGCACTACATTACTTCACTATGAGTGTGGTCTGTCCTATTTGTTTACCATGGGCTGGTCTTTTCTGCTAGCTTGTTTGTGCTGGTTTGGTGCCCTAGGATGGTAGACCTGGAATGTTACCTTTTCCAGATTCCTGTATGGATTTACGGTGGTACTTGTACGGTCCCACAACTCTTTCATTCATCTTCTGTGCATTCTGGTAATTATAAAAATGGAAAAAAATATGTACATATCTGACTCTTACTAATTAATTAAGTACAATGTCAAATTGACTGCTGGTATCTGTACTCATTCTATACGGCAGTTCAGAGTTTTAAGTAATACTTGGATAACTGTGTCTCCTTGTTACCCTTAATGTACTCTGGATATACTTGTTTTAAGTTATCATTACCGTATAGTATCCCTTCTATGTAGTGAAGTTAAAAAGTTGTTGTTTTATTTTGTCTGCAGTGTGTAGTGTATGTAGTGGATATTAATGTATTTAATTGTATATGTATGTGTCTTAGTGGATAACAAGACAACTTGAGATGGTACGTAAATTGATTGTTGAATGTATATCTAAAGAGATGTTTCTTCTGTTATTGTTAATTAGGTGATATCCTTATATTGTGAATTTACTATGTTTTAAATGTGTGTGGTAGTTGCCACATAACGGCACACGCGCCACCAAATATAAAGAAGAGACCTTATTGGATTTTCCCAGACAGTCACAAAACTGGACGACAAATATGAGAAACCAAGGGAATAAAAACAACGTCACTAGATGGCAACGGGAGACGCTGTGAATTCGTGGATTCGAAAGGATGTGTTTATAAAGGCTCCGTGTGAAGGTGACACCTGGAGGCGGTGATTTCGTAATGAGACAGCTGGGAGTCCGGAGAGGAATTTATTGAGGCGACAACGGTGAATGGATCGGGAATGGAAATCCACCTAGACTGAATTTTAATATCCAAGAAATTGAGCTGAAGAATGGATAGGAAGGCTTCAAGGGCGACGAGCTAGTTTGGGAGCTCAGGGGTGGATGTATTTGAGTAGGTGCCGATCCTGTGGTTAGGGATCAGCCTGCTTTTCTGCCAGAGTTTAATCCTGTTACCGGTGGCGGAAATAAACGTCTGGAAAATCGTTCGCTTCACTTGAGTATGCTGTTCTGAATCATTCTGTTATCAAGTTCCGATTTTTCGATGATGCTTTTTGTGTTTGCTCCAGTTGCGTTTAGCGGACAGGCACTTTGAGACATGTGGGGGTCGTTTCTGGACACCGTTTGTTGATCAACATAAATTCCCGCCAGTTTCTAAGAGCTGAACATAAGGAATTACGCACCAGCGCCGCAGTTCACACCGTGCTACACAGAAAGAAACAACACAAGAATTGTCACGTCATAAGGAGACAAAGATGGTGAAGACCCATAAAGGTAAAGTCTACTTTACTTCACAATTTATAATTGCGCAGTGTGTCGATACGAAGAGACATTGTCACCAATATCGACAAGTATGCAGACATTGAATAGTGCACACAACCCAAAACATAAAGTGAAACACGATTTCAAGAACGTTTTTTAGAAGCACGTAAGAAACTCACGTTTTTACAAGTCACCACTATTGTATGAACATTATTGACCATTTGATATAAAACTGAAGATGTTTTACTATTGTCCAAATTGAAAAGTCATGCACATGTCTTACGTCACTAAATTATGAGCAAATAAAAACGGATTCTCTATTGAATTACGCGACAGTTGAATACTTAATCGACATATATTCTGTCGCGCTTACAAAGAAGGAGTCTTTGTCCTCCAATTTGACTCTTCCACTCTTTCCCATATCTAACGTCAAGAACATTGAAGTATACTGATCATCGCTGAGGAAGTAACTATAAGATTGTGAAGAAAGCGATGGATAAGCGTTGAATACCACAGAGTATACGGGACGAAGAACATTTACATAGTACAGTTATGCTACGATGCATACGACGTTAATGGCACCCTTTACCCAATTTAAACGATAACATTCCACACTGGGACATTACATTTAGTATATCTTGGACATTGAAAGACATTCGCTAATTCTGTGAACATTACAGAAAGTTTTGACTTGTTTGTTCAGAACGCCAAAGCATTTAACCACCTATATGTGTGGGACATTTACATCATACGTTCATTATATCTGCTGCCGACACTACTTCATGTCTGAATTATCGGCGCATAAGTGAGTTAATGCATATTACGACATTTTTATATGCACACTTCGTCATATGTCAAGATAAATAGCACGTACACCACGGATACTCTCCTCCACTATAATTGACAAGGAAGATGTTGCGTTATTTGGACGTTTCACATATCTGAACATATTTACAGCTGGACGTTACATACATCAACGCATAATGACAACCAGGTCAGTGTACGCATATTTATTACGTCATTGAGGATTGTATACACCACCGTTATTGAACATATGTTTTGGACTTGAGAACACTGATAACATTATAGAGGACGTTACAACACCATTATTCACATACCGGACACTTCATCATACGTCAGGACGACACGCACACGTACACTAGGACATATTATTGTTGAAATTGTCGAGGATTTTTCTACCATCGAGCAAGTCAACTCAGTCAATTGGGACCAAACACGAACTCCTCACGTCGGCATTTATGAAATGAATTTACGAAGGTACTCTAATACGCTGACACCAGGACATACGAACACTGTCACATGGATTGAGAACAGTACTACACTATCGTTTTCCCATCGTGACACACAACCTGGTCACTCATTGGACTTTACTTACCAGAAGTCGAATCACGTCATTCAACTGTACTTACTTCACTGTGGGCATCATTCACTCAAGTACCTACAGCGCACATTCAGCCTAAAGTATCAATACTAAGGCTGAAATAAACTCAAGTTTCGTCGATACACCACAGCCGACTACATGTTCTTATGAGTCGGTGACGGACCGCGTTGGTTCAGGGTGCGAGTACAAGTTAATTGTACTATCATCTCAAGGCAGGAGCAACAATCGTTACACAGCTCCTCACATATTTTCATGCAACCAGGATACCACTGATCGATTGCCGATTACGGATCAGTATAGTTTGGAACTTATCAACACGTAATTGAGAGTCTCAAATTATATCAATTCTCGAGCGATTCAAATATTACTCTACGTTCGGGAGATGCACTAAAGGCCAGTAGCAATTGTATTGTTGATATATTATAGTATTGGTCCTAGTAATAAGGCACTATTTATCCTCCCCCCCCCCCAACCTAAAATTTTTTTTGATAGTCGCCAAGTCATTACGAATTAATTTTTTGTTTTGATCTTGCGGGCGTCACCACAGTACTATTGTCTTGTCATAACTGTAGTAGTATAGTATGTGCGTTACCCATCAAAAATGTGGATACAAATTTGTTATTGTTTGTAAACAGTAATATGTATTCGCGTCACCCGTCATTCGTCTTTGATAATTGTTAGTTGTCTTGCGTTGCAAATATTTTATATTGTATATATTTCTTCATATTTGTTTCTCTAGTTTATATTTGTTTCGGTCATTATAGAGATATGTTACTTGATTTTTTTGTAGTGTTCGAATTTACACTACAAATTTAATTGAGTTATATTTGCTCAACTGTGATACAACATTTACCTTACTATCTGAGTGATAGTGATTTGAGACAATATCACAATATTACGATTTTGTCGATTCTTTTCTTCTCTTACCTACGTCCACATTTATTTCAGCCAGATAGCTCATTTTACAGGTAGGACATTAGGACAAGGTGTCGACACTGCAACATTTCATCGAGTTGGGTGAGAAGACTGGATTGACTGGAGCGGACCTTAGAAACTGGGTACTGCAAGAATTCACAGCTCAAACCGCACGTAAGAAGGAGGAACGATTGAAAAAACTAGCAGCTGAAAAGGAGGCAAAGCAAGTTCAAGCTGCACATGAACAAGAAGAACGAAAAGAGAAAATAGCTATGAAGGAACAGGAGATAGCTCGGCAACGTGAAAAGATAGCAGCAATGAGAAAAGAGTTAAAGGCAAGACAGATAACCGCAGAGGCAGAGTTAAAGGCAAGACAGATAGCCGCAGAGGCAGAGTTTAAGGAAAGACGGATATTCGTAGAGGCAGAAATCAAACAACAACGACTCGCACTTGAAAAGGAGAATCTTGCAAGGGAAACAATTTAAAAGGAGCAAATGAGGAAACAAAGACAAATGTATGAAATAAAAGAAAGTAATCACACAGGTAAAGTATGTACTACAGTAGTGAAAGAACCTAACGCCAGAGATTTCGTTTAGAAGGTAACTATCGAACACAAGTCTAACGAAACACTTACAAGTACAAATGCCCAAATTGAAACAACACAAGAGAAGAAAAAGAAATTGAAGAAGATAACACACAAATAGATGAGGTTACACCAACTGTTAACGAATACGATATAACACAAATGTGTGATAACACAACAGAAAAGAATGGTGTTCACATCGATAATCAAGAAATAAACAAACATTCTTCATCAAATGATTCTACGTCCGATAACATAAATGATGATCAGAAACAAAACAAACGAGAGTATTTGTCTTTAAATGACATATGTTTGAAACATTCGAAAAAGAGACCAAAAGTTACACGCACTAATGGTTACTTGTCTTACTTCTGGTACACATTTACCAAACATACGGCATTGCAGCGTATGCATTACAGAAAATATACAAGACTGAAAACAATAACATTGTTCCAATCAACAAATTTACAATGTACAAATATTGGTATGAGTGCAGATGAGAGATTTTACATGTTTGAAACAAAGAAGGAGAGAACGAAATAGAATGAAAGGAAGAATAAAAGAAAAGATTAAAAGAAAAATAAATGTGATGAAAGTGATAGGGTTATATTAACACACAGTAGGGTCTTAGGTCTTATTACTTAATTATGACATGTGGCATTGATATAAATATATACTTTTTAGAGATGTTCATACTATCTAGTATCTCTACACTCAGTTGGATAATATTTCGGTTCGCTATTCTTCAGATAATTGTTCGTAACTATATAATTATTAGAGAACTTAATGAATTATTTGGTGTAAATATTTACTTTTGTTGAATCAGAATATTATATTATATTGCTGATTTAGTTTCTTAGAAGTCCTGAATATTTGCAATGTCTCATTCTTCACAAGTCTATATCTATATTGAAGATCTACAAGATTTTATTTGGTCAATCACATTCTGTGAGACATTCTCAGTCGATTATAGTTGAATAGAAAGGCAGATCTTTGTTATAAGTTAATTAGTTATATGTTAATGTTGTTCTTTCATAAGTTAGTAAGAAATTTGATAAAGATATATTCAGATAGCGCCGAGTTGAGGGAGCAATGCTATAAGAATTAACTAAATATTAATTATTATTAATAGATTATTATTACAAATAGAATTTAGTTAAGTGGGTACATATGTTACCGATTTTCCAATGACAGCGTGAGTGAAGGGAATATTCAGAATAAGAACTTCACACGAGATGCGTGATGGGAACATTCATTGTGCTTTCAATGGCCAAGCCAAGTATTTTGTTTTGTATTATCACACTAACTTTGAACAGTATATGATTGTGTTAATAATGGTTATTCATTAGTTGTTTGTTAAATTCAAAGAAGTAGAATTATTAATAAGTAATTGTAAATTAGTTTAGTATTGGTATAGTATTAATATGGTATTGGTATTAATATAAATAGTTAATTCTATGATATTAATTATTGACTTGCATTAACAATGTTGTTAGATTAATTAATATTATATTAGATGGATTAAGCTGCACAGAAGGAGCAAAGGAATAGATACAATCAAGCGACATTCTTAAAATATCCACAGGAAAAGGATCAATGGATTCTTAAGGCAGAAAGGTATAAGTCACCCTACCCAAGAAGATAAATTTCAGGAAAAGAAATAGATGTATGGTACCAAACAAGGACAACAAGGATCAACTACAACAAATATGGTTACATGGAAAACCTCATTATTACCCTCGTCCTAAACTCATGGTAATACCTAGAGTTAGGACACACTTGTCTATTATGACAAGGTAGGGACTAATATGTTTATTAGTTGGTCTGATTGCCCATGATCAGCCACACGACCTCCAACGGGAGGTGTGGACAGGTGGGCGTGCCCGTTATGTAGCTTTATTTTTTTAAAGGGTAGATAAGGGGGTAAAACCAAGTGCTATTCAGTTGTAGTTAAAAAAATTGTTGTGATAGTTGTACAGATATACAGATATAAAGGGAAAAAATTATAAATAATTTTTTATCTGGGAGGGGGCATTATGCCACATAACGGCACACGCGCCACCAAATATAAAGAAGAGACCTTATTGGATTTTCCCAGACAGTCACAATACTGGACGACAAATATGAGAAACCAAGAGAATAAAAACAACGTCACTAGATGGCAACGGGAGACGCTGTGAATTCGTGGATTCGAAAGAATGTGTTTATAAAGGCTCCTTGTGAAGGTGACACCTGGAGGCGGTAATTTCGTAATGAGACCACTGGGAGTCCGGAGAGGAATTTATTGAGGCGACAACGGTGAATGGATCTGGAATGGAAATCCACCTAGACTGAATTTTAATATCCAAGAAATTGAGCTGAAGAATGGATAGGAAGGCTTCAATGGCGACGAGCTGGCTTAGGAGCTCAGGGGTGGATGTATTTGAGTAGGTGCCGATCCTGTGGTTAGGGATCAGCCTGCTTTTCTGCCAGAGTTTAATTCTGTTACCGGTGGCGGAAATAAACGTCTGGAAAATCGTTCGCTTCACTTGAGTATGCTGTACTGAATCATTCTTTTATCAAGTTCCGATTTTTCGATGATGCTTTTTGTGTTTGCTCCAGTTGCGTTTAGCGGACAGGCACTTTGAGACAGTAGTGATGTTTGTTTTCTGTATCCTAAACAACCTAATCAAAATCATGAGATATCTATAGAGCAATTCGTGAAAGTTACTTTATTTACTATCAAAGTGTTACAATAGGATAAAATAACTATAGTTATATTATTGACCTAATTGTCATTGTTTATATGTAGCTTAATGTATTTTTAATTGTTATCTTTTGGTATCCTGTTTATTTTCACTATGCTTTAGATACCCCTGACTTTACCCAAGATTCTCTTGGTTTGTCAGTCTTGGTATAGCATACGTTTCATTTTTGTTACCCATCCAGGTGCTTTATCCGTATTTGGAATCTCGTCATCGCTAGTTGATGAATCTTGCTAAGGTGATTCTTCCTGGCTACTATTATATTTATCTGTTCTGATTTCTAAGTTGTCATATCGTGTTTTCCCTTTTTTCTTTTTGGTTGGTAAAAGTACTGCTGCACATTCTGCCTGTTCTTGGTTAATGAATTCATTTTCCCAATGTTCAATGTCTTGACTGGTGCATTCTTTTACCTTAGGTACGTTGCCTACTATTAAGTATGATACCGGGTGTGGTAACGCTACAGCTGTGGTTCGTCCCTGGTAATACGGGCAGTCTATGTCGATCCATGCGACTTTATACTGTTCCAATGTTCACCCAACTGTCTTACATGTTACTGTTTTATTTGTTTTGTCGTAGTCACTGACTATTCTTTCATCTACCCCAATAATGGTAGTGCCTGTGTCTCTTATAATTGGAACTGTTATCCCGTTTAATAGTGCTAGTTGTGTCTCTAGGTTTTCATCTGTTGTACACATTGAGTTAGCTTCGTATACGTACGTCTCTTCGTCTGTATCGTTATCACTGTCATTTTTCCCAGTCTGTATTTTCACTGCGTTTGTCTCTTCATATTCACCGGGTGAACTGCTGGTAAACTAGGAATGCTGCACTGGCTTCTTTCCACATTTTTCTAATTTTGCAATCTCTACTTACATGTCCATACGTATTGCATACATAACATTTTGTATTGTTCTTGTACACGGTGTACTTACTGACTTTTTGTGAAATCAAGTTCTGAAGATATGTGTCATAATCAGGGTTTTTGTCACACATTTCCTTGGAGCCGTGTTATATCTTGCAAAAAGAACATTGAATCAAGTATCCTTTTTTTAAAACTCTCTTTGGTTCCATTTGTGCGTTCTCATTGTAGTATGGTCCTCTTCCTCGATATTGTGGACCATATTGTTGGAATTTACTCGGTTTTGTATTATACATTTGGTTGGACCACTTGGCTGCCGGTCCCTATCGCTAAATCAGGCTGCGCTCCTTCTGCGAAAATATCTTTATGGGCATTGTAGAATGCTTCGCCCTTGGATTCCATGTCTGCGATCGTTGTACATTTGTTCTCGATCAGGAACGTCGACATCTCTGCTGGTACTGAGGAAATCAACTTGTCTCGTACAATAAGGTCACGTAGTTTGTTGAAATCTGACCCTATATCGGCTGCTTTCAGCCATTTATCGAACAATGATGTAGTCTCTGCTACGTAATCTAAAAAAATTTGATTTGCGTTTGGTGTTAATGTTTTGAATTTTGTTCGTAAACCTGCTTGGTCGAGTGAAAAATGTGCTAAGACTCGATTCCTGACATACGTATAGTTAGTGCGTAGCTTCTCTGGTATGACCTCTACGACCTTCAACGGCTCAAGTGCCAAATGCCTATGAAAGAGTATGGCCCAATCTTCCGATGGAACTTTGTAGTGGTTCATTACAAGTTCGAAGTTTGTTACCCATGCGGATATCGAATCGCCTTGTGTAAAATTTCTTATAAGCCCAGTGTAACGTTTAATAGGGTCTAAAGATTTTGCTGTTATCTTTGCTTGGGCTATCTCTGCGTCTTTGTCTTTCTCCAATGTTTTTACCTTTAAGTTGCCTTCCATCTCTTTGTCTTTAATTAATAACTCTGTTGCTAGTTTCTCTTTTTCAAAAGCAAGTCTTTCTTTTTCCAAGGCTATTTTTTTCTTTTCTATTGCCAGTTCATTTTCTTTTTGTTTCTCTAGTGCTTCTCTTTTTTCTTTATCTATCGTTGCTTGTGCATCTCTCGCTTCCTTTGCAGCTGCTCTCTCTTCACGTTGTTGTGCTTGATGTGCGCTTAATTTTTGTTTGGCCCATGCTGCTACATCAGGCCCTGACATAACGCACTTCTCTCCCATAGCTTTGAAGTCTTGTAATGACGACATGTTTGTTGAATATTCTCAACTAATTTACTAAGAATATGATGTATCAGTAGCACAAGGTATCTCTAGTATACAGCCTATGCTGGTTCTGATCATGTAATAAATGATGGTGCGCTTATTTAGAGATTATTCTTGTGACGTTGTTAACTGATCTTCATACCCAGAGGTAATCTATGAATGAAGTTATCGTGGTGTCACAGCGTTACTAATATTACACCAGAAAAGATAGATGATACATACTATGAGTGGTATACTGTATATATGAAGTATGACATCTTAATTCTCACAACAATAGAACACTAAGAAGATAAGTGTAGCGCACGTGGATCATGAATTATTTTTGAGATATTTAATCACTTTACAAATTATCTCAATACTCGGGCTTGTTGTAAGCTCCACACCTATAATGGAGAAAATGACAACAACCTGTGGAGAAAGTAACCAAATATCCACTCTAAACAGCCGCACAAAATGACACAAACACAGTCAGACAATTTAACTCGCCTGATGCCTTGTTGCTGCTGCTGCGTTGCGGTCCTTCACTGGTCCGGCATTTTCCTTCCAGTAGTCGAGGTCTTGAGTGTTGATAGTAGACCAAGGCTTGACCTTCAGACAGCTCTGTCGGAAAATTCTGGAATTTCTGTAACTTGAGTGGGAAAAAGTTTAGTAGAATATCAATTCACTGTGGTGACTTTGTGTTATAGTTCTGGACTGAATAGGTATGTTGACTTCACTTGTCTACGTTGTTCCATGTTATGTTGAAGACCAAACTTGAAGTTCAGAAAAATCTTTCTTGGAAAATGTTGATCCTTGAATCCAGATGAAAATAACTTGATATACTACTGATGGATGCTTCCTACTGTTCTTTCTTATGTAATTGTGATCATCTTCGCCGTCTTGAGGTATTTGCTTGAAATTTTGGTTGTCCCCCAAATTCGTGCTAATTGCCACACTCCTTACTACTCATATGGTCGTAGTTATGAGATTTTAGTGAAAATTCAGCCATCATCGTCGTTTTGATATATTGTCTGTGTATGACGACTTTTGACTGTTGATAAGGCTGTCTGTTAGTACTTTGGGCACCTGATGATGTGCCGTTGTTGTATTTATGGGTTCACTGTGTTGACTATTTTTCCTCTCGATTGTCAAATGTCTTCAGGCAATTACTAAATCTTTCTTACTAGCCTTGTTGACAATGAGTTGCTGTCATCAGTGAGTGACTTTAAACTTTATTTGAAGGTCAAAACTCCAATGATTATCTCAGCCAGGTCAATATTTGTCAAAATTGATATTTACTTTGCATTGTTGTGTTCAGCGTCGTGGCTTAAATGTTCATATTGTACACATATATTTACACCATGATTTGATAGCTGAACCTGTTTGTTGACAACTTCATTCAGAATTGCAAATGGCGCCCAAGGTGACCTTCCTTGTCCTTTGTTTGAATGTTACCAAATTTTCTTGAAGGTAACCATTTTATTTCAATGCTCCTGCTTATTTATATTCGAGCTCCCCATTTCCTGCCATGTAGCTGTATCGTGGCTCGTCTGTGCAGCCACAGTGACAGAAGCAAGCAGGAACAAGTATCACATGAAAATAGCAAACTAAGCCAATGTCCTTGCCATTATTTAGTTATTTATTGTTGTCAATCATCGCCGCACTTCAGAATGAACAATTGCCGACAGGTGCGGGCTGACATACGAGAAACATCTATCAATCTAACAATGTTCAACCCTACAGTATAGTTCGTATACAAATGGTATTTCTAGCATCAACTTACGGACTGACTTGCCCTTGACATCGGCCATGTGTCGTGTTCAACTGCCGTTCACTCGGCGTGCTGATTATCGAGCTTGACTGGCTGTACAATTAGTCGCTCGGCTTATGCGACATACTTTTGCCGCAGGCTGAAGTGTCGTTCCAACTTTGGATTAATGTCAACTTCATGTCGCTTGGCTTCTGTACTTGTTTTCCCAACTGCCTCCAACACGGACCCTGGCTAGACTGATTCTCCCTAGCCGCGTCTCGTGCGTGGACCACGCAACTAGTGTCACGTGATACGCAACTTCTCTGCGTAACGTCCCTTTGTTTATCATCATCATCTGTTGCTCACCGACTTCCCTCAACTTAGTCGTGTGTTCTTTGTTCACAGTGATCATGTGAACTGTTCTTACTCTGCCAATTACTCTTCTCTTGTAAACATGTCCTTACTCTATCAGTTTACCGCTGTCTACCTCATATCGGTCCATGGCAAGATTGTTTGTCACATTTGACTTCTTGAACAGGACTAATCGATCTGTGAGACAAGACATGTATTTATTCTAACATGTAATCACAAGAGGCTGGTCCTCGTGCTGAAGACGTTACGGATGCGGTTCGTAATTTCGCTTACCTGCGTTCGAAACACAGCTGTGTGCGATTTGGCAGCAGACCGCCTTGCTCTGAGTTTTACTGAAGTGGTAAGGCAGCCGGTCGTTCATAAAGCTATGGCAAACTACTTAACGTAAACTTGCCAAGAGAACACAACAACAGTAAAATGCTGGTGTTGACAGCGATGTCCTGTAAATGATCTGCAAACAAAAATCACAAGAGATGTATTCTGGCATGTGATAACGAGAGGTGTATTAGAGAGAAGAGCCTTATTTGGGAATATGCTTGCCAACAGAAGCAGAGGGAGAAATAAAGTTGTTTGTCAACAGCTGGACAACATATAGTAATGTAAAGAACGCTAATTATATTCAAGTATTAGATGGCAGAGAGGAGTGAAGAGTCATAATCTTCATCGGTTGTTACAAACATCAAGAACAAGAAGAGGATTGTATTTAATGTTCATGTCTTCTTGCATTTGTTGTATAATAATTAGATTGTTAAATGGTGACCTTGGAATCTCTCATTAACTTTACATGCACTGATAAGTGTAATTCTCACTGAACATGTCTAGCAAAGAATTACAGTATGGAGCCGCCAACACACATCCTCTATGAGCTGTTAGGTCAATCATGAGGAATCATCTGAGAGTGCCCACACTGTGCCCTAGTTCGCGATCCCAGAATTGCAATCTCGGTTTAATAAAGTCACAAAGCCCGAGATATAATGTAAGGACCTAGAACTATCAGTTTCATAAAGTCACAAAGCCCGTGATATAATATAATGACATGGCACTATCAGTTTGAGATAAAGGTTAGTGTTCATAACTTCATGTCAACATCGGAGGACACACAAATAGAGTGTCCAAAGATCTGGACAATTTTAAACAAACCAAGCATCAGTCTTGAACAGTGGCAACTTCCAGTGAATATCAGCTCTTGATTGTGGAATTCAGGGCCACACTGCCTCGTTCCTAAGATCAAAACCTGGGCACACCGTTTCAAATTATGATCTCAGGGATAAGTCTGGTGCCAGTTTTGTCATTCTACTAGTAAACATGCCCCATAATACTTCATCAATGTATAAGTTCTCTATGTGTATCATCTACATATTATTGGTGTTACTGAACTGCTGTTGCATTCCTTCGGCTTCGGATGTGTTTTATTCTTCCATGTGTTGGCTTAGTGGAATTCAGAATTTCTGGAAAAAACAAATAACTCGTTTAAAGAACATTTTAACTCACGGAACAGGCTTTCCGTAAACATATATTTATTGAAGTAAAAGCATGTGTGGATAATTAGAAAGTTGTAGTTGTCTGTCCAGATTAGTTAGAAATCACACGAGTTGTTGCTATAATGTCTGTGAAGTTAAATACAGAATAAACAATGTCGGGTGAAAGATAACACAGGAAACATGATTTTGTGTTAACCACAACATAGTTTGTCACAGAAATATCAAAGTGGTTCAGCGTTGTGTTGACATTTTCAATAAAACATAGTTCTTCATTAATTCTTGTTGACACCGTCAGTGTATAAATCAATGCAAGTATATTTATAATGTTAAATATACAGTGTTATGTTTTATGGCAGCTGCGGTAGTGTAGAGGTTAGACTGACATCCCGTTGATGACGGATTTGAATCCGCACCTGGACGGAATTTCACAATTTTCATGACCCCAGTTTGACCAAGACTAAAATGGGTTCCCCTCCCCCCACCCCCGTGTCGTGTGACCACCTTACAGTGGTTCATGAGTCTGTGGGTTCCAATGACCCCAAGTACTATGCCAATGGTACCTCAGCTACTTGTAGGGTCTCCCGTATTGGATGGGTCAAGGGGCAGGGACCAGAGGAATCGAGACACAGACCTGCTGCCTTTTAGGTAGCCTGGGGACAGTCCAAGGCTAAGGACCGGAGGAAGAGAGAGACACACAAACCTGCTGCCTTGTAGGTAGACTGGGGACAGTCCAAGGCTTAGGACCGGAGGAAGAGAGAGAGAGAGACAAACCTGCTGCCTTGTAGGTAGCCTGGGGACATTCCAAGGCTAAGGACCGGAGGAAGAGAGAGACACACAAACCTGCTGCCTTGTAGGTAGACTGGGGACAGTCCAAGGCTTAGGACCGGAGGAAGAGAGAGAGAGACACAAACCTGCTACCTTGTAGATAGCCTGGGGACAGTCCAAGGCTAGGGACCGGAGGAAGAGAGAGAGACACAAACCTGCTGCCTTGTAGGTAGCCTGGGGACAGTCCAAGGCTAAGGACCGGAGGAAGAGAGAGAGACACACAAACCTGCTACCTTGTAGGTAGACTGGGGACAGTCCAAGGCTAGGGACCGGAGGAAGAGAGAGAGACACAAACCTGCTGCCTTGTAGGTAGACTGGGGACAGTCCAAGGCTTAGGACCGGACAAAGAGAGACACACACCTGCTTCCTTGTACGTAGACTGGGGACGGTCAAAGGCTAGCGACTAGACGAAGAGAAACAGACACCTGCTGCCTGGTAGGTATCGTAACAATCGTCAGTAGTTAATCTGGGGACTGTCAAATGCTAGGGAAAGCAAACCAGAACAAATGCAGGTTTAAGTCGGATGTACAGAGCCACAGGTTTGACAAAACAGTGCAGGTGGAAGTCGCATGTACAGAGTCACAGCTCTGACAAAACAGTGCATGTGGAAGTCGGATGTACAGAGCCACATTGCCGTTAACAACAAAAAAGTGAAGAATCCTAGAACCCAAAAGCGCGGAGAAATCTAGGATACCAGTCGTCAACAGAGAGAAACGTCATTCTGACGTCACAGGACAACAAGAAATTTGGGGCTGGAGATAAAACCTAGAATATAGTTTACTGCCCGCTAGGGAAAGCACCGACAGGTACACCATAGGAGTATTATTTGTTGCCAGGCAAAATCGATTAGTTAAGAAATCAAATAAACAGTGTTTGACAGTTTATTACCCATGTCGGCGATCTTTGTTATTCTTCCCGTAGACGCTGTTACAGTTATATTCAAGAACGAGCCTGATTGCTGTTGTTTGCATAATGCAAATTAAAGAATTACGGGACAGTAGCGTCATGTCATGGAAGTCGCATGTAGAGAGCTTTAGGTTTGACAAAACAGTGCAGGTGGAAGTAGGATGTACAGAGCCACAGGTTTGACACAACAGTGCAGGTCACGTGATGATGTCTCACATGTGTACCAGGAAATGTCTTGGAATGTAATGGCGGCCGGCATTATAGGAGCACGTCAGCCACCTAGTGGCTGTTGGCTCTACAGATGTGGATCTATCACTGATGTCATTATAGGAGCACTGATGTCATTATAGGAGCACTGATGTCAATATAGGAGCACGTCAGCCACATAGTGGCGGTTGGCCTCTATAGATGTGGGTCTATCACAGATGTCATTGTAGGAGCACTGATGTCATTATAGGAGCACTGATGTCATTATAGGAGCATGTCAGCCACCTTGTGGTGGTTGGCCTCTACAGATGTGGGTCTAACACTGATGTCATTATAGGAGCACTGATGTCATTATAGGAGCACTGATGTCATTATAGGAGCACGTCAGCCACCTAGTGGCGGTTGGCCACTACAGATGTGGGTCCATCACTGATGTCATTATAGGAGCACTGATGTCATTATAGGAGCACTGATGTCATTATAGGAGCACTGATGTCATTATAGGAGCACGTCAGCCATTTAGTGGCTGTTGGCTCTACAGATGTGGGTATAGCACTGATGTCATTATAGGAGCACTGATGTCATTATAGGAGCACTGATGTCATTATAGGAGCACTGATGTCATTATAGGAGCACTGATGTCATTATAGGAGCACTGATGTCATTATAGGAGCACGTCAGCCATCTAGTGGCTGTTGGCTCTACAGATGTGAGTCTAGCACTGATGTCATTATAGGAGCACTGATGTCATTACAGGAGCACGTCAGCCATCTAGTGGCTGTTGGCTCTACAGATGTGGGTCGAGCACTGATGTCATTATAGGAGCACTGATGTCATTACAGGAGCACGTCAGCCACCTAGTGGCGGTTGGCATCTACAGATGTGGGTCTATCACTGATGTCATTATAGGAGCACTGATGTCATTATAGGAGCAATGATGTCATTATATGAGCACTTATGTCATTATAGGAGCACGTCAGCCACCTAGTGGCGGTTGGTCTCTACAGATGTGGGTTTAGTACTGATGTCATTATAGGAGCACTGATGTCATTATAGGAGCACTGATGTCATTATAGGAGCACTGAAGTCATTATAGGAGCACTGAGTAATCATAGGAGCACTGATGCCATTATAGGAGCACTGATGTCATTATAGAAGCACATCAGCCACCTAGTGGCGGTTGGTCTCTACAGATGTGGGTCTTGTACTGATGTCATTATAGGAGCACTAATGTCATTATAGGAGCACTGAGTCATTATAGGAGAACTGTTGTGATTATAGGAGCAATGAGTCATTATAGGAGCACTGATGTCATTATAGGAGAACTGATGTCATTATAGGAGGACGTCAGCCACCTAGTGGCGGTTGGTCTCGACAGATGTGGGTCTTGTACTGATGTCATTATAGGAGCACTAATGTCATTATAGGAACACTGATGTCATTATAGGAGCACTGATGTCATTATAGGAGCAGTGAGTCATTATAGGAGCACTGATGTCATTAAAGGAGCACTGATGTCATTATAGGAGCACATCAGCCACCTAGTGGCGGTTGGTCTCTACAGATGTGGGTCTAGCACTGATGTCATTATAGGAGCACTGGTGTCATTATAAGAGCACTGATGTCATTATAGGAGAACTGAGTCATTATAGGAGAACTGTTGTGATTATAGGAGCAATGAGTCATTATAGGAGCACTGATGTCATTATAGGAGCACTGATGTCATTATAGGAGGACGTCAGCCACCTAGTGGCGGTTGGTCTCTACAGATGTGGGTCTAGAACTGATGTCATTATAGGAGCACTGATTTTATTATAGGGGCACTGATGTCATTATAGGAGCACGTCAGCATGCGGTTGGTCTCTATAGATGTGGATCTGGTACTAATGTCATTATAGGAGCACTGATGTCATTATAGGAGCACTGATGTCATTATAGGAGCACTGATGTCATTATAGGAACACTGAGTCATTATAGGAGCACTGATTTCATTATAGGAGTACTGTTGTCATTATAGGAGTACTGATGTCATTATAGGAGCACTGATGTCATTATAGGAGCACTGATGTCATTATAAGAGCACTGATGTAATTACAGGAGCACTGATGTCATCACAGGAACACTGATGTCATTATAGGAGCACTGATATCATTATAGGAGCACTGATGTCAATATAGGAGCACTGATTTAATTATAGGAGCACTGATGTCATTATTGGAGCACTGATGTCATGACAGGAGCACGTCAGCCACCTAGTGGCGGTTAGCCTCTACAGATGTGGGTCTAACACTGATGTCATTATAGGAGCACTGATGTCATTATAGGAGCAATGATGTCATTAAAAGAGCACTGATTTTATTATATGAGCAATGAGGTCATTATAGGAGCACTGATGTCATTACAGGAGCACTGATGTCATTATAGGAGCACTGATGTCATTATAGAACCACTGATGTCATTATAGGAGCACTGATTTTATTATAGGAGCACTGATGTCATTATAGGAGCACTGATGTCATTACAGGAGCACGTCAGCCACCTAGTGGCGGTTGGCCTCTACAGATGTGGGTCTAGCACTGATGTCATTATAGGAGCACGTCAGCCACCTAGTAGTAGTTGGCCTCTACAGATGTGGGTCTAGCACTGATGTCATTATAAGAGCACTGATGTCATTATAAGAGCACTGATGTCATTACAGGAGCACTGATGTCATTACAGGAGCACTGATGTCATTATAGGAGCACTGATGTCATTGTAGGAGCACTGATGTCATTATAGGAGCACTGATGTCATTATAGGAGCACTGATGTCATTATAGGAGCAATGATGTCATTATAGGACACTGATGTCATCATAGGAGCACTGATGTCATTATAGGAGCACCTCAGCCACCTAGTGGTAGTTGGTCTCTACAGATGTGGGTCTAGCACTGATGTCATTATAGGAGCACTGATGTCATTGTAGGAGCACTGATGTCATTACAGGAGCACTGATGTCATTGTAGGAGCATGGATGTCATTACAGGAGCATTGCTGTCATTGTAAGAGCACTGATGTCATTTTAGGAGCACTGATGTCATTATAGGAGCACTGATGTCATTATAGGAGCACTGATGTCATTATAGGAGCATTGATGTCATTACAGGAGCACTGATGTCATTACAGGAGCATTGATGTCATTACAGGAGCACTGATATCATTATAGGAGCACTGATGTCATTACAGGAGCACGTCAGCCACCTAGTGGCGGTTGGCATCTACAGATGTGGGTCTATCACTGATGTCATTATAGGAGCACTGATGTCATTATAGGAGCAATGATGTCATTATATGAGCACTTATGTCATTATAGGAGCACGTCAGCCACCTAGTGGCGGTTGGTCTCTACAGATGTGGGTCTAGTACTGATGTCATTATAGGAGCACTGACGTCATTATAGGAGCACTGAGTAATCATAGGAGCACTGATGTCATTATAGGAGCACTTATGTTATTATAGGAGCACTGATGTCATTATAGGAGCACGTCAGCCACCTAGTGGCGGTTGGTCTCTACAGATGTGAGTCTAGCACTCATGTCATTATAGGAGCACTAAATTTATTATAAGAGCACTGATGTCATTATAGGAGCACGTCAACCACCTAGTAGCGGTTGGTCTCTACAGATGTGGGTCTTGTACTGATGTCATTATAGGAGCACTAATATCATTATAGGAACACTGATGTCATTATAGGAGCACTGATGTCATTATAGGAGCACTGATGTCATTATAGGAGCACATCAGCCACCTAGTGGCGGTTGGTCTCTACAGATGTGGGTCTAGCACTGATGTCATTGTAGGAGCACTGATGTCATTATAAGAGCACTGATGTTATTATAGGAGCACTGAGTCATTATAGGAGAACTGTTGTGATTATAGGAGCAATGAGTCATTATAGGAGCACTGATGTCATTATAGGAGCATTGATGTCATTATAGGAGGACGTCAGCCACCTAGTGGCGGTTGGTCTCTACAGATGTGGGTCTAGAACTGATGTCATTATAGGAGCACTGATTTTATTATAGGAGCACTGATGTCATTATAGGAGCACGTCAGCCTGCGGTTGATCTCTATAGATGTGGATCTAGTACTGATGTCATTATAGGAGCACTGATGTCATTATAGGAGCACTTATGTCATTATAAGAGCACTGATTTCATTATAGGAACACTGAGTCATTATAGGAGCACTGATTTCATTATAGGAGCACTGATGTCATTATAGGAGTAGTGATGTCATTATAGGAGCACTGATGTCATTATAGGAGCACTGATGTAATTATAAGAGCACTGATTTTATTATAGGAGCACTGATGTCTTTATTGGAGCACTGATGTCATGATAGGAGCACGTCAGTCACCTAGTGGCGGTTAGCCTCTACAGATGTGGGTCTAACACTGATGTCATTATATTAGCACTGATGTCATTATAGGAGCACTGATGTCATTATAGGAGCACTGATTTTATTATATGAGCAATGATGTCATTATAGGAGCACTGATGTCATTACAGGAGCACTGATATCAATGTAGGAGCACTGATGTCATTATAGAAGCACTGATGTCATTATAGGAGCACTGATTTTATTATAGGAGCACTGATGTCATTATAGGAGCACTGATGTCATTACAGGAGCACGTCAGCCACCTAGTGGCGGTTGGCCTCTACAGATGTGGGTCTAGCACTGATGTCATTATAGGAGCACGTCAGCCACCTAGTAGTAGTTGGCCTCTACAGATGTGGGTCTAGCACCGACGTCATTATAAGAGCACTGATGTCATTATAGGAGCACTGATGTCATTACAGGAGCACTGATGTCATTACAGATGCACTGATGTCATTATAGGAGCACTGATTTCATTGTAGGAGCACTGATGTCATTATAGGAGCATTGACGTCATTACAGGAGCACTGATGTCATTAAAGGAGCAATGATGTCATTATAGGAGCACTGATGTCATTATAGGAGCACTGATGTCATTGTAGGAGCACTGATGTCATTATAGGAGCACGTCAGCCACCTTGTGGTGGTTGGCCTCTACAGATGTGGGTCTAGCACTAATGTCATTATAGGAGCTCTGATGTCATTGTAGGAGCACGGATGTCATTACAGGTGCACTGATGTCATTGTAGGAGCACTGATGTCATTATAGGAGCATTGATGGCATTATAGGAGCACTGATGTCATTATAGGAGCACTGATGTCATTATATGAGCACTGATGTCATTATAGGAGCACGTCAGCCACCTGGTGGTAGTTGGCCTCTACAGATGTGGGTCTAGCACTGATGTCATTACAGAAGCACTGATGTCATTGTAGGAGCACTGATGTCATTACAGGAGCACTAATGTCATTATAGGAGCACTGATGTCATTATAGGAGCACTGATGTCATTATAGGAGCACTGATGTCATTGTAGGAGCACTGATGTCATTATAGGAGCACTGATGTCATTATAGGAGCACTGATGTCATTATAGGAGCACGTCAGCCACCTGGTGGTAGTTGGCCTCTACAGATGTGGGTCTAGCACTGATGTCATTACAGGAGCACTGATGTCATTGTAGGAGCACTGATGTCATTACAGGAGCACTGATGTCATTATAGGAACACTGATGTCATTATAGGAGCACTGAAGTCACTATAGGAGCACTGATGTCATTGTAGGAGCACTGATGTCATTATAGGAGCACTGATGTCATTATAGGAGCACTGATGTCATTATAGGAGCACTGATGTCATTATAGGAGCACTGATGTCATTATAGGAGCACTGATGTCATTACAGGAGCACTGATGTCATTATAGGAGCACTGATGTCATTGTAGGAGCACTGATGTCATTATAGGAGCACTGATGTCATTACAGGAGCAATGATGTCATTACAGGAGCACTGATGTCGTTATAGGAGCACGTCAGCCAACTAGTGACGGTTGGTCTTTACAGATGTGGGACTAGCGCTGATGTCATTATAGGAGCACTGATGTCATTATGGGAGCACTGATGTCATTATAGGAGCAACAATGTCATTATAGGAGCACTGATGTCATTATAGGAGCACTGATGTCATTACAGGAGCACGTCAGCCACCTAGTGACGGTTGGTCACTACAGATGTGGGTCTAACACTGATGTCATTATATTAGCACTGATGTCATTATAGGAGCACTGATGTCATTATAGGAGCACTGATTTTATTATATGAGTAATGATGTCATTATAGGAGCACTGATGTCATTACAGGAGCACTGATATCATTATAGGAGCACTGATGTCATTATAGAAGCACTGATGTCATTATAGGAGCACTGATTTTATTATAGGAGCACTGATGTCATTATAGGAGCACTGATGTCATTACAGGAGCACGTCAGCCACCTAGTGGCGGTCGGCCTCTACAGATGTGGGTCTAGCACTGATGTCATTATATGAGCACGTCAGCCACCTAGTAGTAGTTGGCCTCTACAGATGTGGGTCTAGCACCGACGTCATTATAAGAGCACTGATGTCATTATAGGAGCACTGATGTCATTACAGGAGCACTGATGTCATTACAGGAGCACTGATGTCATTATAGGAGCACTGATTTCATTGTAGGAGCACTGATGTCATTATAGGAGCACTGACGTCATTACAGGAGCACTGATGTCATTAAATTAGCAATGATGTCATTATAGGAGCACTGATGTCGTTATAGGAGCACTGATGTCATTGTAGGAGCACTGATGTCATTATAGGAGCACGTCAGCCACCTTGTGGTGGTTATCCTCTACAGATGTGGGTCTAGCACTAATGTCATTATAGGAGCACTGATGTCATTGTAGGAGCACGGATGTCATTACAGGAGCACTGATGTCATTGTAGGAGCACTGATGTCATTATAGGAGCATTGATGGCATTATAGGAGCACTGATGTCATTATAGGAGCACTGATGTCATTATATGAGCACTGATGTCATTATAGGAGCACGTCAGCCACCTGGTGGTAGTTGGCCTCTACAGATGTGGGTCTAGCACTGATGTCATTACAGTAGCACTGATGTCATTGTAGGAGCACTGATGTCATTACAGGAGCACTAATGTCATTATAGGAGCACTGATGTCATTATAGGAGCACTGATGTCATTATAGGAGCATTGATGTCATTATAGGAGCACTGATGTCATTATAGGAGCACTGATGTCATTATAGGAGCACGTCAGCCACCTGGTGGTAGTTGGCCTCTACAGATGTGGGTCTAGCACTGATGTCATTACAGGAGCACTGATGTCATTGTAGGAGCACTGATGTCATTACAGGAGCACTGATGTCATTATAGGAGCACTGATGTCATTATAGGAGCACTGAAGTCACTATAGGAGCACTGATGTCATTGTAGGAGCACTGATGTCATTATAGGAGCACTGATGTCATTATAGGAGCACTGATGTCATTATAGGAGCACTGATGTCATTATAGGAGCACTGATGTCATTACAGGAGCACTGATGTCATTACAGGAGCACTGATGTCATTATAGGAGCACTGATGTCATTGTAGGAGCACTGATGTCATTATAGGAGCACTGATGTCATTACAGGAGCACTGATGTCATTACAGGAGCACTGATGTCGTTATAGGAGCACGTCAGCCAACTAGTGACGGTTGGTCTCTACAGATGTGGGACTAGCGCTGATGTCATTATAGGAGCACTGATGTCATTATGGGAGCACTGATGTCATTATAGGAGCAACAATGTCATTATAGGAGCACTGATGTCATTATAGGAGCACTGATGTCATTACAGGAGCACGTCAGCCACCTAGTGACGGTTGGTCACTACAGATGTGGGTCTAGCACTGATGTCATTATAGGAGCACTGATGTCATTATAGGAGCAATGATGTCATTATAGAAGAACTGATGTCATTATAGGAGCACTGATGTCATTATAGGAGCACGTCAGCCACCTTGTGGTGGTTGGCCTCTACAGATGTGGGTCTAGCACTGATGTCATTATAAGAGCACTGATGTCATTATAGGAGCACTGATTTTATTATAGGAGCACTGATATCATTATAGGAGCACTGATGTCATTATATTAGCACGTCAGCCACCTAGTGACGGTTGGTCTCTACAGATGTGGGTCTAGCACTGATGTCATTATAGCAGCACTGATGTCATTATAGGAGCACTGATGTCATTATAGGAGCACTGATGTCATTATAGGAGCACTGATGTCATTATATGAGCACTGATGTCATTATAGGAGCACGTCAGCCACCTAGTGGCGGTTGGTCTCTACAGATGTGGGTCTAGCACTGATTCTCAGCGTGCCAAAGCTTGCAAACTGGACCTTTTTCTGTTGATGTGTTCTGAGTGGCAGTATCATAGTTGAGATGCAACTGATCACAAACATAAGACAGTGGCAGTTGTAATTTGTTGGCCACATTGTGAGAAGAGAACAACTGGACCCTGTGACAACTGGAAAACTTTGCAAAAATGATAATAGAGGAAGAGAGCTAGGAACGGTTCCTGGCAACATTTTGCCATGGCACAGAAAGTTGTCAGCACATGAATTAATGTAGTTTGTGTGAGATCAGAAGATGCGGAGAAGTGTGATCGGCCAAGCCAGTCGACAAGACACTTGATGATGATGATGAGTGGCGTAATATGTTTCTTTGCCTATAGCAGGGGTCACCACACTACCGCCCGCGGGCCAGATCCGGCCCGTGACGTCATTTCATCAGCTCGCCGACCATACTCGAGCTTGCTTAATATAACGTATAGAACACGAGACGTTGTGATATAATTTAAATGTAAATATTATCTTTAGAATAATAGGAGATCTTCACACGTGCGGATACCTCCTGGCTGCAATGTGTCTTAAAGTTACTATTTTCAATTATAAATTACGGCATCTAGACTTTCTTGTTTATTGTAATGTTTGCTTATTTCGCGCCATCCCAAATCGTTCCCCAGCTAGTGGTAGCGTCGCCTAGGCTCTGACGATACTATAGTTTCCATGGCAACACACACACACACGCACGCATCTTTCCCTCCCCCAGATGCGTCCGGCTGTAAACACAGGTCCGATGCTCCAGACAATGATAGGTAAGTAAACTACAAGTGTGAATAGAGGCAATAAAGAGGCAAACTTAGCATAAAATTGCCATATAAGTCTCGTATTATTACGAAAATATTATCCCAGCTCAGAATAATTCCCAAGTCAAGATCTTTATCTAGCTGGTCTATATGCCAGTGTTTTTCAACCTTTCTGCTGGAGCAGATCCTAGCGTAAATGTTTACGTTGCCAAAGAACTCTGTGCGATGATCCAAGTGTCTCTCCTACTTTATGTAATAAACCAAATGGGCATTAATATTGCATTTAGGCGATTTCGGTCTGTTTCGGCGGAACCCCTGGCTGCCACTCGTGGAACCCCGGTTGAAAAACTCTGCTCTAGGCTGTTTATTTAGGCCGGTCATATTTATGTATTTTGCAAACTTTTTATGAGATATATTCTATTACCAAAGGTACCTATAAACTTTATATGTACTTTAGGTGGGCCGTAGCTTCACAAGTTACTTTTAGTCCTGTGCTTTTCTTATGTTTCAATAGGATTTTTATTATGTTTCTAATTTAATGTATTTTTCATTTTCAGATCCCGTGTACTTCACCGATCATTATGGCTACTAAGAAAAGAAAATTGGACGCCGAGTGCCGCGTTTTCAATGAAGAATGGGGAGTAAACTACTTCTTTGTGGAATAAAGGACCAGAAAACCAGTTGAGTAATATGCATCGAAAGTGTTGCCGTTTTGAAAGAGTACAATCTTTGGCATCACGACGAAACAAACCATCTATCAACATATTCAAAGAGAAACATGAGTCCATGAAACACAAAGAAATCTCTTCATGAGAAATTTGGCTGAAAGTGAATCTGTCACTCGTACAAGTTACAAAATAGTGCATACGATGGCAGAACGAGGAAATCCGTTTACTGATGGCAACTTCATCAAAGAGTGTGTGATGGAAGCAGCAAATTACTTGTGTCCTGAGAAAGCCGATGTGTTTGGAACTATCAGCCTTTCGGCAAGTTAAGTCGTGCTAAGAACAGAAGATCTTGGAGAGAACATTGTGCTACAGATAAGCGAGAAAACTAGGAACGTGTTGTGGTATTCGCTGGCGCTGGATGAGTCTACGGATCTCTCGTCACAACTTCTCGTGTTCATTCATGGTGTCAATTTGGACTTTCAGGTAACGGAAGAGTTGGCATCCTTTTGCATTATGCATGGAATGACAACTGAAAAAAAACATGTTCATGGAAGTGCAAAAAGCTTTCCTTCAGTGGAATCAGCTTCGAGGTGTTACAGTTGAAGGAGAAAAAACAACATGGCTGGAGTGACGAAGGGTCTGATGGGGCAGATCAGGACTCTGTTGGAAGATTTGCAATTTCCAGGCGCTCTGTTCATACACTACATCATACACCATCAAGCACCCTGTGGGAAAGACTTCGATATTTTTTGTGTACTGAAACCAGTCATTTCTGCTGTGAACTTCATTCGGAGACATGCGCCAAATCACCGTTAGTTCCACGCGTTTCTTGATTAAATTCATTCTAAATTCTGTGACTTGCCTTATCACACACCAGTGAGGTGGCTCGGCACAGTAAAGTCATGGTTCGTTTTTACAAGCTCCAAAACGAAATAGATGTTTTCCTCACTGAAAAAGATAGAGCTGATCCACAGCTGTCAGATACTATCTGGCTGCCAAAGTTGTCATTTTTGGTCGACATCACATTCAACATGAATGAACTGAAATTTAAACTTCAGGGAAAGGATAACTTCTTCTTTGATCTCTACAGAATCATTAAAGGATTTCGGAGAAAGCTGTCATTATTTGAAGAACAACTGGAAAGAGAAAACTTTTCGCATGATCACTGTTTCAAAAAGTTTTGCACTATAATCGCCGAAGATGTCTACCTCGATTTTCCGAAAAAAGAAAATTATTCGTGACTTGAAGAAGCATTTTTGGAGAGATTTTCAGATCTTGACAGAATGGAGAGTGACATTCTTCTGTTCCAGAATACGTTTGATTGTAACCTTGATGATGTGCCAGTTGAACTACAGTTGAAGCTCATTGATTTGCAAGCAAATGACTTGTTGAAAGAGAAGCACAGAGACTGAAAACGTTTTGAATTTTACCGCTGCTTACCTGATGCTTTGTTTCCGAAACTGAAGAAATATGCCTCTGGTATGGCATAAGTATTTGAAACAACTTATGTCTGTGAGAAAACATTTGTGAACATCAAGTATGTGAAGTGAACACATCAAACAAGATTGACTGATGAACAATTGAAGGCATTTGAACATTTGAAACTCTAGATTGGATGCAGCAATTCCAAGCCAAACATTGATGGTATCTTGAAAGCCAAATATCAGATTCACAAATCTCACTAATCCATTTTGCTGCTTAGTTTGTGAGATTCAGCAATGTGCACACTAGCTCTGATGTAATTATCTTTTCGCCAACGTCGCATTTTTTGATAACATTTATTTTAGTAAATAAATATGTTGGTTGTCTTTGTTTTTTGTGCATTGCAGGCAACTCACCCATGATTAACTTAGTTTTTCGTCTTTTTTCCCGGTGCTTTCGTTCTGGCTTGCAAGTATTGTTAAAGTTAGTTGCATATCTTTTACAGGACGATAGCAGTCAACACTAGCATTGTTTGCTGTTGTTGATGTCTTGGCAAGTTTATGTTCAGTAATTTGCTATCGCTTTCTGAACGATAGCATCTAGGGCAACGCGGTCTGCTGCCAAATCGCGCGCAGCTGTGTTTCGGACTGAAGGATGACAGTCAGCAAGGGTCATGGTTTCCCGGTCTACATCCACGTGGAGGTGGGATTGACTTGTGTAGTCGGTTGGTCATCGGCAGGCTACTCATTTTCACTTGTCACCCCTCCTGGGAGAGGGTAATCGATCCTAACCCTAATGGCTGCAATGCCAGGCGCAGTCCGCACTTTGTAGACCAATATGAACAGGCATTTGTTAGAGTAGATAGAAACAGGCTTTGGGAAATCCTTACACGATATAGAGTGAGTACACATCTAACAGGGGGTACAGGGTGTAGGCAATAGTAGCATCTTTGGTAAGGATGACTCTCATGTCCTTTTCAGGACCCATCCCCCACTGGTCCACGCCTGACACCCAGCTCGTGCCTGTGGCTCCTAGTAGCTGTCAGCATGCGACAGCAGCCACCCCCCGGGCAACAGCTGTGAGAGGCTGGCTAAACCAGGCGTGGGTAGCCGATTTGGTGTCAAACCAAGCGGTAAACAAGGGTATGCCTACCCAGAATGTGAAGACAGGTTTCGGAAGACAGGATTCGGCAGACTGCGCGGAAGAAATCATTCCTGATTCAACGGGCAAGACGGCGTTTACCTGCAAAGCGTTGTGGAACGTAATGAGCACGGCAAGGCACGTAGAGCGCCCTGGTCATCCACTGCACCTGTATTCGTCTCCAGTCGTCTCGACTTGTCTTGCCACTGGCCTCAGATGGACTCAGGCGAGAGAGTGAGGGCGACGAATTGCGCAACTCTTCCTCACTTTAATCCAAGTCATCGCGTAAGTCATTCTTCATCCAACGTCATATATTACCTTCAAGCCCTGTGGCGATGGGCGAGCGGCGAAGCGGAGGCGTGGGTACGCTGACAGCTGTAGTCGCAGACCTGTACACAGGCGGCTCAGGCCATATGGTCGTCTTCTACTGACCGGAGCAGCAGTGGGATTCGGCAGCCCCCCGAGCGACTGAACAGCCTTCTATAGGAACACACTGCTCACCTCCATAGCATGAGGAAGGGGCTAGAAAAGGTGCCCTAAACACTGTCTGCACCATCACTATCTAACCAGCTAGCCGCGGTTGGTGGGTACCCTAACTGCGGTCGACATACAAACAAAGACAAAACAAGTAAAGCTAAAAGAGGAAACCATATTCCCTTAACAATTGGAACTTGGAATGTACGCACCCTACTTGACAGAGACGGCGCGTCGGGTCCAGAGAGAAGAACAGCACTGATTGGGAGAGAGCTGGGCTGGTACAACATCGACATTGCAGCTTTAAGCGAGACACGACTTGCAGAAGAAGGCCAAATCTGTGAAATAGGTGTCGGCTACACATTTTTCTGGAGTGGAAGGAAAAGCGAGGAAAGACGCCAATCCGGTGTGGGATTTGCCATTAAGTCTGGTCTGCAAATTAGCTTAATTTTCAAAGGCTATAAACGACAAGCTCATGACCATTAAGTTGCCCCTGCTGAATGGAAGGTAGCATGCAACCATTGTGAGTGTCTATGCACCAACTATGTCCAGCGAAGATGATGTCAAGAACAATTTCTATGAGGACCTGTCCAATGTATTAATATCTGTTCCCAAAGGAGACAAACTTATACTTCTTGGGGATTTCAATGCCAGAGTATGCACGGACACCACCTCTTGGAGTGGCATTATTGGAAAGCACGGAGTCTGAAATTATAACAGCAATGGGCTCCTCCTCCTTTAAGCATGTGCCGAACACGATCTCCTGATTACCAACACAACTTTCCGTCTCCCCATGAGAAATAGGACATCGCTGATGCATCCTCACTCGAAAAACTGGCACCTCATTGACTATGTCATCGTCAGGAGAAGTGACAGACAAGACGTTCGGGTAATAAAATCCATGTGTGGTGCCGAATGTTGGACAGACCATCGTCTCATTGTCTCGAAAATAAACATTCACATCAGGCCACCACGGCGTCCTCAAGGGGTTAAAATGCAAAAAAGAAACTAAATGTCACCCACCTAAACAGCAAGAAAATGCAGCAGTCGTCAGAAAATATGTTTTAAGACCGCCTCAAGCCCAATGCTGCTGCTAAACAGGATACAGAAACAGAGTGGAGAGCCCTAAAGGACATAATTTACAACACTGCTATGGAATTCCTGGGTCCAGCCCCCCCCCCCCCCCCCCCCCCCCCCCCCCCCGAAAGCATAAAGATTGGTTTGATGAAAATTCCGAAGACATCAACCAATTGCTGGCCGAGAAACATCTTCTCCTCAAGGCACATTTGAATGACCCAAAGTCAACATTAAAAAAAAGATGTCTTCATGAACATTCAGAGAGTAGTGCAGCAGAAACTTCGGCACATGCGGGACTCCTGGCTGAGCAGCAAAGCTGATGAAATTCAAAGCTTTGCTGACAGACATGATATGAAAAACTTCTACGACTCAGTGAAAATGGTCTATGGTCCTACATCACCAGACATAGCTCCCCTCCTTAGTGCAGATGTGGGAACATTGGTCACCCATAAGAAAGAAATCCTTTAACGATGGGCAGAGCATTTCAGCAACATCTTAAGTGCAACTTCCTTCTTCGATGATGAAACCATCACCTGCCTTCCTCAAGTTCCCACCAATGAGACACTTGATGACCTGCCAACCATAGTGGAAGTAAACAAAGCCACCCAGCAACTCTCCAGCGGCAAGGCACCTGGTCCTGACTCCATCCCAGCAGAGTTATAGAAGGCAGGCGGGCCGGTCCTAACAGAGCGGCTTCACCAAGTATTTACAAACATTTGTATATATTATAAACATTTACAAACAGTCGGTCCGGCACTCACACGGCTCCCTCCCAATATGGTTGACTGGAACCTCGGAGACTACTCCATCCCAAGAGCTCGGATCGGCAGTCAATGGAGTTAACCACTCGGACTACAGCTGACTAGATGAACTTCAACTCAGTAATTTCACTATGAGTCACTGGCTAATGACGCTAAGACAGTTCTCACAATTCAGCCTGGCTGTGAGACCCTCTACCCTGAGGTGTCCCCAGGTAAACAATCTTGGCATCCATAGTATAGCAAAAGACCAACACTATGGTCATGGACAATAATAGCCTACCCCTGGCTGGGTAATGTACAGTTTCTGCAGCAAGTTAAACACAGTTCGTACTAATGACTATAAACTCTGGCAGATGATGTCAAAACAGCTGTATAATAAAGATTGACCTGACTCCCTCGGAGTCGAGTCCCACACGATCATCAGGTTTAGTACACAGTTTTGACTAAATCATAATAATGTCACTGTTCGTTGACTCTGCTGACAATCAAGTTTTATAGCACACATAAGTCTGACATCAATACTGCATTTGATGAGCTGAACATATGTACCTGTAAAGTACACCCAACTGTTGTGGGTCTAGTGTTGACCTGGCACTCTTTCAGACGTAGTTACAGCACCTGTGTTAGTGCCGACAAGTAGTACCTGGTATTTCCGACGTTTAGGCTGATGTTAACAACGTCAATGGAACTGACGAGCTCCCAGAGCTATGGCACTACCCCACCTTGGCAAGTCTCCTTGGAACGAGCATATCATCATCTTTCCACTGTAGTTCAGTCGTTGATCAACCTCCACAGGCATGATAGATTCAGGTTGTGGAACAAACCGTATCAGAAGTAGTAGTGCACCATGGTACAAAAGCAGATCTCGTGATTCACCATCAGGCATGATGGTTCACAATCATGCATGGTAGGTTCGTAAACAGTCACTCGCCCTTACAGACGTAGTGGTTTCGGAAAACAGGCATCCTGGTTCATAAACAGGCAACACCTGAAAGTAAGAGCGGTAGGTGAGAGTATTCGGCACCAACATTGGCCCACATGCATCAAATCACTGAATAAACAGCCTTCAGTAACACTAATTAGTTTTCATCTAATTAGGGCCTCATCTCTATATAGGTAGAATTGATGCATGGGTATCAGTCCAATGTCAGATGGCCCATAGAACAGCCCGTCTGAAAGATTGCGTTCCGAGAATGTCGAGTCTAATCATATTTCTCTCTTATACCACTATTCTTATGTCTGCTGCTGCTAGAATGAGTAGCTGTAATAGTTCTAGTATTTACATAAAAACTAAATCTCAAGGAAAGGAGGTCCCTGGACCCCTCCCTTACATCGTACATATAATAATGGTTATCATCTTAATTAATACATTAGATCAAGTAATAACTCATTAACACGTATATGCACACCTTCCATTTCGCTGGTGGGTATCTTTCCAACCTCGAAGCGAAATTCCTATCTAGAGGCCAGAAGTCATTCAGGTAACATTCTCCTACATGTTTAAAGGTGGTACCCCAGTTCTGGTCTCCTCCCAAGTGGATTAGCCTCGGGCCATGACCGAACTGCATGGCTGGCCTTGTTTGCCAGTCATATACTTAATAGACTTGCACACAGTCCCAATATCCCATTTGTCCCCGTATCTCATTCGACATCCATGCATCCTTCCATACATTCATCGCATCAGCACGCACGTACTCATGCCAGTATGAAAAGAATAGGACATTAAAGTGAAGAATTTGGAACGAATTATCACATAGTGACGGTAACGCAGAGTCATATCGCATCGAACCACTTCGTCGTTCGACAAATCGCTCATGTATGTATCACACCACATTACCTAATATATACGCCACAACAATATGTAGCACAAGCATAGGATCACTACTTCACAGAATTACACATTTCCAAGGAATGAACTCACTATTTCAATCAATCAATCAATCATGTGTCATGCCGGAAAGCGTGGGCGGTCATGACTCGCCATTTCACTCGATCACCAGTGTCGTGGATCTGCTCAGTGTTTCTGTCTCGTCCATGCCATGTGGCCAAGCCATCCAGGTATTTTCCTCTCGGTCTTCCTCTTGGTCTGTTCCTCTCGATCTTGCCAGTTGTCACTAAGTTCTCCAATCCATTTATTTATTTAGTTATCACAAAATAGCTATATCACTTCCTATGGCTTGGCATTACGTGCTCTATTTCCATTTCAACTAGGCACTTCAGTGTCGGAATTCCTGACACTATCAACTTAACTGTCTATTCAAGAGGCCCTACTAACATCAGATACTAACTGACATATGTTAGGTTCACAAAATACTACAGTAAACAGCTCCCTATAATTGCATATTTTTTTTTTGCATATCCTTTACATGACATCGCTGTCAACACCAGAATCTTTCAGCTGTACGTTGATTTCTTGGCAAGATTACGCTCAGTAGTTTGCCATTGCTTTCTGAGCGGCCGTCTCACATACCCCGTAAGTTACCGATGCGATTCGAACCACTGCTTATTCTCAGCGTCATCACGTCACCGACGAGAGTATACGAGATTAAGGAGAAAAATCATAACCTCTAAGCCATGAACCCGGCCTATAATTTTATAGCTAACTTAATATATGCAACTACTCACAATATATAATTCCTGACTATTGAGCACAATCTGCCGCTGTAACGGACTTGTCACTAAGCCGTCAGCGAAACTACATAGTACAAATAGTTATTGTAAATAGTGCGGTACACACCTGTACTATGTCCTACTTTCAAACCGGCTTATCGATCGTCAACTAATTACTATTGCAGGATCGTTCGAATATTTAATGAGTTGCCGTACGGTCGCGTTTACGATCAATTACAACGGTAAATTAATTAAATAGGTATTTACCTGAACCGTTGAACAGACCACAAGTCAGCTGCTAATACTATCTGATGGCTAACTTGCCTCTATCAATGATAGTAAGCCGAAATTGGCTGTGCGTCCTCTCACACCGAGAGATCGAAAGTGAATGAGCGCCCACTGCCTAATTCCGTCCTACGTGCTACTCAACTCGCATGAAGAAATTGTGCTCAACGTTGTGTCTCCACTTCAGCGAGAATCATGGGTTCTCCGCACTGGAGAATCTATTTTCTCCCTCACGAGATAATGTAAGTGTACTTAGCAACCTCGGTCACGCGAATCCAGGTGCTTATAGAACAATCTAACCGAAGAAACAACCTCGGCTTTCCCCAGTTTATTTATAACTGGGGAAGTACCTGATGACGCTCCGTGTTCATGCGGAACCTCCTACGACAAAGCACAGATAACTTGCGTCATTCTGTCACACTTAAATCCCATCACCATAAGAACCGGAGAACGACGTGGTTGTGCACTGTCAACTCTTCTGTTCACAAACTAAATAAACAAGACATGCAAAGAAACCAGCCAAACAGAGACCGCAACAACACAGCATGACAAACAGAACACAGAAGATGAACCCTAGGAAAATACACCATTAAAGACCTCATATATGCAGACGATCAAGCATAAATTGCAAAATCCGAAGCGGAATTACAAGACCACATAATTTGTCTAGACGAAGTGTGTAAGGAACCTAACATGAAAATTAGCATCAGTAAAACAGAGATAATGACGATAACCAAAGAAGAAGAAGAAGAAGAAGAAAAGACAATAAAGATTCATCTAATGAACACCCCCTGAAACAATTAAAGCGATGCACGTACTTAGAAAGTACATGGTGTTTGTAAAGTCTCACTACACTTGATGAACAAATGTAAAGAATGAAGTACACGATGTCACCAAAATGGACTAAACAATTCATTAAATTAGTTACAGTAACCATTTCTATGGTCTAACGCTTTTAGGGAAGCTGGAAAGTAGCAATGAAGTATTCATTATAACAGGTTTGGAAATGTACACCACGGGCTTTAAGTACACGACTCTTCATATTGTCAAATACTTTCTGCAACGTGTCTGTTGATTTTCTTAAATGGTAATTCTGACTGCTTCTTTCATGTCCACACTTGTGTGTAACTTATTTTTGTAACATTTCCTTTCAAGAAACCCCATAGATAATAATCTAAAGAAGTTAGATCGGGAGAACGAGCAGGCTAATTCTGCTGCCCATGAGAGTGCCCTAGAGGTAGCTGTGATCTCCACACTCAAGTTTGATGTAGTTATCTGGAACTCGCCGCTATCCTGTTTGATTATCTCACTAACATGTTGTACTGTGTAAGCCCAAGATGACCTTGAACAGTGCTTCACGGACCCAACTGTATAGATGATGATATCTTAAGGATGTGATGTTGTTCGACCAGTTCCTTGATCTCAGTGTCGATCGCTGGAGGCAGCTGACCTCTGCTGTATCTCCCTTGTGTGATGACCACCTGTGAGTGTTCTGTAAGACTGCGGGTGTATCAGTCCATTCTTTTCCGTGTTGGAGATCTCCCAAGTCACAGACCGCCTTGATGATCTCTTCAGCCTCGGCCATCCAGGAGCGACCTCATTCAATCTGCACCCCCTTTCTGTCATCGATAGCGCTGTGCAGGGTCGGTTTTTATATCAGCTGACATTCTCACATACACCATAATCCGTAGAATGTTGTGCCTTATGGCCATCTTTGATAAATGTATCGAATTGTCTGTCACGTGATGTCTTGTGTGCAGCCAAGTATGAGTATCATTATTTCATGTTGCACCTTGTCTAATCTTTCTGGCCGGGTCATGATAGCAGTGACGAGGCCCAAACTGTACTATGTGACACGTGGCTCAAGTAGAGGCATTGGAGAACATCATGACATCTGGCAGGATCTTAGCACAAGTAGGAGCATTCGAGAATATGGTGACAATTGGCAGGATCTGAGCACAAGTAGGGGCAATGGAGAATTCCGTGACGACCAGTAGGATTTTAGTACAAATAGGGGCATAAGATCAGCGGTAGACGAGATAAAACGATGTTGGGTGATGACGTAGAGGAACAGCATGGTCAGAGCTCACACAAAATACCAAGGACCGATATATGTGGAGAGACATGATTGCTTAAGCCATTTTGCAAGGCATATGATAATGATGATTGACTGTGGATAGTGTGAGAACCCTATACCAGGGCACATATTGCCGCCACTACAGAGAACGAAACACCAAAACACTGCATGGTACGTATGTCAGATAGCGACAATGCTGTATCAGTTCTGGAACCTCTGAACACTCAATACCGGAACTCAATCAATACAGCTCACATCCCGTCCCACTTTACCTTTCCGCTCAATAAAACAGCGCTCAAGGATGAGACAAGTGGACCATGTCTGTCCAGAGAAGCACTGAAAAACACAATTTGTTTCTGAACTATTTAATGTTCAATGTGTTGTCAGGACGTTGCTATGTACCCCAACCACAGATTGACCTACAGGCCATTAGTCTGCAATGGCCTTCTGCACAACAAGTCAAAGTTTACCTGTAACTGATTTGTGTAGGACACGATCCCACTACCCGACCGTCAGCACACCGGAAGTTTAACAGTCAGTGCCCCAATCATTCGTCCACGTAAACAAAAGTGTTACGTTCTTGGACAACATTCCATGTCTACCAAAACATCACAACCAATAGTGCAAAAATCTAATCTTTCACAACAACAGCACACAAATTATTGTACAACTGTTCAGAACATGCAACTGTCTTTGGGAACATACGCGTGTGGGCCATGGGCCGTTCCACAAACACTAAAGAAGAATGCCGAGGCTGTTGAACTCGAATGTGACAGAACAGTTCTTAGAATATCGGGGACCAAGGAGAAGACAACACGGACATGCTTCAAGATCTGAACATGGGAGACATCTGCCTCATAAACAGTGACAGGTCTCGGAAGCTGAAATACTTTAGCCATATTACATTTCACGGTGGTTTGTAGAGAACATTGATTGAAGGCGTGATTCCTTGAAGAAGTGGCAAGAGTTAACCAGCACGAATATGACCACGGGGCATTGAAGAGACCTCGTACAATCGGGTGCAAGTGGCAAGAGTTGACCAGCACGCAGGTTAACACGGAACATTGAAGAGACCTCGGACATCGGGGTCAATATGGCAGTGGTTGACCAACACGAAGATGGACACGGCACATTGAAGAGATCTCGGACATAAGCGTATAAGTGGCAAGAGGTGACCAGCGCGAAGGTGGACACGGGACATTGAAATAACCATTAGGATACACGTGGCAAGAGAACTTGTGAGAGATGAGAAACCATCTCGTCGGGTAGTGCTGAAATCAAGATTGTAGCGAAAATTGCCAGGCAATCTATCGTGAAACATATTGTTTGTTGCTTCTGTGTTTAAATTCACTAAGGAAATACATTTTTTGTTGAGTATGTACTGTTGTCTGTGGCTATGACTTCAGTTGTAATAATGTGTTTGTCAGAGTATTAACACCCTGACAGTTCGCCAGAAACGTTTTGTTTCTTCTTTTACAGAGAACCCCTGACGATATACTGTTACTATGGGTGTCAGTTGGTTGCTACCTTTTGTGGGTAATATAACTTGTTTACCTTTTAGTACTTGGTGTTGATTTTCAGACGTATACCTAGCTCTCTACTTGTTAGTAATTCGGCAAATAGTCGGCTGTTGTGTAGTGTTGTAATAGTTGCTTAACCGCAAACGGCCATACTTCTAAAGTAGGGTTGTAGACATACTATTGTACAACTATTGATGTTGATGTGTGCAAACCGCTGACGATGGTCGGATACTGTTGTAATTAATATTGTACTGTTGAATGTAGGCCTACTGTCCATATATTGTATGAGATATGTTCCTAATTGGAGATGTTCCAGAGCGCAATAAAGCTATATCCATAATGTCATAATTTCATTTGTTTGGCTAAGCTTGTGTAGACACACACAGGAACTTGCACAGCTGTCTGTCCTTCGTCCTCTATCAGCTAAGCGACTACTACACGACCTCTTACGACCTCTTCTTCTTCTCCTCCGCCCCCTTCTTCTTCTTCTACTTCTTCTTTCTTCTTCTTCTTCTTCTTCTTCTTCTTCTTCTTCTTCTTCTTCTTCTTCTTCTTCTTCTTCTTCTTCTTAATCATTATCTCGTTCTAGACATCTCTCTCATATCTCTATCCTTCTCGCTTTATTCTTTATGTACTTAATCTTTCGCTTCCTCCTGCTTCACACAGACAGTCAGACAGAAAACCTGTTGTAATTTACAGAGTTCTCTTACATCACTGGGAAGATAAAAACACGATGGTACTGAATTGTTTACAAAATGAAACAAGCAAACACGGATGTAGAATCACTTATCAAGTGAGCAATTGCCGAGTTGTACAATGCTGTCCTTTTCCCAGAAATGAAATATGTCATGTATGCTTCATGAAGGTCACACTACAGTTTCATACAATATAGGATCATTTATGCGTCCGTCACTTTATTTCATATAGTCATTATCCATTCCCACTGACATTGAAAAATGTGGACAAGTAACATTCTTTGCGTATCATTCACCATACAAACGTTAGGTAATGTTCAAGTGGTGCTACAGCTAAAGGGGAAGTATGATTGTAATATATTGTTTGTTACATATTGGATGTGGGACACTACATTGCGCGTGTAGTATTATTTTATGATGACGCTGGTGCTACAGGTTGTTAACTGTAGGTAACGGTATAGGTCTAGAGTAATTAACGTATTTACTACATTATCTTATTTACTACATTATCGTTGTTGTCATATTGGAGTGCCTTTTTCTCGTAAAACTCTGGGGGGACACGTCGCTGCTACTACGGAATTCGTGCTGTTTTGTGAGACACTTTCGGCAGTCCGCCTTGGTGACAGAGACCCAGCTATAATTGGATAAAAACCGGTGCAATCAAGTCGACCCTTCAACTGTTAAAATTTTTGTTAGTTGCCAAATTATATTTGTTACTACATTAATTTAGTTACCATATTATCTTAGCTAAAGAACACGTACATCAGCAGGCTGCCTAAAAGACAACAGATGGAAGAGTTATAATAGAAAAGATCAGATTTTACATGTATGGTCAGATTACGTGAAAAACCTTTATGACGATAACAGAGACGAACAATATATTGTTCAAAATAACAATGAAGGGCCAGCAATTTTGAAGATGGAGGTTCAGAATGCTCTTAATCATATGAAATCTGGCAAAACCCCCGGTCCAGACAGCGTCACAACAGAAATGATTAATGCTTTAGAAGAATATGGAATAGATAAAGTTACCAGTCTGCTTAATACAATATATGATACTGGAAATATACCTCATGAGTTATGTAATTCTGTATTTATTGCAATCACAAAGAAATCAGGAGCCTTGGAATGTGATCAACATCGAACAATTAGTATAATGAGTCACATCACGAAGATTTTGCTAAGAAGTATCATGCAAAGAGTTAGAGGAAAATACAACCTGAAATAGGAGAAGAAACAATGTGGGTTTGTAGTAGGCAAGGGTACAGTAAATGCTGTGTATATACTGAGAACCACAATCGAACGTTCTATAGAAGTAAACAAAGATCTACACCTTTGCTTTATTGACTACACAAAGGCTTTTGATAAAGTGAGACATGTCAACATGATAAGGATGCTTGAAGATCTACAAATTGATGGGAAAAGACCTTAGACTTGTAAAAACATATATTGGAAACAACAAGCTGCCATAAGAGTGATAATGAAGTAAGCCAATATCAGCCTATTAAGAGAGGTGTGAGACAGGGATGTGTAATGTCTCCAGATCTGTTTTCCCTGTACAGTGAAAATATTTTCAGAAATATTGAAATATGGAAGGAATCAACATTGGGGGACGTTGCATCAATAACATTAGATATGCAGATGATACAGTCTTGATTGCAGACAATGAACGGGCCTGCAAAAATTTTTAGATGCGTTGTTACCCACATGAACAAAAAGGGTAGAATTAAATTGTAAAAAGACACAGATTATGGTGTCACTAGGAAGAAAAGAAAAACCACAGTGAAAAATCAAAAAATGGGGAAAATTCTTCAACAGTGAATAGGTACAATTATCTCGGAACAGTAAAAATCTGAGGGGAAACCTGAAGAGTTAGAACAAGAATCGCCAGGCAAAAATAGCCTTTTAAAATAAAACTACTGACCAAAAAAATGATTCAATTGAAACTTGAACTGAAAAGAGTGTTGAATCTACAAAAACCCTTTCTTTATATGGATTAAAACTTGGACAATGACACCCCGGCTGAAAAAATCTATGGCTGGAATTTGGGTTTTTGAGGAAAATGCAAAAAATACCATGGGCACCAGAAAAACCCTGAACAAGTCCTCAAAAAACAAAAGAAGATCGTAAAAGATCAAGACATTACTAACAGCACAAAAGTTTTGGGCATTTTATGAGAAGAAATGATTTGGAGAAAATTGGTGAACTGGGAAAAACGAGGGGAAAAACCAAGGGAAGACCTAGAAAAAATATCTGGGTGGCTTTGGCCTTGTGGCATGGGCCGGGCGAAAAGGAACTGATCCACGACTTTTGATCGAGTGGTGGCAGAAAAGGGTATCCACGTCTGGTAATCATGTGAGCTGGGAAAAGGCCCCCACGCTTACCGGGGGCCC
>JACEFZ010023186.1:322500-396811 GCA_014155875.1 Cepaea nemoralis | reverse complement strand
TGCTCACAGTTGTGCTCACACGGTGCTAGTTTGTGAATACGTTACTTGCATATCCTTTACATAACGTAGCGGTCAATTACAGCATTTGTGACTGTTTGTGATTTTAACATACAACTGCGAATTCCTGGACGATTAATATAATCTATATAAACTAACTAACTAACTAACTAACTAACTAACTAACTAACTAAACTAACTAACTAACTAACTAACTAACTAACTAACAACTCACTAACCAACCAACTAACTAACTAACTAACCAACCAACCATCCTAACCAACCAACCACCAACCAACCACCAACCAACCATCTAACTACTAACTAACTAACTAACTAACTAACTAACTAACTATCTAGCTAACAATCTAACAAATTAAATAAATAAATAAATAAATAAATAAATAACAAATTAACTAACTAACTAGCCAACTAACTAACTAACCAACTAACAAATTAACTAATTAACTAGCTAACTAACAAACCAGAGAACAATATATGGTTACTCATTAATCAATGAAATCTGGGTAATTAATTTGCAGGCCTCAGTGGCAAATATATTACGGACGTGATTCGTAAGCCCGCTTATCCACGTTCGAAACACAGCGGCGACCGATTTAACAGTAGAACGCTTTGCGATGGGTGTAAACGAGTTGTTATGGGAGCCGGTCGTTCAGAAAGCAATGGCAAGCTACTAAACGTAAACTTGCAAGATATTAACAACAGCAGTAAAATGCCGGTGTTGACAGCGATGTCCTGTAAAAAGGATATTACCACCCAGAAAAATAATAAAAGGTCCTTTTTTCATGCCGCCAGGTGTACTGGGTATATGGATGTAGTCGTATGTTTACACAACTCGCTACTCGATGGTTGAGGCAGCTTACATCACACAGGCCGCATTTATCTCCAAGCTAATGTCCTGGTACCCAGTGTAAGCTGGCTCACCTGGGAACCCAGACCTGGGACAATACCCTGCCTCTGAGGAGATTCTAACACATTACCACAGGATTGATTGATTGATTGATTGATTTAGGAACCGACATCACAGCATTCGGGACATTCCCATAAGCGCTCCGTCCCCATCCTCAGCAGCCAGCGAAGAGTTCCAACACTAATAGTACCAGTAGCAATCTGATTATATGTCCGTCTCGCCTTTCCTCTGAGCGTTGATCGTCGGCCATATCCCCTCGTCACACCTCGCTGTCTCATTCTTGCCAGACCATGGTGATCCATTTGCTCCTCCGAGGTGTACACATGCTCCCACAAGGTCGCAATCACATCTGCTTTGTCATGCATCAATACTCCACCAAGTTTTGCCGAGCCAGCCAATCTGTCCGCCTGTTCATTCCCCAGCACACCAGCATGCCCCGGAGAAATGATCCAGACGATGCTTGTCACCCGTGACTTCCGAAGCGAAGCAAGCCACTCTGCACGAAGCTTGCCTGTCTTCACCCTACTCAGCATGATGTCTGAGTCAGTTACAATCAAGATGTGTGTGTGTATCGTATTCTCCATCCAGCGGAAAGCCGCACTGACCGCCCCCGCCTCCATTCTTAAGCTAGATGTTGTGGTATCATATGCCAGGCTCTCCTGCACCAAACGTTGACCATTAGCTTTTGCTAAGAACCCCAAGCCACTTCTCCTACCTCTCAACATCGACCCATCTGTGTAGATAATCACATCACCCGAGCGAGCATTATCCTGAATTAGTTGCTGGATTTCCACTTCCATGGCCCCTACTGGCCACTCCCTGCACTCCCGGTTCAATGTGATTATAACTCTGCACAAGTCTGACAGCGCCACTGGCACTCTGACCCACTCCTCTTCTCGCCTAATGTTCTCCAAGATGCACACATGTCTGATCGTATCCTCCACCGGAGCCATCCATGATTTCCCTCTTATCAGTCGCTGACCCTTAACGGCGTCCAGCGCCTCATGCAACGGGTGATCTGTGTCTGCAGCTACTCTGAGGCGTGCCTTTCGCCTGCATCACCTTGAGCCTACCTGCATTACCACAGGATTAATAGGCAAGCGTTTTATAAAGACAATGACCCTGACGTCATCCCCAGTGATGGTATGGTTCGTTACTTTAGACTGGGAGCCTCTGTGGCCAAGTAGTTAAGCCGACTGCCTTCCGCTTCGAAGGCTGTTGGTTCTATTCTGGGCTACGCAATTCTGTTCCCGAGTGCAATATCTCGGAGACTCATGGGGGTCGACGCTGGAGCTACATAGTTCGTGCTTTATGTGACACTTTCGGCCGGCCGCCCTGTGCTCTAGCCCATTAAACACTTTTAAGTTTAGGCTAAAACTGTTTTCTGAACGACCGGATTCAACGAATACGCCCAACTGACCGGTGTAGAGTGAACCCACTACACTCCGCAGCGCACATGCAGTTACGTGCAAGCGAGTTAACATCCAGTCATGCGGACACTTCTATACACGGCTGAGTGGCTGGGATTATACCAGGATGATATTCTTTCTTTTCCAGCTATAGGACAGCGACCTACACCCACAGGAATAACGGATCTTTAACATTTCTGCCAGTTCAGTTAGCAGACATTTTTCTAATTCCGTACGCCACTTACATTGAAATACCCTAGCAGTACTGGCACAGTCTAACCACACTCTAACCCCTTTCAAATAGCTTGGTTGGCACATGTGGCGGCACGTACATTGACAGGAAGAAACTTTAGGGAGAGGGTCGAACTACTTTGTACCGTAATATGACATTAAGTTAATAGATGTATGTCTACAATGTTGAAAAAAATAGACAGATGCAATGGAGTGACTTGCAAAAACTCAATGGTCAACGATGTGATACGACGATGGAAAGTGTATGTCGGTAATGTGATACGACGATGAAAAGTGAGTTGTGCATGTGTTACGACGATAGTAAGTGGAATGTTTGTGATGTGATACAAAGATGGTAAGTGTTGTTGGTGATGTGACACGAGGATGGTAAGTGTATTGTTTGTGACGTGATTACGAGGATGGTAAGTGTTTGTTGGTGACGTTGATACGAGGAGGTAAGTGTTTGTTGGTGACGTGATACGAGTATGGAAAGTGTTTGTTGGTGACGTGATACGAGTATGGAAAGTGTATGTTGGTAATGCGATACGAGGATGGTAAGTGTTTTGTTGGTGACGTGATACGAGGATGGTAAGTGTTTGTTGGTGACGTGATAAGAGGATGGTAAGTGTTGTTGGTGACGTGATACGAGGATGGTAAGTGTTTGTTGGTGACGTGATACGAGGATGGGTAAGTGTTTGTTCGTGACGTGATACGAGTATGGAAAGTGTTTGTTGGTGACGTGATACGAGTATGGAAAGTGTATGTTGGTAATGCGATACGAGGATGGTAAGTGTTTGTTGGTTGACGTGATGCGAGTATGGAAAGTGTATGTTGGTGATGTGTTGTTGTAATGTCTGAAGATAGAAAGGCGGGGTTTTACATGAAGCAATAGTGGCAACTGTCTCGGACACTGTATGATGCCATAATACGCTGTTTGTCCATGTCATACGTCAATCTAAAGCTGTTTCTCCATGGCATATATAAAGGTAAGCTGTTTCTGAGTGTGAGATGTCAAGATACAATTGTGTCTCCCTTTCAGATGTCAAGATACAGTTGTTTCTCCCTGTCAATCATTTTACAAATTCGGCCTAGATTCCCATGTCACTGGATACTGAGAATTATTTTGGGGAACATAGGAGGCCGACGTGAGATTGACCACATCACCCATCAACTATTGGTTACAAAATTAGGGTACTAGCACCATATACCAACAGGCTAAATGGAACAAAAAGAGTCCTTTATCATTTGTTGTTACACGCTTTTTTAAATGTCGCATATCCCTTACATGACGTTGCTGTCAACACCAGCATCTTTCAGCTGCTGTTGATGTACTAGGCTCAGTAGTTTGCAATTGCTTTGTGAGCGACCGGTTCACATACCCCCGTAAGTAACCAGCGTGGCGCGATCCGCTACCGAATGTCGCGGAGCTGCGTTACTCACGAGAATATACGGGATTACGGAGAAAGAATTTAACCCCTCCGCTATGCCATGTCGAATGTATACTAAAATCTGCCACCTTCTGTTCACTTTAGTGGCTACTTATCTGACACTTTTATATTGAAAAAAAAATATATGTATTGATTAGTTCCGTAGTTAGTCAGTTAGACACTTGATTAGCTCCGTAGTTAGTCAGTTGATTAGTTAGCTAGCTGGTTGAGTGGAATGTGACTCGCGCCGAAGTAGCCTACCTCGAGCTCAGAGTGGTTTGCGTTCGTATGCGAATTTCGTTATTGGAGTATCCAGTGCAGTTTTTTTGGGTGTATTGCTGAGACCCATCGTCGCTGAACGTACTGAGTTTGTGCTATGTGTTACCTTTCGACAGACAATTGAATAAAGGGGAAGACAGATATCAGAATGGCTTCACGGCATGGCATGGTCTATACAAGAACACAGAGCTGATCCCCGAAAATAGTGATCGTGTGAGGTGGCCAAACATGACAGCTCACGCTTATCGGCGGGGCACATGATGATAACGAGCTTGTTACACGTGTCAATAGTAAATGTTGTCACAGTAATATTACCTGCAGAGTTTTATGTTCACTCTTTGCCGGCAGAAAGTACTTCAACATGACGTTCTGAAAGTCATACTGATCAACAATACCACAGCAGTGTCCCTGGGGAGAATAGGGGAACATTCTAGCAATACTGTAACACACATCAGGGAAAATAGGGGAACATTCTAGCAGTACAGTGACATACACCAGGGAAGATAGGGGAATATTCATGCAATACTATAATACACACCTATGGAAGATGGGGGAACACTCCAGCAATACAGTAACATACACCAATGGAAGATAGGGGAACACTCCAGCAATACTGTAACACACACCAGGGTAAAAAGGGGAACATTCCAGAAATGCTGTAACTCACACCAATGGAAGATAAGGGAACATTTCAGCAATACTGTACCACACACCAATGGAAGATAGGGGAACATTCCAGCAATACTGTAACACACACCAGGGAAGATGGGGGAACATTTAAGCAATACTGTAACACACACCAGAGAAGATGGGGGAATATTTCAGCAATACTGTAACACACACCAGAAAAGATAGGGGAACATTTCAGCAATACTGTAACACACACCAGGGAAGATGAGGGAACATTTCAGCAATACTGTAACACACACCAGGGAAGATGGGGGAACACTTAAGCAATACTGTAACACACACCAGGGAAGACGTGGCTCAGATGTTACGGTACCTAAAATTAAACACAATATATTCCCTTAGTGCATTTAAACACTGACGCCATAAACAAAAATGTTGTACGATTGTTTGCCAGGCATATTTCGCTGCATATCCTCAGGCATTTGCTTCAGGCATTGGAGGTACAGGATTCGATCTCTTCATGATGTTTGTTTGTCAGTGCCCTTATTGGCCTCCTTTCCTCTCGAGACAGTTCGGCCTAACATTTATTATCCAATAATGTGTTACCCGCTTCATGAACATGAGCTGAACACAGCAGAATGCGAAGAGATGAACGAAAGAGATTGTCCTTGAAGGAACACAGGAAAACCCGTAAATTTATTATGTAATCAGACGTGGCCGGTCTCCGTGGCCAAAGGCTTGCGAACGCGATTCGTGAGCAGCTAATCAGGCGTTCGAAACGCAGCCGCTTACGATTTGTGCAGCAGACCGTGTCACGTTGTTATAACGTGTTAGTATGGGAGTCGGTAGTTCAGAAAGCAATGGCAAACTACTGAACATAAAAACTTGCCTAGTACATCAACATCAGCTGAAAAATTGCTTGTGTTGACTACAACGACCTGTAAGGGATATGCAACATTTAAAAAAAAACATCAGACGTTGAGTTAAGATATTCTGACATTGCACAACAAGAAACATATATCATAACTTAACGACAAGTGTCAAATGTTATGGAAAAAGAAGAAGGGAATACATGGATGGCTTGGAAACATGACATATCACTGACCTGATCCAAGACGGTGATCGTGTAAGATGACCAACTATAGTCGCTCACGCCTATTGGCATGGTACATGATAATGATGGCGATGATGATGATTACTCCAGAGCCTTAGTGTTTAAACAGTAAATGAATCCTGTCATTATTGGGGACTGAACCAGGACAACTGTCTTAGAAGGTAAGCTCGTCCTTGACTTGGGGACGTACATAACAAGTACCTCTGACGACGGAGTGGGTTCACCTGATGGCGAGAGGCACTGGCAATATGGAACACTAATCCACACGGAGTGGATTCACCTGATGGCGAGAGGCACTGGCAATATGGAACACTAATCCACACGGAGTGGGTTCACCTGATGGCGAGAGGCACTGGCAATATGGAACACTAATCCACACGGAGTGGGTTCACCTGATGGCGAGAGGCACTGGCAATATGGAACACTAATCCACACGGAGTGGGTTCACCTGATGGCGAGAGGCACTGGCAATATGGACACTAATCCACACGGAGTGGGTTCACCTGATGCGAGAGGCACTGGCAATATGGAACACTAATCCACACGGAGTGGGTTCACCTGATGGCGAGAGGCACTGGCAATATGGAACACTAATCCACACGGAGTGGGTTCACCTGATGGCGAGAGGCAATGGCAATATGGAACACTAATCCACACGGAGTGGATTCACCTGATGGCGAGAGGCAATGGCAATATGGAACACTAATCCACACGGAGTGGATTCACCTGATGGCGAGAGGCACTGGCAATATGGAACACTATCCACACGGAGTGGATTCACCTGATGGCGAGAGGCACTGCAATATGGAACACTAATCCACACGGAGTGGATTCACCTGATGGCGAGAGGCACTGGCAATGGAACACTAATCCCACGGAGTGGATTCACCTGATGCGAGTGCACTGGCAATATGGAACACTAATCCACACGGAGTGGATTCACCTGATGGCGAGAGGCACTGGCAATATGGAACACTAATCCACACGGAGTGGATTCACCTGATGGCGAGAGGCACTGGCATATTGAACACTAATCCACACGGAGTGGATTCACCTGATGGCGAGAGGCACTGGCAATATGGAACACTAATCCACACGGAGTGGATTCACCTGATGGCGAGAGGCACTGGCAATATGGAACACTAATCCACACGGAGTGGATTCACCTGATGGCGAGAGGCACTGCAATATGGAACACTAATCCACACGGAGTGGATTCACCTGATGGCGAGAGGGACTGGCAATATGGAACACTAATCCACACGGAGTGGATTCACCTGATGGCGAGAGGCACTGGCAATATGGAACACTAATCCACACGGAGTGGATTCACCTGATGGCGAGAGGCACTGGCAATATGGAACACTAATCCACACGGAGTGGATTCACCTGATGGCGAGAGGCACTGGCAATATGGTACACTAATCCACACGGAGTGGATTCACCTGATGGCGAGAGGCACTGGCAATATGGTACACTAATCCACACGGAGTGGATTCACCTGATGGCGAGAGGCACTGGCAATATGGAACACTAATCCACACGGAGTGGATTCACCTGATGGCGAGAGGCACTGGCAATATGGAACACTAATCCACACGGAGTGGATTCACCTGATGGCGAGAGGCACTGGCAATATGGAACACTAATCCACACGGAGTGGATTCACCTGATGGCGAGAGGCACTGGCAATATGGAACACTAATCCACACGGAGTGGGTTCACCTGATGGCGAGAGGCACTGCAATATGGAACACTAATCCACACGGAGTGGGTTCACCTGATGGCGAGAGGCACTGGCAATATGGAACACTAATCCACACGGAGTGGGTTCACCTGATGGCGAGAGGCACTGGCAATATGGAACACTAATCCACACGGAGTGGGTTCACCTGATGGCGAGAGGCACTGGCAATATGGAACACTAATCCACACGGAGTGGGTTCACCTGATGGCGAGAGGCACTGGCAATATTGGACACTAATCCACACGGAGTGGGTTCACCTGATGGCGAGAGGCACTGGCAATATGGAACACTAATCCCACGGAGTGGGTTCACCTGATGGCGAGAGGCACTGGCAATATGGAACACTAATCCACACGGAGTGGGTTCACCTGATGCGAGAGGCACTGGCAATATGGAACACTATCCACACGGAGTGGTTTCACCTGATGGCGAGAGGCACTGGCAATATGGAACACTAATCCACACGGAGTGGGTTCACCTGATGGCGAGAGGCACTGGCAATATGGAACACTAATCCACACGGAGTGGGTTCACCTGATGGCGAGAGGCACTGGCAATATGAACACTAATCCACACGGAGTGGTTCACCTGATGGCGAGAGGCACTGGCAATATGGAACACTAATCCACACGGAGTGGGTTCACCTGATGGCGAGAGGCACTGGCAATATGGAACACTAATCCACACGGAGTGGGTTCACCTGATGGCGAGAGGCACTGGCAATATGGAACACTAATCCACACGGAGTGGGTTCACCTGATGGCGAGAGGCACTGGCAATATGGAACACTAATCCACACGGAGTGGGTTCACCTGATGGCGAGAGGCACTGGCAATATGGAACACTAATCCACACGGAGTGGGTTCACCTGATGGCGAGAGGCACTGGCAATATGGAACACTAATCCACACGGAGTGGGTTCACCTGATGGCGAGAGGCACTGGCAATATGGAACACTAATCCACACGGAGTGGGTTCACCTGATGGCGAGAGGCACTGGCAATATGGAACACTAATCCACACGGAGTGGGTTCACCTGATGGCGAGAGGCACTGGCAATATGGAACACTAATCCACACGGAGTGGGTCACCTGATGGCGAGAGGCACTGGCATATGGACACTAATCCACACGGAGTGGGTCACCTGATGGCGAGAGGCACTGGCAATATGGAACACTAATCCACACGGAGTGGGTTCACCTGATGGCGAGAGGCACTGGCAATATGGAACACTAATCCACACGGAGTGGGTTCACCTATGGCGAGAGGCACTGGCAATATGGAACACTAATCCACACGGAGTGGTTCACCTGATGGCGAGAGGCACTGGCAATATGGAACACTAATCCACACGGAGTGGGATTCACCTGATGGCGAGAGGCACTGGCAATATGGAACACTAATCCACACGGAGTGGATTCACCTGATGGCGAGAGGCACTGGCAATATGGACACTAATCCACACGGAGTGGATTCACCTGATGCGAGAGGCACTGGCAATATGGTACACTAATCCACACGGAGTGGATTCACCTGATGGCGAGAGGCACTGGCAATATGGAACACTAATCCACACGGAGTGGATTCACCTGATGGCGAGAGGCACTGGCAATATGGAACACTAATCCACACGGAGTGGGTTCACCTGATGGCGAGAGGCACTGGCAATATGGAACACTAATCCACACGAGTGGGTTCACCTGATGGCGAGAGGCACTGGCAATATGGAACACTAATCCACACGGAGTGGGTTCACCTGATGGCGAGAGGCACTGGCATATGGAAACCTAATCCACACGGAGTGGGTTCACCTGATGGCGAGAGGCACTGGGCAATATGGAACACTAATCCACACGGAGTGGGTTCACCTGATGGCGAGAGGCACTGGCAATATGGAACACTAATCCACACGGAGTGGGTTCACCTGATGGCGAGAGGCACTGGCAATATGGAACACTAATCCACACGGAGTGGGTTCACCTGATGGCGAGAGGCACTGGCAATATGGAACACTAATCCACACGGAGTGGGTTCACCTGATGGCGAGAGGCACTGGCAATATGGAACACTAATCCACACGGAGTGGGTTCACCTGATGGCGAGAGGCACTGGCAATATGGAACACTAATCCACACGGGTGGGTTCACCTGATGGCGAGAGGCACTGGCAATATGGAACACTAATCCACACGGAGTGGTTCACCTGATGGCGAGAGGCACTGGCAATATGGAACACTAATCCACACGGAGTGGTTCACCTGATGCGAGAGGCACTGGCAATATGGAACACTAATCCACACGGAGTGGGTTCACCTGATGGCGAGAGGCACTGGCAATATGGAACACTAATCCACACGGAGTGGGTTCACCTGATGGCGAGAGGCCTGGCAATATGGAACACTATCCACACGGAGTGGGTTCACCTGATGGCGAGAGGCACTGGCATTATGGAACACTAATCCACACGGAGTGGGTTTACCTGATGGCGAGAGCACTGGCAATATGGAACACTAATCCACACGGAGTGGGTTCACCTGATGGCGGAGGCACTGGCAATATGGAACACTAATCCACACGGAGTGGGTTCACCTGATGGCGAGAGGCACTGGCAATATGGAACACTAATCCACACGGAGTGGGGTTCACTGATGGCGAGAGGCCTGGCAATATGGAACACTAATCCACACGGAGTGGTTTCACCTGATGGCGAGAGGCACTGGCAATATGGAACACTAATCCCACACGAGTGGGTTCACCTGATGGCGAGAGGCACTAGCAATATGGAACACTAATCCACACGGAGTGGATTCACCTGATGGCTGAGCAGGCACTGGCGAATATATGAACACTAATCCACACGGAGTGGGTTCACCTGATGGCGAGAGGCACTGGCAATATGAACACTAATCCACACGGAGTGGGTTCACCTGATGGCGAGAGGGACTGGCAATATGGAACACTAATCCACACGGAGTGGGTTCACCTGATGGCGAGAGGGACTGGCAATATGGAACACTAATCCACACGGAGTGGGTTCACCTGATGGCGAGAGGGACTGGCAATATGGAACACTAATCCACACGGAGTGGGTTCACCTGATGGAGAGAGCACGGGCAATATGGAACACTAATCCACACGGAGTGGGTTCACCTGATGGCGAGAGGCACTGGCATATGTGACCTAATCCACACGGAGTGGTTCACCTGATGGCGAGAGGCACTGGCAATATGGAACACTAATCCACACGGAGTGGGTTCCCTGATGGCGAGAGGCCTGGCAATATGGAACACTAATCCACACGGAGTGGTTCACCTGATGGCGAGAGGCACTGCAATATGGAACACTAATCCACACGGAGTGGGTTCACCTGATGGCGAGAGGCACTGGCAATATGGAACACTAATCCACACGGAGTGGGTTCACCTGATGGCGAGAGGCACTGGCAATATGGAACACTAATCACACGGAGTGGGTCACCTGATGGCGAGAGGCACTGGCAATATGGAACACTAATCCACACGGGTGGATTCACCTGATGGCGAGAGGCACTGGCAATATGGAACACTAATCCACAACGGAGTGGATTCACCTGATGGCGAGAGGCACTGGCAATATGGAACACTAATCCACACGGAGTGGATTCACCTGATGGCGAGAGGCACTGCAATATGGAACACTAATTCCACACGAGTGGGTTTCACCTGATGGCGAGAGGGACTGGCAATATGGAACACTAATCCACACGGAGTGGATTCACCTGATGGCGAGAGGCACTGGCAATATGGAATACTAATCCACACGGAGTGGGTTCACCTGATGGCGAGAGGCACTGGCAATATGGAACACTATCCACACGGAGTGGGATCACCTGATGGCGAGAGGCACTGGCAATATGGAACACTAATCCACACGGAGTGTGATCACCTGATGGCGAGGCACTGGCAATATGGACACTAATCCACACGGAGTGGGATCACCTGATGGCGAGAGGCACTGGCAATATGGAACACTAATCCACCGGAAGTGGGTTCACCTGATGGCGAGAGGCACTGGCATATGGACACTATCCACACGAGTGGGTTCACCTGATGGCGAGAGGCACTGGCAATATGGACAACTAATCGCACGGAGTGGGTTCCCTGATGGCGAGAGGCACTGGCAATATAGACACTAATCCACAGAGTGGGTTCACCTGATGCGAGAGGCACTGGCAATATGGAACACTATCCACACGGGTGGGTTCACGCTGATGGCGAGAGGCACTGGCAATATGGAACCTATCCACACGGAGTGGGTTCACCTGATGCGAGAGGCACTGGCAATATGGAACACTAATCCACACGGAGTGGGTTCACTGATGGCGAGAGCACTGGCAATATGGAACACTAATCCACACGGAGTGGGTTCACCTGATGGCGAGAGGCACTGGCAATATGGAACACTAATCCACACGGAGTGGGTTCACCTGATGGCGAGAGGCACTGGCAATATGGAACACTAATCCACACGGAGTGGGTTCACCTGATGGCGAGAGGCACTGGCAATATGGAACACTAATCCACACGGAGTGGGTTCACCTGATGGCGAGAGGCACTGGCATATGGAACACTAATCCACACGGAGTGGGTTCCACCTGATGGCGAGAGGCACTGGCATATGGAACACTAATCCACACGGAGTGGGTTCACCTGATGGCGAGAGACTGGCAATATGAACACTATCCCAACGGAGTGGTTCACCTATGGCTAGAGGCACTGGCAATATGGAAACACTATCCACACGGGTGGGTTTCACCTGATGGCGAGAGGCACTGGCATATGAACACTAATCCACACGGAGTGGGTTCACCTGATGGCGAGAGGCACTGGCAATATGGAACACTAATCCACACGGAGTGGGTTCACCTGATGGCGAGAGGCACTGCAATATGGAACACTATCCACACGGAGTGGTTCACCTGATGGCGAGAGGCACTGGCAAATGGAACACTAATCCACACGGAGTGGATTTCACCTGATGGCGAAGGCACTGGCAATATGGAAAACTAATCCACACGGAGTGGATTCACCTGATGGCGAGAGGCACTGGCAATATGGAACACTAATCCCACGGAGTGGGTCACCTGATGGCGAGAGGCACTGCAATATGAACACTAATCCACACGGAGTGGTTCACCTGATGGCGAGAGGCACTGGCAATATGGAACACTAATCCACACGAGTGGATTCACCTGATGGCGAGAGCACTGGCAATATGGAACACTAATCCACGGAGTGGGTTCACCTATGGGCGAGAGGCCTGGCAATATGGAACACTAATCCACACGGAGTGGGTTCACCTGATGGCGAGAGCACTGGCAATATGGAACACTAATCCACACGGAGTGGGTTCACCTGATGGCGAGAGGCACTGAATATGGAACACTAATCCACACGGAGTGGGTTCACCTGATGACGAGAGGCACTGGCAATATGGAACACTAATCCACACGGAGTGGGTTCAACCTGATGGCGAGAGGCACTGGCAATATGGAAAAACTAATCCACACGGAGTGGGTTCACCTGATGGCGAGAGGCACTGGCAATATGGAACACTAATCCACACGGAGTGGGTTCACCTGATGGCGAGAGGCACTGGCAATATGGAACACTAATCCACACGGAGTGGGTTCACCTGATGGCGAGAGGCACTGGCAATATGGAACACTAATCCACAGGGACAAAGCAATCCAGTGCATTAGAAGTAGTAGCACCTCTATGGATTACGCTTTAATTCAAAGCGAGCGAACGCAAAAAAGTAGCAGTAGTAGTAGTAGTAGTAGTAGTAGTAGTAGTAGTAGTAGTAGTAGTAGTAGTAGTAGTAGTAGTAGTAGTAGTAGTAGTAGTAGTAGTAGTAGTAGTAGTATTTGCAGTAGTAGTAGTAGTAGTAGTAGTAGTAGTAGTAGTAGTAGTAGTAGTAGTAGTAGTAGTAGTAGTAATAGTAGTAGTAGTAGTAGTAGTAGTAGTAGTAGTATTTGCAGTAGTAGTAGTAGTAGTAGTAGTAGTAGTAGTAGTAGTAGTAGTAGTAGTAGTAGTAGTAGTAGTAGTAGTAGTAGTAGTATAGTAGTAGTAGTAGTAGTAGTAGTAGTAGTAGTAGTAGTAGTAGTAGTATTTGCAGTAGTAGTAGTAGTAGTAGTAGTAGTAGTAGTAGTAGTAGTAGTAGTAGTAGTAGTAGTAGTAGTAGTAGTAATAGTAGTAGTAGTAGTAGTAGTAGTAGTAGTAGTAGTAGTAGTATTTGTAGTAGTAGTAGTAGCAGCAGCAGAAGCAGCAGCAGCAGCAGCAGCAGCAGCAGCAGCAGGAGTAATAGTAGTATTAATAATAGTAGTAGTAGTATCAACAGTAGTAGTAATAGTAGTAGTAGTAGTAGTAGTATAGTAGTAGTAGTAGTAGTAGTAGTAGTAGTAGTAGTAGTAGTAGTAGTAGTATCAACAGTAGTAGTAATAGTAGTAGTAGTAGTAGTAGTAGTAGTAGTAGTAGTAGTAGTAGTAGTAGTAGTAGTAGTAGTAGTAGTAGTAGTAGTAGTAGTAGTATTTGTAGTAGTAGTAGTAGCAGCAGCAGCAGGAGTAATAGTAGTATTAATAATAGTAGTAATAGTATCAACAGTAATAGTAAAAGAAGTAGTAGTAGTAGTAAGTAGTAGTAGTAGTAGTAGTAGTAGTAGTAGTAGTAGTAGTAGTAGTAGTAGCAGTAGTAGTAGTAGTGGTGGTGGTGGTGGATGTGGTGGTGGGATAGTTAAAGAAGGAGAAGAGGATGAAGAGGCACTTGGATGGTCCTACCCAAATGGATATCAGGTCGTAGGTGACTGAGAACGGCTTATTGGAGTCAACAGCATACTCCTTCTCGGCCCGTTCCTTGAGGTCCTTCTTGGCCTCCTCGTTGGCGGCCGACACGGGGGACATGTAGATGTTGATGATGTTCACCTCGGTCAGGACCACGGCTCCGGTCACGATCACCACCAGCGGGATCGTGAAGGTGATCCTGGGAGAGGAGGACGAGAGGAGAGCAAACATCAGCAGATGCTTAGCTGTTTGTTAATAGTGGATTAGTTTAGTTTAGTTTAGTTGATGGATCAACATCACGGCACACGGGTGCAACCCATAAGTGCTCCGTTCTCCTCCTAACTCAAACCTGAGTCTGGAGAAACTCAGCTCAGTGCACGAACTCCGTAGCACCGCCGAGGATCCTGAAATACTTTGGGTAGATTTTTAACATCCATCATGATAGCGACATACGAAAGAGGAAGCAACGTCAGTCGGTGCTTAAAACATTGTTGCGTGTCTTTTGTAGGACATTGCATTCAACTACAAGGCCAGGTCGATTTACTAGGCAATTTTATGCTATTACGTTTTCATTGGGAGGGTACAAGCCTTACAGTATTGCGAGGATATGCAATATACGGACTAAATGTCATAGCGGGGCAGACCAGGCCTTAAACCTTGGTCAGCAACAGGTTTATGATGATCCGAGACTTTTGCAGCTTGTCTTGTTCCAGACGTATTGGTGTTACCTTTCCTCTAGAGTAAACTATCAGTGCTCTGAAACGAAGGAGACTGGACGTACACGACGTGAAATTAGGGACTAGGAAGTGCGTGTACGACATATAACATTTTTTTCCTGTTTATGATGGGACTTTGGTGATATTAATGACCTACAAATTATAATAGTGTGTATGAATAAGTATGCTGAAAAGAAAATTGAGACTATGCCTTTGATGACCTTATCACAGTGTTGTAATATGTAAGTCATTATAAAAATCCTTGCAAGTCTGAAATGACACGGTGCAAGTAAGTGGCAAGGTTGACAGATAGAGCTGAATGTTGCTCAACCCAGTAAAGCTATCAGAAACGCTAATAGCCGACAAGATAGCGAATTAGTGCACAGAGCAGCATACCAAATATGTACAGGTTATGAGTAGAGATTATGAATTGCATTCTAGATAGTAGGAATTCTTGTGCCACAGATTTCAAGTCATAGTCCAAGGATAGTACAAGACTGACAAGTTAAACTGATGAAATATTAGAAGTTTAATTTAAAAAGTTAGATTAGAAAATACGTAAATTGAAGTTAGAATTGTTTGTGGAAAAAAATGTTGCACATTTTTGTTTTGTTTCATGTTAAGCGGGGGTGAGTGCCATGGTCCAGTTGATACAGGCCTGGAACATGGCATGAATTGGTAGCAAGCGTTGTCAACAGGAGGAGACCGTGCGAAGTGACATACCACGGCATTGGTCACAAAAGCGTGAAAAGTATGCTGGAAGGTTTGTGCGAGGACAAAACGTCAACTTAAGCAGTTGGACTAGAGCTACGGTCTGTGAAGGACCTAGTTCTTGTTAATAGAGCATGGCTAACATTATACCGCTCTTTTAGAATAGTTAATGTTTAGGCACTGTTCTGTATATTCGTGAATCTTTTGTGGAACAAATGACTGAGCTATCGACAGTGTCAAGTGTCTAGCATTAGTAAAATAGAATGTGAAAAACTATATCAATGTCATTTTATACCAGCTATGTTGAGTTCAGTCTAAGTAGTTAACGATTATAGACTACACAAGATGGAAAGGCTCAACGGCCGTTAGAAGTAGAATGAGAGAGTTCAACAAGATCAAGATTAAGCATCTCTAGAGATATCAACGAAGCGCCACTAAATTAGTACAGTGGTGGCACGTCAAGATGATATTGTCGTCCAGGACGTGTGAAGTTATCTTATCGCACAAGGCCCAAGAAAAGAAACGTTCCAAACCTTGGCAACCCAAAGAAAACCAAGAAAAGAAACATTTCAAAGTTCACCATGGACCAACAATAAATTATGCCATAGGGCCACGGTGTATCCTCCAGGCGGCTCCCTGGCACCTCCCACAATGCATAATAGTATATCCGACAGCCAGGAGAGCGTTCGATAACAGCAATACTGCATCCCTCTGAGAACGAAGAAATCTCCAGATGCAGCTTAAATAAACTAATAAACACCTGGCAACAACAATGACATTTCAAATGACCAATCATTCACCATGAATGATGCAACTAACAAGGATACTGAGTTGTGTGTTTATAAGAAAGAATAGAAGAAATTAAGCAATACAATAAATGAATAAATTGAACAAGTAAAGTATTATATGTTGTATAATAAAGGTTTAGGGCAAGCGAGCTAGAGGTAGGCAACTATACAAGTGGGAAGATAACATCAAGAGATGGACGAACATCAACCTGACAGAATATACAGTCAGGGCGAGATTCAGACAGTGCTAGAGATCCATTGCAGCCAACCTTCATTGTGGAGCAGGAACCTGATTGATTGATTAATCTGGATGGGCCAGATGTGTGCAAACAGAAAGACATGATAGTCAGTTTATAATTAACAGGGTAAGTTAATAGGTAAGCCACGCATTGGCTGTAGAAAAATAGCTACACATGATAACAACTTGAAACCAGTTTATTCTTATACATACATTGGCACTTTATTTCTCAACATAATTTCCACCACTTATCCCATCTTTTTATCAGTCCTCCCAAACCGGCAGCATAGAACTTCATGCTTTGTTTCCATTTACCGGCCATACCACATAACTGTGTGACTTACTTATTGACTCGCCCTCGTAACGTTGTCTACCCAGCTATGCACCGCTTTAAGGGACAAACATTTGTCAGCATAAACACTAACAACCCACCTGTCGTATTTTATTTATAATGTCGTCCCTGGGGTGAGGGGAATCAACATCGACATCCTTTTAGCCCCATATCACTATCTTGAGGATCTTCTTGATTTCTGTCCACAAAACCCCGTCGGTCCCTGGATCCCTCCCTCTCCCTCTCTCTTTTACTACTGTACCAAGCTCCCTCTCATTCTTTTCCGAAAAACACACTACACAACACTGGCTCTAACAAAACAACAGTTTAGTTTAATAGAGAAAAGTGTCATGTATGTGCGAAGCGTATGAGTAGAATGTCTGTCGTATAATCTAGTGTGTATGCAGAATCAGACCGAACAGCCAAGGAGCACAGTCTGCTTCATCATCGTACTGGCCACACCACAACACCATATCAGGGACAGAAAACCTCACCCAGATGATGTGTCTCTCAGGCCAAGTGTCGACTTCCTCAGATAGCTCGTGGACAATCAGGATGCTTGGTCCTCAATATTGGAAACAGTCCAATATTGATCCTCAATCTAACACACACAGTGTAACTACTCTGTTCATAAAAGTTCTGTGGTCAGAGAATCCTAAAATTATTGTTACTGTCACTTTGGAAAATCTAAATGTTAGTATTTCACTTGTTGTAAGAATTCCCCAATGTTAACACACAATGTTACTGTTCCAGGTATTTATATTTACTAGTGTTCCTGGTACAGGTGTTATTTTCAGTGTCCTGAATTTAATGTGATGTAAACTATCACTTAATAAACACCTTTATATAATAATAATAGTTCCTGCTCAGCAGAGGCCAGGTTCCTGCAGACCATCTGGGTTATGGGCCCAGTGCAAAAGCCTCTCAGTAAACTCTGCCTTCAATACTCGAGCCATGACTTTCTATGACTTTGTTGCTAGCTTCTTGGTAGAATAACGTGGAACAATCGAGTGGTACCTGTTGAAGAAAGAACACACCTGGTGAGAGCAACCCGATTCCGACCTTTATTTGGTGAGTGTAGGCCACCGGCCGCACTCAGAAAAAATAACAGAGAACCAAACTCTGTCATAAGACCGAGGAGCTCATCACTTCGGTCTGAGTCATGGTAAGACAAGGAAAGACTAAAGGAAAAGGGTAGAAACCCACCAGATGCCCTACTGGAAGATCCTGCCATTTTACATTCCCTTCATCCCCCCAAAACATCCTCAATCTCCCTAAATATCATCCCACTATCATTGTCCTTAACTCACTGAGTTAAATGATATCTCACACCAGCTAGTTTAAGCTACGCGATAGGCTACTGTTGCCGACGCTCTTATAATACGTTCTATCACCGCACAGTACTGCACTCTATTCCTAAGAATAATCTAAGTTTGATATGTTTAATAGAATGCCATATAATTATTCCTGTTGTAGATGGAGACTATGAAATCACACACTGGATAGATGTCCGCGGATATACATCAACAATAGACACTATAGTCTCTCTCTATAAACAACTAGGAATATTGCACATGTCCGTAGCGCTTCACAACTTTTGGTCGACTACTCCAAATTTGTTTACCTCAACTGGTTTAATACTGGGTCTGAGTGACGTCATAAAACTGTCTAGACACTAAACAGTCTAGAATCTATTTTTCTCAGTCTTTTTTAGACTGGATGGAAACATCCCGCCGTCTATTTTGCTTTCATCTGGGGACCTGTCCCGGCACTTCAAAAAGTCTAGAGAATTCTTGTCCCCACAACAAAAGATCTTGCCGACCCAATCCAGACAATCCGTCTATCACATCAAAGGATGGCTGCCGCCTTGCAGACGTATGGCGCAATAGTCCCTCCTCGATCAACAACATATTAAAGAAATGCCTACTGTTTGTAGACGTTTGGCGCGACTTTCTGTCATCGATCGACCGCCAAGATTTATTGTGACACCACCTTGGCGGGAGACATTTCGCGAATGACGCCGAAGTTGAATGTGAAGTGAAAACCTGGTTTAGAGAACATAGCACGCAGTTCTATGCAGCCGGTTTGGGAGGACAGGTAAAACGATGGGATAAGTGCATCAATGTTGGTGGAAATTATGAGAAATAAAGTGCCAATGTATGTTTACAAATAAAATAGTTTTAAGTTGTTATCTTATTTAGTTATTTTTCTACAGCAAGTTGTGACTTACTTATTAACTTACCCTCGTACCAATGTACACAATTGAAAATACTTTGTAAATATGTGTATATTTCAGCTTAAATGATTTATCTAGTTATTTTACTCTATGTTGTTTGACTTCTGCAGTATGTACCTGACGAGATGCCGCGAAATATGCCAGGCAATAAATCAATAGTGCAATCTATTGTTTGTATCTTCGTTACTCAAATAAAATATTGACTGATTCATTCTATAATGATGTATAGGTTTGTAAAAGTAAGATAGGAGAAATAAATCAATACAATTATTAACTAGGCTAAATAAGTGAAAGTATCGATAGATAATGAAGTATGGGTTTGTATGACAGAATAGGAGAAATAATCAATACAATTAATAAGTAAACTGAACAAGTAAAAGTAATGAAGGATGTAACAACGATTATGAAGTATGAGTATGTAAGAGAGAATAGGAGAAATAAAGCAATAAGAATTAATAACTAAATTGAAAGGTAAAACTTTAAAAAAAATTAATTAAAAAAAAAAAAAAAAAAAAACTCACCAACCTAACATATTATTGTACATCAGTACACACAGACTGGGGTACATTTGTTACCTGTGTATCAGAAACGTCATGTAGCAGAGAACACAGGCGATGTAGAGACTGCTGAGGATGATCAATGATTCGCCTAGCACCTGCAAGAGATGAGTACAATTTACCTCACGTCTTGTTTAATACAATTCATTATTCAGCCAGATACAGTACGGAGCAACCAGAACAATTACTTATAAGCTACAAATATTCACTAACTAGTGCTCTGATCATAATAGTGGGGAGTTAGCTAGTTAGTCGAGCTTCTAACTTCACGGCATAAGTCACCTCACAATGCTCCGTTCCTGTGCCAGTGCATTTCACAAAAATGTTCCTCACTGTCCGATGTGAAAAGTGGAACAGACAGCAGTTTCAACAAACCAAAAGCACGCAAGGCATACATGCATAAGGCCGCTGCCAGAATGCCAACAGAACAGTCCGTCACGCAAATTACAGTTCATCGTCGATAGAAGCGGCAGTCATCAGAAAAGCAAGTTTCACACACAATACTGAGAAAAGTAGTGAAAATAGTGTAGCAGAATCACCAATATAGAGCTCGTAGAGAGGGCGAGCTAAACAAATGCCAGTGAACCAGTTAGTTAGTTTAGTGTGTTAGTTAGTCGACAGATCATCCTCATTGCACATCGAACCATTCAGTACATAAGTGCTCGGATCCCCTCCTCAGCAAATCCCGCAACGTGTAGCGGCTAACGACACCAGTTCTGTGTTGGTTTATTAATCTTCTTTGGCTTCCTGCGTAGTGTTCTTGTTTGGCCACACCTCTTTTAATTTGCTGTTCTCGCAGTCTGACCATGGTTGTAGATTCACAGTCATCACTTGGTTCTCGCAAGTCTTACTTCTCGTAGAGCATTCAGTATGTCAGCCTAGTCCATGGCGCGTCCGCTCTCCACAGTAGCCATACCTGCGAGCTTGTCATCCCGCTCATTTCCTTGTACTCCCGCATGCCCTGGCACGAAGATGAAACTAATCTTTGCCAGCCGAGACAGCTCCAGAGACAGCAACCATTCTCTTCGGATCCACCCTATCTCTATCCTCTTGAGCATGCTCATTGAGTCGCTAAGGAAACATGTCCTAGTGAATGTCTGTGTCTGGAGCCATGTTATTGCTTTACTTACTGCCATGACTTCCATAGGCAAGCTACTTATGGTGTCAACAAAAGCACCAGAGTCCTCCTTCACAAATCTCTCTCCGGCCTGAGCCGTAAAACCCATGAGCTTCTCACATGTCATACTACCGACCCATCTGTGTAAATGACAGCATCACCGTTTAATGAATTCTCGAATATCAACGCAAGTGCCTTCACCGCAGCCGGATTTTCTTGTCTGCATTTTCTGTCTAGTTGTATGCATACCGAAAAGAGGTACATAAATCGGTTGGCACTTGCACCCACTCCTCGCCAGGTTCTAAGTCCTCAAGTGAATACGCCTGTTGAAGAATGTCTTCGGCTTGACCCATCCACGACCTTTCTCTTTTTAACCTGCTGCCCTTCACCTTCATAATTTCACATTGCAGTGGGTGTTGTATGATTGCGTTAACTCTGAGGTAGGCATGTGCTCTGCAAATATGTATTCTGCCTTCAATGGTTAGAAAATAAAGAAGGTAGCGCATCGCCCTGCATGCTGTATCTCTTGTACATCCTAGAATAATGCGCATAGCTTCGTTCAGTATCATTTCCATCCTTTCTATCTGCTTACGGCTACTATTATTTTAAACATAATATTTACATTGTTATTTAGGCGCCCTTATTTATATATTTTGCAAACCTTATTATGAGATATATTCTATTACCAAATGAAGCCGCCTGCCGCGGCTATGCAAGAGTATGGAGTAGCACATACCATGATACCCTGGTTAAAAAAAAAATGCATAGGATGCTGGGATGTTATGTTGGCTTGCCTATAAGAGCCCAGTCACGCCATGTTCCCGCCTCTTTAGCCTTGAGATAAACTGAGGCCGAAGAGATGCTGATGTCTAATTTTCAGCAGAGAGTTTGAACTCATCCCTCTGAGCCAATACCAAGCAGATGGGCGAATTTGCCCCAGGCACGGCCGAGGTGGCCACTGTTTCTCCAGACCGCAGTTGAGAAAGCAGACAGGCCCTGTGAAGATCCAACAGATCCAAGAGGATCTTGATTGTGGATTGACGATTATCTGCTGTGGGGTGAGTTTTGAATGAACCTTCATAGTTTAAATAGGAATATAGGAATGTAATGGCTATGTCTGTGCCTGAGAACAATAATGGAGGGGTATATGCCTGGGAAGAGAGGAAGAGGAAGGCCAAAGAGAAGATGGGTGCAGGATGTGGCGGATAGTCTCCAGATGGATGTATCTGAAGCGGGACATCTTGCTTATGATCGAGAGGTTTTCCGGAAGGCTTTTATGGGAGCAAGGTTCTGCAAAGGACATGCTACTGAATGAATGGCCTTTGTTCCATCTTGTTGTCTGATAATTGCTGGTGTTATGTATCAGACTACAGTTACAGTGATGGATGATTATCCATGCTGTGATGAGGATCACTGGTACTGTGTTGGATGACCACCCATGCTGTGATGGAAGATCACTGGTACTGTGAAGGATGATCATGTGTATGTTTATTCATGGGGATGCCCATTTTGTCATTTCATCTAATCATGAATTTTATTTATTAGGACATTGGCATTATTAATTTTTAATTACATTATTCTGATTCCCTGTACACGGGCCTGAATTTCTTATGATATCTCTAAATCGTTATTTTCTTGTTAACCAAAGAATGAGATTCTCTTTGTCTTCTTATTCCTCTCTTCTTCTGCGGCCCATGAGCAGTAGGCGTTGTGCTATTATCTCCATCATCTCTGTGCGATTACACAAAGTTACCTATAAACTGTATATATACCTTTGATGAGCCGTAGCTTCACCAATGACAACTAGTCCTCTGCTTTTCTTGTGTTTCAATAGGATTTTAATTATGTTTCTAATTTAATGTCTTTTTTTTTCATTTTCAGCTCCCGTGTACTTCACCCTTAATTATGGCTACTAGGAAAAGAAAAGTGGACGCCGAGTGTCGATTTTTCAATGAAGAATGGGGAGTAAAGTACTTCTTTGTGGAAACAAAGGACCAGAAAACCAGTTGCGTAACATGCAGCGAAAGTGTTGCCGTTTTGAAAGAGTACAATCTTCGGCGTCACTACGAAACAAAACATCTATCAACATATTAAAAGTTTTCTGGAAAGTTACGCTCTGGGAAATATGAGACCATTAACGTGGTTTTGAAACACAAAGAAAACTCTTCACGAGAAAATTTGCTGAAAATGAATCTGTCACTCGTACAAGTTACAAAACAGTGCATAAGATGGCAGAACGAGGAAAACCGTTTACTGATGGCAACGTCATTAAAGAGTGTGTATGATCGAAGCAGCAAAGGACTTGTGTCCCGAGAAAGCCGATTTGTTTGGAACTATCAGCTTTTCGGCAAGTTCAGTTGTGCGGAGAACAGAAGAATTTGGAGAGAACATAGTGCTACAGATACGTGAGAAAGCTAGGAACTTGTTGTGATATTCTCTGGCGCTGGATGAGTCTACTGATCTCTCAAGAACGTCACAACTGCTCGTGTTCATTCGTGGTGTCAATTTGGACTTTCAGATATCGGAAGAGTTGGCATCCGTTTGCAGCATGCATGGAACATCAACTGGGAAAGTCATTTTCGTGGAAGTGCAAACAATTATGCAAGACTATAACCTTCAGTTGAATCAGCTTCTAGGTGTTACAGTTGATGGAAGGAAAAAAAACATGGCTGGAGTGAGGAAGGGTCTGGTGGGGCAGATCAGGACTCATTTGGTAGATTTGCAAATTCCGGGCGCTCTGTTTATACACTGCATCCTACATCAGCAAGTACTCTGTGGGACAGACTTAGATATTTATTTTGTACTGAAACCAGTCGTTTCTGCTGTGAACTTCATTCGGGAACATGCATTCATTCACCTCAGTTCCAGACTTATCTTGAAGAAATTGATTCTGAATTCTGCGACTTGCCTTATCACACATCAGTCAGGTGGCTCAGCTGCGGTAAAGTCTTGCTTCGTTTTCCTCACTGAAAAAGATATAGCTGATTCACAGCTGTAAGATCCTACCTGGCTGTCAAAGTTGTTATTTTTGGTTGGCATGAATGAACTGAACTTGAAACTTCAGGGAAAAGATTACCTCGTCTGTGATCTCTACAGAACCATCAAAGGATTGCGGAGAAAGTTGTCATTGTTGGAAGCACAACTGGAAGGAGAAAACCTTTCTCATTTTCACTGTTTCAAAGAGTTTGGAGACATTTTCAGATCTTGACAGTATTGAAAGTGACATTCTTCTATTCCAGAATCCGTTTGATTATAACCTTGATGATGTGCTAGTTGAACTACAGTTGGAGCTAATTGATTTGCAAGCAAATGACTTGTTGAAAGAGAAGCACAGAGAAGGAAGTACCTCTCCTTACCTGATGTTGAGTTTCCGAAACTTAAGATATTTGCTGCTGGTATGGCATCAGCGTTTGGAACAACTTATGTCTGTGAGCAAACATTTTCAAAAATGAAGTATGTGAAGTCGCCACATCGAATGAGATTGATTGATGAACATTTGAAAGCAATTCTCTTGATTGGATGCAGCAATTCCAAACCAACAGGGGTGGTATTTTGAAAGCCACATGACAGGCAGTTTCACAAATCTCACTATCCTCTTTTGCTGCTTAGTTTCTGAGATTCGGATATGTGCACACTAGGTCTGATGTAACTATCTTTTTGCTAACGTCGCTTTCTTTGATAACTTTATTTAGTAAATAAATATGTTGGTTGTCTTTGTATTTTGTGTGTGTGTGTGCATTGCACGCCCTTCCCATGTTTAACTTAGTTTTTCGTCTCGTTTCCCAGAGCTTTCGTTCTAGCTTGCAATTATTGTTAAAGTTAATTGCATATCCTTTACAGGACGTTTGCAGTCAACACAAGCATTATTTGCTGTGGTTAATGTCTTGGCAAGTTTACGTTCAGTAGTTTACCATTACTTTCTGAACGACCGGTACATATAACATAGCGTAAAAACAAGCGCAACATTGTCTGCTGCCAAATCGCTTGTATCTGTGTTTCGAACGTGGGTATACGGATTATGAACCGCGTCCGTAAGACTTTCGTCACGGAGACCGCCGCAAGTATTGTACAGAATGACTATCCGGCCCGCGATCGTCATTTTTGTCAGTTATCCGGCCCGCCGTGAAAAAAGTTTGGTGACCCCTGGTCTATGTAAATATGGGTCTAGCACCGTATGTCTTCTGGGATATAACAGGGTCCTGAATTTGTTTCTGTCTACGGAGTGGATAGAGATACACACGCTGCCTATAGGAGTGGATAGAGATATACACGCTGCCTATAGGAATGGATAGAGATATACACGTTGCCTATAGGAGTAGACAGAGATACATACGTTGCCTATAGGAGTGGATAGAGATACACACGTTTCCTATATGAATGGATAGAGATACATACGTTGCCTATAGGAGTGGATAGAGATGCACACGTTACCTATATGAGTGGATAGAGATACACATGTTGTCTATAGGAGTGGATAGAAATACACACGTTACCTATATGAGTGGATAGAGAACGAACGAACGAACAGACTTTATTTTCAAAGGGTAACAAATTGGGCACGCAGGCCCGTCTTACATTCGGCCCTTCCACTCACTCAGCTTTCTTTCATCAACAGTGCATAGGAAAAAAAACATTGTCACATGAATTTTGTAAACATAAACAATGGATATTACTATGTTATGAGACACATCCACCACCCACCCACACATCCCCCATTCACTCCAACTCCCCCACCCAACCACACACATAACCCACATACACATACATTCCCCCACCCATCCACCACATCCCTACACCTACACATCTCCCCACCCACACACACCTCTCACCCACCACACATCCCATCCACCCACACCCCAAGCACACATACATTCAATAACCCACACATCCCCCACCTACACACATCTCCCCACCCACTCACATATTCCGCATCTACCCACACACAAATTCCGCACCCACCCACATAATCTCCCATCTCCCCAGCCCACTCACAGATCCCGAGCCCACACCTACAAACATCCCCCACCATCTACTAACCTGCACACACTCACCCACCCACATATCCTCTACCCACCCACACATCCTCTACCCACCCATCCCCCAACCAAACATCCCTTAACCACACACCCTTACTCATATACAATCACCCACCCACACCTCCTCTACCCAACCACACATCCTCCATCCACCCATCCCCCAGCCACACATCCCTTAATCACACACCCCTACCTATACACACACACATCCCCACCCACGCACAATCTCCCCACCCATACACACATCCCTCCCACACATCCCCACACACCAACACATCCCCCATTCACAAACACACACCTCCCATCCACGCACACACAACCCCACACACACATCCCCAACTCAAGTTACCTATATGAGTGGATAGAGATACACATGTTGCCTATAGGAGTGGATAGAAATACACACGTTACCTATATGAGTGGATAGAGATACACATGTTGCCTATAGGAGTGGATAGAAATACACATGTTACTTATATGAGTGGATAGAGATACACATGGTGCCTATAGGAGTGGATAGAGATACACATGTTGCTTGTGAGAGGATAGGAGACTGTGCGGCTGTGGTATAGGTCTGTGAGTGCATCTATTGTATTGATTCATTGACTAATTGTATTGTTGTATAGACATTGCAATGGCGAGATGCCTGATCTGATTGTGTTGCGCGAGAAGTGTAAATAAAGTGTTTGACTTAGTGTTGCCGTGTGTCCCGTCAAGTTACTCTGTGGCGGTGTTTGTCTCACATGTGTTAGGAAACACGAGCCTTAGTTATTGATAAATGTAAGAACCTGACTCATGTATGAATATAACATAGTCTGTTTTAGAGGTTTATTCTAGTCACCAGGTTCAAGACAAAAAGGCAAACACGTGTCATGGAAGATAAAAAAAAGAAGAGGTTTCAGAGTAAGAGGAGGAAGAGGAAGAAGAAGCAGAAGGAGACAGAGAGATAGACAAACAGAAAGTTAGCCAGTAGGCAAGCTTTCAAGATGGTAGACACGCAGATAGACCGACATATAGACATGCTGGAATATAAGCAGTCAGACAGACAGACAGACAGACAGACAGAAAGACAGACAGACAGACAGACAGACAGACAGACAGACAGACAGACAGACAGACAGACAGACAGACAGATAGACAGACAGACAGACAGACACATAGTTAGACAGAGATGCGGTTTCTGAGGCACATATTGCGCATACCTTGGGCTGCTAGAGTAACCAACAAAGCTATTTTGAAAGAGGCTTATGTAAGTATAATACAGAAGCAAACTGTGTTCATTGATCATATCATGAAAGGAGAGCAATTGGAAAACGTGTCGAATCGAAAGATCACAGGCAGACGAGCAGAAGCAGAACGAGCGAAATGATGCTGGATGGACGACAACTGGCATAAAGGAATAGCAACAACAGAATAGGTTCACAACACAAAAGACAGAGATCCGCTGAGAGATATAAACAACCACGTCATTTGTCAAGAAGGCACATTGTGATACTGATGACCACTAGTACAATGTTGCTCAATTCTTCATCCTTTCATTGGGCATGCTCTCTGGCGCGGGACCCGGAGATTGTTGTAGTAATGCCTGTGTTTTCTTATCAGTGAACACGAAATTGAAGTCTTTATTCGAGAGTGCAAGTCGTCGGTGCTGCACGTCTATCATCAATGAAGGGGTTTTCTGTGACACTCTTTCAGTCTACGAGCGTGCAAGAGGTCTGGTTCTGACAAGGCTTTACCTATAAGCTTGCAAGATGCCTAGTTCTGACAAGGCTTTACCTATAAGATTGCAAGATGCCTAGTTCTGACAAGGTTTTACCTATAAGCTTGCAAGATGCCTAGTTCTGACAAGGTTTTACCACAGCGGAGACCTTGAACACAAGTGAGGTAAGGAGAAGTCACTTCACCACAACAGAGACCTTTAACACCATGTGAGATGAGGAGAAGTCCCTTCATCACAGCACCCTTTCTCATTAATACATGTGAACGACATTCGATCTCTTGAGAAACATGTGTCGTTGCATAGACCAAACGTTCTTATTCGCCTCCTGCGACACGCCTGGTAGAGTACATTGTTACTATTCCTGGCTTCTCGGATGACTCCAGTAACTCTCGAACGGTCACATGAAGACAGTGTTAGCATTCTAGCATGACAATCAACCCCAAACACAAACTTGCGATTACACAATAACATGGGCTCCCAGACCCACCCAGCCTAAAATGGGTATCAGGAAATGTCTGGGGAAGTCAAGGCCACCGATGTGAAAATGACCATGTCACCGAATGTAGTTAATTTACTAGAGCTATTCGAAAACCCGTTTGGCTGGTAAAAAGTTTGAATGAGCTTATTTGTCATACATGAATGCCGTCCTTGTCCACACTCAACATTCACTTTTCTACGCCCATCTCTGAATTTCTTGCGCCAATCCCTCACAGAACTGTCACTCATAACGTTATCACCGTACACACGACACAATCGACGATCATTCTCCGTCGTAAATTAAGATTATTTCAAGATTGCCTTAATGCAAGAACCGATTACTTGATATTGTTTTTCCCTTCATATTTTACGGTTCTGTACATCTCACCTTTCTGAAATTCATTTTATAACGTAAGTAGATCCGCAAATCACGTTTTATGTAGATGTCTAGACTTGTTTTAGTATGTGCTAATAAATTTAGCTTCCATTATTACATATACTATGTAGGGGCAGAGGAGAATTTTTAGGGAGGAAATACGAAAGGAGAGGGGGGGGGGGATGACGTTCTTAAAATATGGTGAAGGGGGCACGGGCCAAAAAAGGTTGAGAACCAATGGACTCGACTCTCTGTTAGTGGTAGAAGAGATTCTATTTACCTCTGTTAGATTTCCAAACTCGAGTTTGTCCGGGACGTTCTCGATCTTCACGAAGTGCGAGTAGAGCACATAATTTGCCGAAGATTTGACGCTGCGCTCAATGATTGTTGCGAAGTACACCCTCAGGACAATGCCCACTCCCAGGAGAAACAAGAACATTATCTTGAAGGGAACAAATAAGTTATTAACACTGTGTCTGCACGGTACGAATAAACATTTAATCACATTTGGAAGTTTGATTACATGAAAGACGCAACACTTATGTAAGGCAACAATTGAGTCAAGAACTGATATCACAGCACTCGAGACACTCCCATACGTGCTCCGTTCCTCATCTGCAACAGCCAGCAAGTAGTTCCCAGTAACATTGGTACCATGTGGTCTTTCCTCAGAGTTGTGAGTGTCAACAAGATCCTCTGGTCACTCCCCGGAGCACCAATCTCTCCAATCCGTGATATAAGGGAACATTTCCATCACAGTCTTTGTCGACCAACAACAACAACAACAACAACAACAACAACAACAACAACAACAACAACAACAACAACAACAACAACAACAACAACAACAACAACAAGATATTGTACCAGAAAACTGAACTACTGCTATAAGAAATAAAAGTAACTCACATGTCTGAAAGAAATAACATAAACAAATACCCAACTTCGGTAAAGAAGTTTTGGTGTTGATGGGTGACGACAAACACATTTAGTCAAACCGTTCGCCTGTTTGTGTCGTTCATTTTGTCGAATTTTCCTTTAACGTTATGTGTTCTTTTGTTTTCGGTATCAATTCGAAAACAGTTTCCCTGTGTTGCCTATTGGGCAGTGTGACTTGTAGCTTTACCTTTATGACGCAGATCACGCACACTGTGACACAATCGGCAACAAGAATGAATAATCAGGGACTCGAGCCATTTCTCTAGAGGGAGCCACGTTAGTATATTGGCTACACGCTCGTCTGCCAGCATGTTGATCGTAGGTTGGATCCAAGGCGGATTCGAATTGTTAATATTGACCTGCCGTCTCCCTGGCGAAGGTGTTAATGACTCTCTCCGTAATCCAGTATATCCACATAAAGAACACAGCTGCGTGGGATTCGGCAGCGGATCGCGTCGCAGTGGTTACTTACGGGGTATGTGAGCCGGTCGCTCAGAAAGCAATGGCAAACTACTAAGCGTAATATTGCCAAGAACATCAATAGCAGCTGAAAAATGCTGGTGTTGACTGCAACATCCTGTAAGGGATATGCAACAACAACAAAATATTGACCTGGGCTCCAAACCTAAAATAAATACCGTGAAATACCTTGGGAAGTAAAGGCGGCCGGTGCGATACTGACCACATCAGCCAGTAAGAGCCGACTGGTCAAATCAAATATGCGCCTGGCACCAAATATCCAATGCTCCTTCATCAAGCGTGTTCAAGGGTCGTTTATTTTACTTACTTATCATTTCTCCACGAAGTCTGGCCCCTGGGGATTGGGCTGGAGTTTTTTGGCCTATGAAATTCATGAAACCCGGTCACAACAAGCCCATAAGTGTCATGCTGAATCATGACCAGGCTACATTGCAATATGTCTCCCCTAAGATGTGAAATCTGGCACATCTTGCTGATGTCTGGGCTTGGAGAGGCGAACAATACCCCCGCAAGACAGACCCGTGCAGATGGTACCAATCTCACTCTAATAGAGGCAAGTCTTCGTCAGGACCTGGACGACCTGGGAGCCAGTGTGTCGGTTGTCAGAGTTACAACTGGCAGTCTTCTAGACGACCGGGACGCCAGTGTTTCGGTTGTCAGGTACAACTGGCGGTCTTGCATGCCATGTGTTTATAAACAGAACATACTTCCATGTTTCCGGAAATTGTTGGTGTTTTCCAGGAGTCTTTCTATTCCTACTTGTATTGCTATCTCTTGAAGTGCCACCTTGTGAATATCTCTACAGCTTGATCCCTCGTATAGGCTGTGTAACTTTCTTTCCTATATTATGTTTAGCATTGTCTTGATACATGGCCAGCCTTCTGTAGAATTGCCCTCTGATTTTGTGCTTTCTTGCTTTCTGCTGTCGCCATTTCTGAGATTTCCTGCAACATTAAATGTTCCTTGTAGACATATCTTTGCTGCCTGTAATATTCTTTAGTCTCTTGATGACATTTCTCAGCACATATATTGTCTACAATAGACAGGGCGGTGTGTAGATCAACTTGTATCTATAGTTACATGTTTGGATGACTTGACCAAATGACATGGTCTAGACAAGAACACATATCTGATCCACGACTCTGGTTAACGTGTGAGATGACGAAACATGATCACCCCTCCCCCACGTTTATAGGAATGGCACTTGATGATGGTTATCATGTGTTGAGCACTATACAGGTAGAAAACAGTAACAGATACCAACCAGAAAGCCCGAGTGCCAGACGATGAGAAAGTTGTCCATGCATTCAATGTTGGACTTGATTCGGTTGCTTTTTATCGTGAGTTCATCCTCCTCATCCTCTGACGTTTCACTCTCTTCGTCATCTGCTAAAAAAGGCATATATATATATATATATATATATATATATATATATATATATATATATATATATATATATATATATATATATATATATATATATATTGTATTGTGGGTAATGGTCACTGAAAAGGCATCTAATTTTGTCAATGATATCGTTAGGATGGACAATCAGTCAGCTGTTTGAAATTGGGCAGTATAGCCACTGGAGACAAATGAGTCTTGGTGGCGCCTTGCAATGATGCGTTAAAGTTACACTTTGCCGAGGGGCCGAGAATAGGCAATGGGTGTTAGAGAAGTGTCTGTGCAACAGTAGATAGAAGTCAACTCAGGCCCCGCCATGTCATTATATGCACTGATGCGCTCGTGGTAAGAAGCGAAAATATTGGTGTGGTTTTATTGCAAAAGCAAATGGACCCTTTTCTTTAGAAGGAAAGTCAGGCGTATGCTACTTCAACATCAAACATAAGAATGGAAGTTGTTGAGGCTGTGAAGGCAGTCTGTCGATGGTTGTAGGCTAGCACAGAATGACACCCAATGTTTGGAACGGACTCACAGAGTATGCTTCGGGCACTGGGCACTGGCATGAGCCTTGTGGAGTGGATGGCATCGCTCGACCGGAATTTCAAGATTGTCTGCAATCGTGGCATTTCTGCCCAGGCACGCAGGTGTTCGCAGCCAGGAACAAGCTGATAGATAAGCTGCTGTATTTCTGCCTCTCTAAGTATAACGCTGCTCTATGATAAGGGTGATTTGTTGAAGGCTCTTTGGAATCAAGTGGAGATCGCAGCAGAACAGACAATCAACAAACAATAAAATCACACAGACATGTAATAAACAACTACATCACACAACCATCCTGGGCCATTATGGTTCAGACTTACTCGCGGGTAAATAGAAATACTGGGAATTGGGCAAGTGCTTAATTATGATCAGATGACTTCGGCAGAAGTCTTCCGATTGACAAACCGTATGATGATGATGATGATGATGATGATGATGATGATAATAATAATGATGATGATGATGATGATCTTTGAAGAAAATCTACTCGCTCTTCATCTTTCACCCGTTTATCCCCAGTGTGGGACATAGAACCTCAACCAACTTTCACCATTCGTTGTATCCTTAGCTATTCCATGCAGCCGGGCATGTCCTTATCATATTATTCATGTCTATCTCTACTTCTCTTCTGCCTGTGTTTTGGGTCTTTCTCTACCAAAGTGTGAAAGTTGCGAAGTGTTAATCTATTTCGTGACTAGGACACAAAGAGTGAAAGACACAATGGGTATTTTGTGAGTTAAATAGACTCAAAGAAAGAGCTGAAGAAACAAGAGGGATGTGGGTGAGAGTATATAAACTCTCAGAAAATGTTAAAGGAACTATGGGGAATGCGAGAAAAAATAAACTGTCAAAGAGAGCTAAAGAAACAATGGGTATGAAAATAAATCAACAGAAAGGGCGAACGAAACAATAGGAATTCACTGAGTGAAAATAAATATCCAGAAAAGGTTATTTAAAACAACTGGATACCTGTGAGAGTAAATAACCTTTCATAATGAGCGAAAGAAACAAGATAAACTTCCTAAAAGGGTTAAAGAAACAATAGGGATACGGTGAGTGAAAATAAACTAATAGAAAGAGTTGAACAACAATTTGAAATTTGTGAGAGAATATAACCTCCCTGAAAGGGTTAAAGAAATAATGATTAATTTTTGAGTGAAAATAAACTAGTATGGATTGTTGAATACAAATATACTCCAGAAAGGGTTACATAAATCATAGGGGTTGGTAGAGAACATCATCATCATCAAGTGCCATGTAGGCTTGCGTAGGCGTTCATGACTCTCCATAGATCTCGATCTTTGGTTTCTGGATCAATTCCGCCGTTGACATTCCTCCATGCCACCGTCGCAATCCATTCAGCATAATTTCTCTTGGTCTGCCTCTGCCTCTCTTCCCCTCGATCTTTCCAGTTGTCATTATGTTCTCCGATGCCTCTCCTCTCATTACATGACCAAGAAAAAGCTGTTTGCCTCTTTCTTATTGTTGTATAAAATGTTCTAGTTCCATTAGCCTCTTTCAGGCAACTGATGTTAGTTACTTTGGCAGTCCAAAGAATTCGCATCATTCGTCTCAGGAACCACATCTCTGTTGCTACCAATCTCCCCATAATTCGTTCATTTACACTCCAAGATTCACAGTCATAAGCAACAACAGGTTCTGTATAGCACCTCAGCACTCTCTTTCTTACATTCAATGATAGTGACTTATTGCATAAGATATTCTTCATTTTCTGACAAGCATCCTTTGCTTGCTCTATTCTGCTCTTAATCTCTGTTGTGCATCTTCCATCTGATGTTATAAATGTCACTAGATATTTAAAACTATCCATTTAGTGAAGAATTTTCTCTTCTATCTTTATTTCACATTTGGGTGTCACCTTTTCTTTGATATCACCATTGTTACTTGGTAGAGAACGGGTTCAAGAAACTATGGGATATTTGTGAGTGAAAATAAACTATGAGAACTGGTGTAAGAAACTATGGTATATTTGTGAGTGAAAATAAACTTTGAAACTAGTGCAAGAAACTATGGGATATTTGTGAGTGAAAATAACCTGTCACAACTGGTGCAAGAAACTATGGGATATTTGTGAATGAAAATAAACTCAAAGAAAGCGTTCACAAAATCAGTAGGCTACGGGTTGTTTGGGTGAAAATGAACTCGCGCAAAAGATTAAAGAAACACTAGGGATTGTTTGTCTAAAGTGAAGTATATGATCCGTTTACGCTCTTTGATATATGTTCAATGTCTAGCAAGTATGCAAGTATGTCAAGGACCCAGTTGCACTCCTTACTGCTCATTGTACATACGGTGCTGACTCAATATGTTTATACAGCAATGGGCATTCAATCGCTGCTGCTGTCACTATCTTGCCGATAGCCTGCATTCCCCAGACAATTGTATGGTGCCTATTGTGGGATAGTGGGCAGTAGCAGTCCACCGGCTAACGTTACTACATGCTGGTTCGGTGATCATAAGTTTGAAATCCCATCGAGGCGGATTTGTAACCTTGACCTGGCTTCCCAGGTCGGTCCGGCTGAAAATGGGAACGAGGAAATTTCCTGGAAAGTAAAGACGACCATCGAGTGGCAATTGGTGTATAAAGATATAGGGCTAGCACCGCATAATCAAATCTCCTCAAGATTGTTAAAGATTACATTACTTTGTTGTAATGCAATTTTGTGATATTCACTGCCACAGGAACGGAGCAATATGGGGACGACCCGTTGCCGTGAAGTTGGAACCGCGTCTAACTAACTAACTAATTACTTTGTTGTTGTTTTTGTTTTAAACTTTATGTTTAAGTGAGTAAACCTCGGAGCTTAATGCCAATTTAACACTTAGTGTTTGACAGAGTAAATCTTTGAGCTTAATGGCAATTTAACACTTTCTGTTTGACTGAGTAAACCTCGTATATTAATGCCAATTTAACACTTAGTGTTTGACTGAGTAAACTGCGGAGTCTAATGTCAATTTAACACTTAGTGTTTGACAGAGTAAATCTTGGAGCTTAATGGCAATTTAACACTTAGTGTTTGACAGAGTAAACCTCGGAGTTGGGGGGTACGGGGTGTCAGGCATTGGTTGCACCTTTGGTAAGGATGACTCTCATGTCCTTTTCAGGACCCATCCCCCACTGGTCCAAGCCTGACACCCAGCTCGTGCCTGTGGCTCCTAGTAGCTGTCAGCATGCGACAGCGGCCACCCCCCGGGCAACAACTGTGAGAGGCTGGCTAAACCAGGCGCGGGTAGCCGATTTGGTGTCAAACCAAGCGGTAAACTAGGGTATGCCTACCCAGCATGTGAGGACAGGAATCGGCAGACTGCGCGGAAGAAATCATTCCTCATTCAACGGGCAAGACGGCGTTTACCTGCAAAGCGTTTTGGAACGTAATGAGCACGGCAAGGCACGTAGAGCGCCCTGGTCATCCACTGAACCTGTATTCGTCTCCAGTCGTCTCGACTTGTCTTGCCACTGGATTCAGATGGACACAGGCGAGAGAGTGAGGTCGACGAATTGCGCAACTCTTCATCACTTTATTCCAAGTCATCGCGCACGTCATTCTTCATCCAACGTCACTTATCACCTTCAAGCCCTGTGGCGATGGGTGAGTGGCGAAGCGGCAGGCGTGGATACGCTGGCAGCCGCAGTCGCAGACCTGCACATAGGCGGCTCAGGCCATATGGTCGTCTTCTACTGACCAGAGCAGCAGTGAGATTCGGCAGCCCCCTGAGCGACTGAGCAGCCCTCTATAGGAACACACTGCTCACCTCCATAGCATGAGGAAGGGGCTAGAAAAGGTGCCCTAAACATTGTCTGCTCCATCACTACCTAACCAGCTGGCCGCGGTTGGTGGGTACCCTAATTGCGGTCGACATACAAACAAAGATAAAACAAACAAAGCTAAAAGAGACAACCATATTCCCTTAACAATTGGAACTTGGAATATACGCACCCTACTTGACAGAGACGGCGCGTCGGGTCCAGAGAGACGAACAGCACTGATTGGGAGAGGGCTGGGAAGGTACAACATCGACATTGCAGCCTTGAGCGAGACACGACTTGCAGAAGAAGGCAAAATCTGTGAAATAGGTGCCGGCTACACATTTTTCTGGAGTGGAAGGAAAAGCGAGGAAAGACGCCAATCCGGTGTGGGATTTGCCATTAAGTCGGCTCTGGTCGGCAAATTAGCTGGATTTCCAAAGGCTATAAACGACAGGCTCATGACCATTAAGTTGCTCCTGCTGAATGGAAGGAAGCATGCAACCATTGTGAGTGTCTACGCACCATCTATGACCAACGAAGATGATGTCAAGAACAAGTTCTATGAGGACCTGCACAATGTACTAACATCTGTTCCCAAAGGAGACAAACTTATACTCCTTGGGGACGTCAATGCCAGAGTAGGCACGGACACCACCTCTTGGAGTGGCATCATTGGAAAGCATGGAGTTGGAAATTATAACAGCAATGGACTCCTCCTCCTTCAGACATGTGCCGAACATGATCTCCTGATTACGAGCACAATTTTCCGTCTCCCCATGAGAAATAGGACATCATGGATGCACCCGCGCTCGAAACACTGGCACCTCATTGAATATGTCATCGTCAGGAGGAGCGACAGACAAGACGTTCGAGTGACAAAATCCATGTGTGGTGCCGAATGTTGGACAGACCATCGTCTCATTGTCTCGAAATAAACATTCACATCAGGCCACCACGGCGTCCTCAAGGGTGAAAATGCAAAAAAAAGCTAAATGTCACCCGCCTAAACAGCAAGAAAATGCAGCAGTCATTTGAAAATATGCTGGAAGACCGCCTCAAGCCTGTGGTATAATAAAAACGTCCCTACCCGTTCCTATTTATGGACTCCCTTACAAATAAACAAACCCTTACAATTACTGTTTAAGTAACTTACTTAATGTAGGAGAAAATAAAACAGCGATAGACTGACCGTGGCACAGCTAAATTTAGTTTGGCTTGTTTTCTCTCCCTTATCTGGCCAATCCTGGCGAGGGGGAAAACAAAGACTGAAGCGGCCATTTCTAGTCAAGAGAACTGACAAGAAAGTCGACCTTTCCCTTCGGGGAGAAGGTAGTTTGTTTTTAAAACCATGATTCTCTTCAAGCTATTGGTATGTTATCTACATCATTAAGATATATTTATGTATTACCTAGACCAGTATGTTTAATTAAGAATTAGTTACAATTCTCTTAAACCAGGCTGGATGATGTTTACTAAGGAAACACAGGTGGGCGCCACGCTGTAATTTTTCCTATGTCTTACAATTTCAAATCCATATGTTAATATCTTGTATAGGCATTATGAACTTATATCTCACTAGTAGTGCTATAATCTATGAATATTATGTGTACTGTAAAGTATCAACTCTCATGTCTGAAACACATTCTAGAGATTTTCTCAATGTAGGAGCAGACCCCTGATTCATGCTTCATAGTAAAGAACTAGTGTCTGTCAATTTCATATTCCTATGTTAAAACTTCTAGGCACTGGGAACAATATCTCACTATTTATGCTTAGAAATCTGCAAATAATCTATGTACTATAGAAAGGTGTTTTATCCATGCGGGGACATACAAATGATTACGCATATTCCTGACTCGTACTTAGTCAGGGGATAACATATTTTGCCACATTATAATCTGTAACTTGGAAATATAGTGCTACATTTTAGTACCATTCTTTTGTTAACAGATTAGTAACCACTCCATATGAGGGTGAACATATAATCATTTCATAAAATAGTGTTAGGGACAGGCCATGTTTGAATATAAATTCATGAACAATTAAACGCGTGATGTAAAGGTATGTTCGGATAGGATTCACTCCGCATCGCCTCACCGTAGTAGAAACAGAAGCGAAGATGGATGTGAATAAATTGCTTGCAATATTCAGAAGACTGGACCATGCGGCATAAGTTATTCTTATAAATACCCTCCGAATAATAGCAGTCATTGGCAAAACATATCACAGCGATTACTATCCTCATGTGCTGTACGCTGTGGGGAAAACAATGGATGTTTTAGTTCATGAAGATAATTCAAAAACCTAGGCTCCCTGCATCATCATTATTATGTATGATTATCATGTACTTAATATCAGAGAAATGTACATGTATGTTTTTTTTTTGGTATGAGAATTTTCTCTGTTCTGATTGTTACTTTTTACTGTGGGAATATACATTTTAATGTTGCACCTTGGGACATGAGGATGTTGATAGAAGAATTCATGTGTATGTCAGTACTTAAAAAGCCAATGGTGAATAGTCTTGACCTAGTGATGATTATAGTGCCGAAATGAAGACGCGGCATTAGAAACCACAGGGATTCTGTATAGGCTATTCTCTTCAAGTAATGAGAGAGACAATATCAACATGTTGGATGGACAGAATGACTTCACCCATCCAATAGTCCCAGTAACAACAGAACAAAATATAAGTGAGAAAATACCTTACTCACTATGAAGAGTCAGAATGGCTCTACTCAGCAATGAGGGACAGTGGAACATGGACACCCACTCCTTTCCCCTTCTCCCCTTGTTGTTTTGTATTTGTGTTTGTAATTGTGTTGTAAACCTGTTACCATAACACAGTAGGTTAATGCTAGTGTTGTATTCTTGTCATCCCTTTTCTATAGAAGAGAAGCAGGTGGTGGTTGAATTTGGTGGGACTATATCACTAACACTGGATCCTGGGTCAACAGCCATAAAGTGAATGTCCAAACCATAGTCTGGATCTAGCAATACCTCAATGTTTACTGCGGCGCTCAATAGCTCCATAGCGAGCAACAGAAAAGTTGAAGATAACTGATTGGGTGAGTGATTAAGTCCTATTTTAGGAGGAAGATCCAGGATGGACTTCAAGATCTAATAATCTACAAAGATGAAGATCAACAGAGTAACTGACAACAGTGTATCGTCTGCTTTACGTCTGAGAAGTATCACCTATAAGCCTTATCACGCAGCAAAATCAGTGAAACTATGGGACAATCCTACAAGTTACTAAAACTAGCAACAGTGAAAGCCCTTCAACTGTTGGTTGGGTTACCAAGTTAATATCCAATAATGGATAAGTCTTCGAAACAATGTCTCACAGCTGCAACAGTCAAACATGGAATTCAGCTATTCAACACTAAGTTCTAGCTATGAACACCAACTCAAAATGGGAGAAGACACTGAACCACATAAGCCAATACAACCAAGGTACAAACTGAATATCATCTGAAACATAACTACGAAACCAGATTACCTCAAGGTTCCAAACCCTGAACACCATCAGATAAAAGACCATATGAAAGCAGCTAAATGTCTCTATATCTGCAACAAGAGGAATCATCCAATTGTTTGCAAACCTGTTACTGTGCTGGATTTATTCATCTGCGGATATATGTAGGTATAGATCAAGTGTGGCCATAGTCACAGATACTACCATGAGATGCCTCTCAGTCAATTAAAGTTCTACACTGGACTAGATAACAACGACTAATTCCTTGCCGGTCCAATGTCAGCCTAAATGCCATGGGTTATAGACTCGCGACTAGGTGGGTGAAACCTTAGTGTAAGCCAATTTGGTAGTCGGATATTATAAGCCGAGAAGCTGAATGGACGTCAACTTTTCATCAGACCTGATGATAAAGGGAATTACCTTCTGCAAAGCTTAAGTGGAACTCCTGAAGTATGACCAACCGGAGGCACCAAATTTCACAAACAGGGCACCGAGCCTAAGGCAACAGAATATTCGTGATTCTAGCCCCAAACGGAGGGGATATATGGTGTGTGATTTTTCAATTCCTGGGTTATGGAGTATAAAATAGTCACCAGCCAATTACCAGTGGATAAATATTAGGAACATAACTGAGTGCATTAATTCGGTACCCAGATAATGGGAAAAGGATCTAATCGACAGCAAAGGTGAACCCTTAACCGCACACCAGGAGAAAATTGACTCTATTAATTAATTTAATTAGTAGTACAAAATGCTGTTATATGTTGGTATTTTTTTTCTGAAGGTAACAGGTCAGTAGTTTTTTTTTTTCCAATGGTATATAGATGGTATAGTATTTTGACACCAACTCATTATTTTTAACAATGAGAGAATGGTAAAAGGTGTCAGAAACATGTTATTTTGGGTTCTATTTAATATCTTTATTTGCCTTAATTATGAGGGAAAATGAAAGTAGACCCAATTTGTGGTTGTTATGTTGTTTGTAATAACCTGATTTTTTTCTGGGGTCACTGGGTACTATGTTGTAATACTGCATATCATTCCCATGCCTGTCTGAAAATACATAGTGTTTATTACACCTATATATATATGTAACTGCAGATCTTGAGTTAATACCTGAACTGTGTGTCCAAAAGTGTTGTGTACATCAAGTAAATGTGGTGTCCAACAAGTGGTTGTTTATATGTTGTGAGCAATCAATATCCTTCTAGCATCTATAGTTAATTTAAAGGGTGATGAAGTGGGAAGGGAAACCTACACACAGATGCCATTGTTTCAAGGATGGAACTCTTTCCTCCTGGGATTTGTGGTAAATATCCCTGATCACCCTGCATTCTTACCAGTGACAGAGAATCAATAATACCCCCTAGACATTTTAACGAATTATTCTCAGGAATTAAAATCCACATCCCACAAAGCACAATGCTGCAACTAAACAGGATACAGAAACAGAATGGAGAGCCCTAGAGGACATAATTTACAACACTGCTATGGAAATCCTGGTTCCAGCCCCCCGAAAGCATAAAGACTGGTTTGATGAAAATTCCGAAGACATCAACCAATTGCTGGCCGAGAAACATCTTCTCCTCAAGGCACATTTGAATGACCCGAAGTCAACATAAAAAAAAAAATGCCTTCAAGAACATTCAGAGAGTAGTGCAGCAGAAACTTCGGCACATGCGGGACTCCTGGCTGAGCAGCAAAGCTGATGAAATTCAAGGCTCTGCTGACAGACATGATATGAAAAACTTCTACGACTCACTGAAAGCGGTCTATGGTCCTACATCACCAGACATAGTTCCCCTCCTCAGTGCAGATGGGGGAGCATTGGTCACCGATAAGAAAGAAATCCTTCAACGCTGGGCAGAGCATTTCAGCAATATCTTAAATTCAACTTCCTTCTTCGATGATGAAACCATCAACTGCCTTCCTCAAGTTCCCACCAATGAGACTCTTGATGACCTGCCAACCATACTGGAAGTGAACAAAGCCATCCAGCAACTCTCCAGCGGCAAGGCACCTGGTCCTGACTCCATCCCAGCAGAGATATACAAGACAGGTGGGCCGGTCCTAACAGAGCAACTTCACCAAGTCTTTACAAACATATGGGTGAACGAGACCATGCCACAAGATTTTAAGGACGTGTCAATAGTCCACCTTTACAAACGTAAAGGAAACCGCCAATCCTGTGACAACCACCGAGGCATCTCCTTGCTTTCAATTACAGGGAAGATACTCGCCAGAATTCTTCTCAATCGCCTCACAGCCCAACTCGATCAAGGTCTTCTTCCTGAGAGTCAAAGTGGCTTCAGAAAAGAACGTGGAACTGTTGACATGATTTTCGCTGCAAGGCAGCTGCAAGAGAAATGTCAGGAACAGAACTGCGAAATGTTCTCCCCTTTCATTGACCTTACCAAGGCTTTTGATACAGTCAGCAGAGAAGGACTGTGGAAGATTATGGCAAAATATGGCTTTCCACAAAGTTTGTCCAAATAGTGCGGCTATTTCATGATGGCATGCAGGCAAGAGTACAGGAAAATGGTGAACTGTCTTAACCCTTTCCTGTCACCAATGGAGTGAAGCAAGGATGTGTCCAGGCACCAACACTGTTCAGCCTCATGTTTTCAGCCATGTTGATGAATGCCTTCGAGAACGACGACATTGGAATAGACATCAATTACCGTATGGATGGAAAGTTATTCAATCTGAGAAGGCTGAAAGCTAAAACCAAAATTAACAGCGACACCGTCAGAGAGCTGCTGTTTGCTGATGATTGCGCTCTATACGCCAACTCAGAGGCGGACATGCAACATAATGTTTCAGCTTTCTTACATGCCTGTGCCAACTTTGGGCTCAATATCAACTTGGAGAAGACTGTAGTTATGTACCAGACAGCTCCAGGGAATAATCACACTGTGCCGAATATCAAAGTGAATGATCATAGACTAAGTGTTGTGGACAAATTCATCTATCTTGGCAGCACTGTGTCACAAGCTGCCACAATTGATGACGAAGTGAATGCAAGAATCTCTAAGGCCAGTGCGGCCGTTGGCAGACTGTACAAGAATGTATGGGGAAGAACTGGAATAAGCCTGCAAACAATGCTAAAAGTCTACAAAGCAGTTGTATTATCCACACTGCTATATGCTTGTGAAACCTGGACTGTTTATCAGCGACACGCTAGGAAATTAAACCACTTCCACACAGTTTGCCTAAGGAAGCTACTGAAGATTAAATGGCAAGACAAGATTCCAGACACTGAAGTCCTGCTTGCTTGCTTGCTTGTGTTCGTTGGCTTGAGCTCCAACGCAAAAGTCCTGTATGCCGGATGAAGGCATCCTGTTGTCCAACATCATTGTGATGTCACACAGGACCTGAGGTTTGCGTGAGTATCCGTTGTCCCATGTCTGGCTTATTGGTGTGCAGACTGGTGGTTCCTCGCCATGCAGGCAGATACTCTCCGACTTCGGAAGAATCATCGATCCTACTGATGTTAGCCAGGTCCCCGAAGAGACCTGTTGCCCAGGACGCACGACGTGGACGACTGAAGTCCTAGAAAGAGCGTCCATGCCCAGTATCCACACTCTACTGATGAAGAATCAGATTCGCTGGGCTGGTCACTTAACTCGCATGCCAGATCACAGGCTCCCTAAACGAATTTTTTACAGCGAACTGCGTTGTGGTAAACGCTCCCAAGCTGGCCAGAGGAAACGCTTTAAAGACACTGAAAATCTCACTGAATGCTTTTGGAATTCATCATGACACCTGGGAGGCTGCAGCAAGAGACCGAAATTCGTGGCGTGCACCATTACGCAAGGGTGCAGTCATATGTGAGGCAACCAGGACTGCAAGAGCTGTGAAGAAAAATCAGGACAGAAAAACCACTGCAGGAAATCCTCCTTCAGAAACGTCAAGCATTCTTTGTCCACATTGTCAAAGAACATTTCGAGCCAAAATAGGCCTTATCAGCCATCTTAGAAGTCAAGGCTCCATACCTTCAATCCCACTGGATGAAATGAATGGTCATCATCATTCTTGATGGACAAACAACAAACCTCGGAGTTTAATGTCAGTTTAACACTTTGTGTTTGACTTAGTAAACTTCTGATCTTAATGCTAATTTATCACTTTGTATTTGACTGAGTAAACCATGGAACTTAATGCCAGTTTAGAAGCTTCATCTCCATAAGGATCCAAACGTATGCCAGCCGATTGGCTGGCACGCCTGCTAACCATGGTGTTACTGCGGTTCCATTGGGGAATTCGTTGAGTTGGAATTAACTGACATAAAGAGTTAGAGAAGAAATAAGGATTGGCTAATGAAAATAAATCAGAATGGGGTAAAGAAATAATGGGTATTGACTGAGTCAAAATAAACTCACGGGAAAGGTTAGAGAATGAAAACAGAGTATGGGGAGTAAACATAAAATCACATAAATGTTCAAAGAAGCAATTGGAGTTGCTGAGTGAAAATAAACTGTCTTAGGATGATGTATTGGTGTTATCTTTCCTCTGGAGTAAACTAGGCAGGCTGAGAGAAGTCTTTAAAGAGTCTTACAGGTGGAGAGGATCGGCTTCATTGCACTGGATTTTATCCCATATGGTTCGATGTCGTTCCTCATGGCAGACTGCCGAAAGCGTCCCACAAAGCTGCATGGGCAAAACATGGTCTCTACAATTCAGCCCAGGCTTTAATTCCCTCACCCATACACAGTATACGTAAAAGTGGAAGGCAAATGTAATAGCATATACTAAAACAAGTCTAGACATCCACATAAAACATGATTTGTAGGTCTACTTACATTATAAAATGAATTTTAGAAGGACGAGACATACATAACTGTAAAGTATGAAGGGAAAAACTATGTCAAGTAATCGGTTCTTGTATTAACACGATCTTGAAATGGTCTTCATTCCCCCCCCCCACCCTGGAAACCCTGAAATTCCCCCCTGGGGGGGGGGGGAATTCCCCACCGGTTGAGAACCACTGGTCTAGATGACCAGAGGGTCTGGCCGCCACCCAGCACTCCGAGGTCAGGCCAGACGACTACGTGATCATAATGCAATCGGTACTATTGTTATTGGGACTCTTCGCTGGCTATTGAAGAGAAGGACGGAATTGTCCAGAGTGTCGTAATGTAGATTCTTGTCTAACATCAAATCAGTACATGAATAGGAGCGCTTGTTCATAGAAATCCGGTGTGCTGATACCGAGGTAGCGGGTTCAACACTTACACTGATCAGTTGGACAAATATGTTGACTTCTCGTCCTTGCCCCGGAGATGTAAATTACAAGTACCTGAAAGTCAGAGCGGTTTCACCTGATGGCGAGGGACACTGCTAATAGGGAAAGCTAGCGCAGACGCAAAAACCAGTCCGGAGTGGGCCATGTTCGATTTCAAAGAAAAAATATGAAACAATCAGTTCATGTCTAGACTAGAGAGCACCATTCAATGCATTAAACAATCAGCTCATGTCTAGACTAGAGAGCACCATTCAATGCATTACTTACCGTCCTCAGTGTGTACAGCGGAGGATGAGACGACGCTTCTTAATGACTTCCCCTTCTTTGTTGAGACGTCATCATTTGGGGCATTCTGGTTGAAATCTGTACCGTTATTGGAAATCATGGCTTGCCTGCTCTTGATGCGTCCAGATTTGATGATAGTGTGTTTGTTCTGCGAGCCATCTGTTTCGACAAATGTACGCCTTGTCTGTTGGCACAGTGTACCTCCAATGTAGCTAAGCAATCTAACCCAGATGTTCGGCTCTTCGTGTTTTTGTAAGATGTGCAATTCAGTTTGCTTAACTGTTATAATGTTTGATCTTTCATTCTTCGTGGATTTCAGCGCTGGGTGGTCTAAAGTCCCATCATAAGATGTGCTATCATTGACTGTATTCGTTCTTGTTAAGTAGTTTTTGAGGGTAGGATCCAGCATATAAACACTCATTTTCATCTCAAGGGAATTCGTGCCTCTAGTGTTCCCGAGTTGTGGGCGCAGCTTGGCATGGTTGGAACATTCCTTTCTGTGCATGCGACAGGGCTTCCGTGAATATTTCCAGCATGACTCCTGATGATCGACCAGACTATGTTGACGAATTCCTTTGACGTCATAGTGTGTTCTAACTGTTTCTAATGACATTTCCGTGAACAAAACACCAATTATGTATCTGCTATTTCTGCAGACATGCTGTTTGCCACGTATTCGATTGTGGAGTAGTTTGTTAATTCGGTTGTCCTTCCCTTTGCGGCAGTCAGAATGTTGAAACAATGTATTTATGTTGCTTGTACTCGTGATATGACGAAATGAATCTTCCTCGTGATGACAAAGGAAATAACTGTACTGTTTGTCTTTGTTAGGTAGTTTGTCATTTAAGAAGAATCGTTTAACGATTCGCGTGCAACAAAAAATAGTTACTTGATACCCATAACATGCAGTGCCAAATACAATCCTTGTAAGTTTAATGTTTATAACATCACCGTGAAAGAGCAGCTTTCCAAGACAGTTCTTATCTTCCATTGAACTGGTAGATGTGCTTCTGCTGTCAATGCTAATGATGTCTATCAAACAAATGCTAATCATGCAACCTGTATTCAGACTCCAAGCGTAGTGCCGTCCTGCATTGCTGTCTTTCCCCGTGCTGTTTGGATCAGTAGTCATGCTTGCTGAATCGGCCTTTCCAGCGATGTTGCTCCATTCCGCACCGAGTGTGCTTGAGCAGCGCGAAGATGTGTATAATGTATACTTATTGATGATGTAGATAAATATAACCATGTCATATTTAACACCGTTTTTATGGCCATAACTGGCCACTCCATTGACATTAGCATGATGCCGATTTGAACAACACCTTTGAGCAGGAGAGAAACGTACATTTTCTTTGTAGAAGATCTGGGCCACGTTTAGAAATAGTATTTCTTCTAGACACAAGGTTTTGTCATTATGTCCATTTGCTGTGTTTTCACTTTTGTTTAAACAGTTTCGTCTGATTTTGTTTAGATGTGATGTTCCCAAAATTAGGCACATCGCATTCTTACAGTCAGAAATGAATTTCATATTAATATTCATAGAATTCACCACAAGCTGCTGCACGTCAGATTTCAGAGTTGCGCAACTCTCTATGGGATTTAGCCTGCTATCTTGGTCTAGACTTGCTGCTACGGATGACAGCTTCTGAAGCAGCTGTAACCAAACGATAACTGGGAGCTTAAGAGATAAGCGTGACTTGACATCAGTTGAGAATGAAGTCTTATGTGTTACCACGATTTTCTTGGCGTCCCACAGAAGCCGGTGTTCACATACGTCAAGCTCGTTCGACAAGGGATGGAAATACGACAAAGATAAAATTTTGGTGAACAATAAAGAAGAGGAGACGCCACTATTGCAATTGTGTTTGCTTGGTATAGTTACATTTTGTGATCCACGACACCAGAAACAGTTCAATTTACACGTATAGTTATGTTCATTTTGATGAAAAAATGCATTGTTCCTTTCATTTTGTTCAGATTTCAGGATGTGTTCACTGCTCTGTTCTAATGGTTCAAATTTTAAGATGACCTCGCTTTCCTGTCCTTTATGCCCACATTTCAAGATCAGTTCTTTGTTATGTTCTTTATGTTTAGATTCCCCGATGAGTTTATTGTTCTGTTCTGTTTGTTCAGATATCCTAATATAATCAGTATTCTGCTGCTGTTGTTCAGATGTTCCTTTAAGTTCTTCATTCTGATCTATTTGACCATATTTCAAGGCGAGTTCGTTGTTCTGTTCTTTAAGGTCATATTTCCAGATGATTTGATTGTTGAGATAGTTTAGTCTACAACGAATAAGCACACCAATGTCCTGGAGTCGAACATGAGACATGAGACGACTCAGACTCTGGTTCCCGGGAGCTGATGGTTCAGATTCACGGAATGGGAATGTGTGTATGGTGCTCCCTTCCAATGTACCTCCACGGGCCACAACTTCAGGATTGGACATCATTCAAGCTGTATCCATGTATACATGTAAGAAAACAACCATAGTCAACAGCAAATCTTGAGCACTTGGGCTTGAATGATCTCTAGCTTGCTACTTCCACAATGTTCAGATCACAATATTCTGTAAATAATAATATTGAATGTATACTTTACTTTACCTTCTCCAGTATATGAAATACTAACCACTATTTTACACATAAATTTCAGCTATAGATATGGCACATGTAAAAGTTCATTTTAATTCTTCATAGACCAAATTTGGGTTGCGAGAGATGCTATTTGACCTCTGTGGGAGCGGGATACGATTTGTCCCGCAGATAATGCATAGAACTTAACTAAAACGAAAATAATAATTCGCATTCACAAAGCGTGAATCTGGTAGATCTGTACGTATCGTTATATTAAACGTAGAATTCAAGAAGATATTAGACGGACAGTACTGGCCACTGCAGTGCCTCAGTAGGGTGTAGATCTGCAAGATAAGAGAACAATATTACTAAGTTATTATTATTGTAGCGTGCTAGTACGTAAACATCTGTATACACTTGCACCTGTCACAGAGCCGTTCAGAAATCAATGGCAAACTACTCAACTTATAATCTTCTATTAAATCACAATCAACAAAAAGGGTTGGATGTGATTACGAACTCCTGCAAAGGGCATGCCTTTTGTCAATGATGAAGTCTGTTGTTTAGTGCACCCAACTATGAACACAGTGGAGCTGGAGGCGATCTTTGTTAGTGCTAGGATTTCGTCTTCATTTCTAATCAGTGCCGTTATTACACAGACTCAGCCTCATGACGTGGCAAACAGAGATTTCTTTAGGAGCAACTACACTGACCATACTGCGTAAAGTGTGTTGTGTACTCATTGAAAATACACACCTAACAAAATATCACCATGACTGAAGGTGTTCATTGTCTCTGTGATCTTATTAAAAATAGACACCTAATAAGATATCATCATAATTGAATATGTTCACTGTCTCTGTCTACTCATCAAAAATATACACCTAGCAAGATAGCACCATAATTGAAGGTGTTCATTGGCCATGTGTTCTCATTAAAAATACACACCTAATAAGATATCATATTTAAAGGTGTTCACTGTCTCTGTGAACTCATTAAAAATACACACCTAATAATATATCATCATAATTGAAGGTTTTAATTTTCTTTATGACGTCATTTAAATTATACACATAACAAGATGTCATGAAAGTCACAGTGGATTAACCAGATGATGATCATACAGACAGTCTTGTTCACGGCGTGATTTCAAGGCCACACTTGTTTTTAACCGGTACAGAAAAAACAGTCTGAGTTCGCAGCTGCAACTGTTTACTTCTAGTCGGCGAGATAGGAACGGTCGGGAGACCTTGAGAAGTTTCCGACATCAAAACGAATTGGCGGCTTGTTGTTGAGACGCGGATTCAGACAATGCAGAAACGCGAGTTTGTTTTGGGTGTCAAAACAAGAAAAGACAACTCTGACATTGATTAAACACAAGGGAGATAAGATTCTGGAGATAATCTGCCCCTGAAACCATCTGATGTATTGACATCAAAGGAACGTCACGTGAACAATTCAAGGCTCTTGGACAAAAACATGATTGGGTGACACAGTGTAACTCAGACAGTTGATTTAGGCAGAAGTGCTTTGGCACTGCAGTTATGGATTGTAATAATGTCTACCGTGTGCGAATTAAGTGGATTTAATTTTACACGTGCCTGTCATGGCAAATGTAGATGTGATTTAGTAGAACTGCGGTGTTGCCTAAGGTAGTTCATATTGTATAATTAGTCCTAATTAATTTAGGCAGTAGCATGGTTGAAACTAAATAGAGTAGTGAAGTGATGATTAGCTCTGTTAGTTGAAAATAGAGTAGTGAAGTGTTGATAAGCTCTACTAGTTGAGAATTGAGTAATGGGGGATAATTGGGATCTTCCAGTGGGTGCTCCCTGGTGGGCGGGGTTCCGCATTCTGTTTGTTGTTTTTTTTTCTTCTTGTCTTGGCCTGATGAAAACCAATGTGTTGAGTTCATCTGTCCCTGACAGAGTTAGGTTCACTGTATTTTTCTGAGCAAGGCCGATGGCCCACGATCATCTAATAAGGATCAGTGACGGGGAGGCTATCACCAGTTGTGTTATATATTTTACAGGTTCCCTCTGGTTGGGATGAAGAACACAGAACCATTGAAAAATCAGATCCCGGATAATTTTTGGTGCAGGAAGATTGGCCAGCAACTTTCTCAATGGGCCTATGCTAGAAGAAGTTGATAAACATTGCTCGGTGGAGCTGAATAGTATAAGTATCCCACAGGATAAATACTGAGAACATTACTAAGAAGATTTCACACTACCTGTGGACAGCAACATAGTAATGGGTTTTGATTTTCATACCATTCGTGAATATACCAGTGGTGATGGATGTTCAGTCCACTTATTACTAGAACAGTAGGGATTGATGTTCACATTACATGAAACCAAAACATTGGAGAGTGGTTGTTCCACGTATCAAAGAAATCATAACATTAAGACGTTATCTGGAAAATTAAGAGATCTATTTGAGTCTAGATACAATGACTGTTTTAAGAGTGAAAACTGTAGAACATTTCGCAAGAAGGAAAAACGTCATGTTCATGGGACAGTGTTCCACTTTTCACTGGGCAGGAATTGTGTGGTCTCAGTTTCTATAAACTATTAGGAACAGTTTTTTTGTTAGGAACAAAAATAGTATCATTCCCAGACTGTAGATTTGAATGGGAATCAGACCTCATGGTTATCAAGGCTCCTGGAGGAGGACATGTCTGGCGGGAGAGACGCGGCATTTGGTGAGGTCCATTGTGCTGATTCTTGTGATGTCGTGTAATCCTTGCCATGATGAGTGGACTCTGATCATGAACTTTGTAGTCTGACCTCTACATTTACATTAGAATACACAACACACATTTTCTTCGCATACACGTCTCACGTACATTACACTTTTTCTTTTAATAAATTAATCTTTATTAATTGTTAGAAGCAAGAGTTGTTGAATATGTTGCGTTGGGGAAGAATGAGAGGGGGCATAGTACGACAGTGAGAGAGAGAGAGAGAGAGAGAGAGAGAGAGAGAGAGAGAGAGAGAGAGAGAGAGAGAGAGAGAGAGAGAGAGAGAGAGAGAGAGAGAGAGAGAGAGAGGAAAAGGTGTCCATGAACCGAAGGAGTGTGTTGGACGGAAGCTAGTGGATTCTCCAAGATATTGAAAAGGGGTAAAATATAATGTGGGTGTTGACTCCCCTCACTCCAGGGACGACACTTTAAAGTAAGACACGACATAAGATATCATCACAATTGAAGGTGTTCATTGGGTCTGTGTTAGCTCCTTTATTCTGGACATTAGTTTAGAGTCCGCTGGCAATAGTTTATCCACAACCCACGGAGAAAACATTACGGACCCAAGTTCAATCATTCTTTGTGTGTGGTGCTGAATGATGCTGCGGTTATATCTAACTTGCGAGTACGAAGATGTAAAACTTCCAGCTCAAATCTTGCACATTCCACCAATCTTTGTGCCAGGAAATTTCCAACACCGTTGTTACACGTATCGCTGATCTCTGAGGCAGGAAATCTTCAACACCAGTATTACACGTGGTGCTGATCTTTGAGTCAGGAAATCTTCAACACCAGTATTACACGTAGTGCTGATCTTTGAGTCAGGAAATCTTCAACACCAGTATTACACGTAGTGCTGATCTCTGAGTCAGGAAATCTTCAACACCAGTATTACACGTAGTGCTGATCTTTGAGTCAGGAAATCTTCAACACCAGTATTACACGTAGTGCTGATCGTTGAGTCAGGAAATCTTCAACACCAGTATTACACGTAGTGCTGATCTTTGAGTCAGGAAATTTCCAGCACCGTTATTGCGCGTAGCACTGATCTTTGATTCAGAAAAGTGTGAAGAGTCGATCTCTTCAACAATCTCCATATAGAAGCTATTGTAGTACCGCGTTCAGAAGGAAGAGATGCAAATCTTTCCCTGGAGTCATGTGACATAAACGTCTGAGCAACTCACGTAAGAGTTTCAGCCCATTATTCCAGAGACTTAATCAACTAAGTGTCTTGTATTTTCTAACTATCTCGCTGCATTTAGATTCTCGTGTTCAATATTTGGGAGGCTGGAATACAATAGGTCCGCGAAAGTCAAATAATTAGACATCAGACCATTGACTCACGCTAGAAATGGAAGGGACTAACACATTAGCCGTTACTCTGTAAGTAAATCAAATGTAGGATGTCTGTTGTCAAGTGTATATTCTGAAAACGGTCATTGATAAGTTCATATTAAATGATTTACTGCCATGGGATTATTAATCGTCTTAATCGACTTCTCCTATCTGCAAATGACCAATATACAGTAGTTTTCCCTATGCAACCCCCCTTTATTTGATGTATAATACAACGTATCTGCTACCACATTAACAACTTTTTAAAGTCATAACTGTGAGACACCCCTACTTTATATTTTGGCCATCCAGCTTTGTTTTGTTCAAATAAAGTTTTTGTTTGGCACTGAATATGTTAATGCGTACCAAATGACTAGAAACATCGTATATATAAATACATCATAGAAGAACCGAGAACATTGTGATGTAGAATGACGTGTCTATCTGGATTACAGTTTCAACTAGTAAGATATATGAATTATTCCAGCAGTAGAAGCCGGCCAGCATCCGGTTATACAAGGCACCAATGTGAAGATCTGGAACAGCACTGTTTAGGAAAAGGCACGGAAGAGAACAACTTGCATCCCCCTCACAATGGAAAAAAAAGTCGCATAAAAGTCGACAGGGTCGACTTCATTGCACCGGGTTTTTATCCCATATGGCTCAGTGTCTTTCCGCAGCGCGGAAAACGTCGCACAAAGCACGAACTCTGTAGCTCCAGCGACGACCCTCAGTAGTCTCCGAAAAAATGCACTCGCAAACCGAAGGACGCGGCGCGGAATCGATCCCACAACCTTCGGAGCCCGAGTCAGACGGCTTGACCACAATGAAAGAACATTTAAAACTGTTACACACGTAAGGAGCTCAAGGGCCGTTACCTTAGGTCGGAGGGAGAACTATAAAGGAAGCCTTCGCTTTGACAACAATTAGTCTGACAATGGAAGTCTTCCAGTAATTGAAGCAATAGCCTGGCTTGAGACTTGTACGTAGACAGGGACTCAAAGAATAAATAAAATGATTGCATATCCTTTACAGGACATCGCTGTCAACATCAGCATCTTTCAGCTGATTGTTGATTTCTTGGCAAGATTACGCTCAGTAGTTTACCATTGCTTTCTGAGCGGCCGGCTCACATACCCCGTAAGTTACCGACGCGATTCGAACCACTGCTGATTCTCACCGTCGTCACGGTACTTACGAGAGTATACGAGATTACGGAGAAAAGTCGCTAACCTCTAGGCCAGGAAGCCGGCAACTCAATGAGTACCCTTAGTAATATCCAGATGGCCTGGACTTAAAGACGTGGTTTGAGTCAATAAAAAGGCAAAGGCCGAAAAAATATCACTTTCATTTTTTTGCTAGCCCCGCAGGTGTACGAGGAAATGAACAACTTGACAGGCCTGCGGGAAGGGCTGCCATAGAATGGGGAAGAGCAATGAACCGGGCTGACATACTGAATCTCATTAAAGAGGCATATCGATAAAATGAATCAAGTGATGACTGAATTTACAACCTTGACTAGACTGCAAATGACATCAAGTGAAAAACGTTGAAACCATGCAAGAGCTGTATGCAGGAGGGCAAAAGAAGAATAGCCAACAAACACAGAACTGATGTCGCCAGCCACTACATATCGAAGGAGATATTGAGGAGAGGATCCCGGCACCGATGGACCAAATGGTTCGATGTGCAGTAAGATAATCTGTCGACTAACGAACTATAATTAGAACTTACATTTTAACATCGAATACAAAGAACAATCTCACAAAGGTATCTTGAAAAATTATGTTATTTTCAGATCATATACAGCACCACTGTCTGTGGTAACACCAGGACAAATCTATTGATCTCACTACTATTTTCGATGAAAACTACTAGCTAATTGGAAGCGGTAAAAGCCAACTTGGAGACACACAATGCACAGTTCAGCACTGGCGTAGAGGTGTCGTATGTGGTATTTCCCGACTACGTTCATGTCGTGCTTTGCACATGATCATTATCAGCTTGCGCCTTGCAAACTGGCGTAGGCGTTCATGTCACTGCAAAGATCACGGCCCTTGGTGTTCTGGATCAATTCTGCTGCTGTCTCTTCCACGTCATCGTCTCATCACATTCAGCATTTTGCCAGTATTGACACCTATATGTGGTCTGCACGTGACTTGTAAATGAGTTGTGGATGAGTCTAGGGGTTGACTTGATCAGTTGTTTCAGCAACAACGATTATGTCTATGGGTTGACTAAAGCGGTTATTTCAGCAACATCCATTATGATTAGGTCTGTGGGTTCATTAGAGAAGTTATTTCAGCAACATCCATTATTAGGTCTACGGGTTGACTAGAGCAGTTATTTCAGCAACAACGATTAGATCTATGAGTTGACTATAGCAGTTATTTCAGCAACATCCATTAGATCTATGGGTTGACAAGAGCGGTTATTTCAGTAACAACGATTAGGTCTATGGATTAATTAGAGTGGTTATTTCAGCAACATCCATTGGGTCTATGGGTTGATTAGAACAGTTATTTCAATACATGGAAGATCGAGTTGAATAGAGAAGTTAGTTAGTTAGTTAGTTAGTCGATAGATCATCCTCATTGCACATCGAACCATTCAGTCCATAAGTGCTCGGATCCCCTCCTCAGCAAATCCCGCAGCGTGTAGCGGCTCACGACACCAGTTCTGTGTTGGTTTATTACTCTTCTTTGGCTTCCTGCGTAGTGTTCTTGTTTGGCACACCTTTTTTAACTTGCTGTTCTCGCAGCCTGACCATGGTTGTAGATTCCCAGTCATCGCTTGGTTCTCGTAAACGACTTACTTCTCGTAGAGCATTCAGAATGTCTGCCTGGTCCATGGCTTCGTCCGCCTTCCACAGTAGCCCTACCTGCAAGCCTGTCAGCCTGCTCATTCCTTGTACACCCGCATGCCCTGGCACGAAGATGAAACTAATCTTTGCCAGCCGAGACCGATCCAGAGACAGCAGCCACTCTCTTCGGACCCACCCCATCTCTATCCTCCTGAGCATACTCATTGAGTCACTAAGGACACATGCCCGATTGAATGTCTGTGTCTCGAGCCATGTTATTGCTTTACTTACTGCCATGACTTCCATAGTCAGGCTGCTTGTGGTCAAAGCAAAAGCGCCAGACTCTTCCTTCACAATTTTCCCTCCGGCCTGAGCCGTAAAGGCCCATGAACTTCTCACTCCTCGGACGACCGACCCATCCGTGTAAATGACAGCATCATCCTCTAAAGAATTCTCGAAGATCAGAGCCTGTACTTCCGCCTCCACAGCAGCTGGATTTTCTTGTCTGCATTTCCTGTCTAGTTGGATGCACACTGAAAAGGATGTACAGAACTATGTTGGCACTTGTACCCACTCCTCGCCAGGTTCTAAGTCCTCAAGTGAACACACCTGCTGAAGAATGTCTTCGGCTTGACCCATCCACGACTTTCCTCTTTTTAACCTGCTGCCCTTTACCTTCTTAATCTCGCTATGCAGTGGATGTTGTGTGTTTGCGTTGACTTTGAGATAGACACGTGCTTGGCAAATGTGTATTCTGTCCTTTCTGGTTGGAAAATCAAGATGGTAGTGCATCGCGCCGCATGCTGTATCTCTTGTGCATCCAAGAATAATGCACATAGCTTCGTTCTGTATCATTTCCATCCTTTCTGTCTGCTTATGGCTGAGAGTCAGGATAGCCATCGCATACTCCAAAACAGAAATGACCAGACCCTCGTAAAGAAGACATAGATGACGCTGCTCACAGTTTGCCGCCGCCATCACCCGCATCGCAGCCAACCCCGCTTGGCCTTTGTTATCACCTGGTCTACGTGCTCAGTATAAGCTAGGCTTCGATCAAATCGTATCCCAGGTAATTCATTGCCTGCGTTCTTTCCACCGTCTCTGAACCAGATTTACAGTTGCATGTGGGTGTTGACAATATGTTATTCAAAGAGAACCATGTCACTGTTGCCTTTGTTGGGTTGACCATTGCCCAGCTTCAACACACCAAGTGCTTATGCGATTGAGTCGGTTTGTAGTTCCACAGCAACCTGATCTCTATCCTTACCTGACGATACACTAAAACATCGTCTGCTAACGACAATGTCCTCCCGGTCCTATGATTTGCTCGCTGGTGATTCTCACAGTGTAGGCGTTGAACAGCACCGGAGATAAATGGTGATCCCTGTGGTAGGCCAGGATATATTGTTAGTTGGTTCCGAAGTCCAACTGCCACATCTAAAAACTACTTTCCGTTGGCAGAGGGCTGCAGCAATCCAACTAAGAGGAAAGGACTTATCTTGAGTTCAAGAAACTGAAGCATTAAAACATCCAATGGTACTCTGTTGTACGCTTCCTCAAGATCAATCGCTGCAGCAAATGTTTCAATGCCTGAGTGGGAACCTCTATAGACAGCATAGGCAAAAACTGCTGCATTGGTCCAGGATTCTGTTTGGACGGTGCCCTCTCAGGGTATTAGAAAAAAAAAACTTTGCCTCTCTAGCTGGCTTGATATTTTTCTGGCAATTAACTTCTCCAGCAGCTTGCCTATTGTATTCTGCGTGGTTATTACTCGATGTCCCTAAATTTATTGTGTGGTCTTTGCCAGGCTTCGGCAAGGAATCTGATAGCTGTGTAACCACTCCTCCTTGATGCTAGCACTCCTTATACTGTTGTTTCACATGTCTGCTAGTTTCTCTGGCTCGTTGTCGGTACACAATATAGAATAGAATAGAGAAGTTATTTTAACAACTGAAACACCGAGTTGATTAGAGAGGTTACTTCAACAACGACTAGGGATATGGGTTGGCTAGGGCAGTAATTTCAACAATTGGATCATCAGGTTTAATAGAGCAGTTATTTTAACAATTTGAACATCGGGTTTACAAGAGAAGTTATTTCATCAATTGGAACAAACCGTTGAATAGTGCAGTTATTTCAACAACTGGAACATCTGGTTGACTAGAGATTTTACTTCAACAACGACTGGAGATATAGGTTGGCTGGAGCAGTTATTTCAACAGCTACTGGGACTATGGGTCGACCAGAAAAGTCGTTTAGCTGTTAGTTTAGCGTCCGTCTCGGGAGCCACAGTAACGCACCGGCTATAATACTTGTCTGCGTCAAGTATTCGAATCTCTATTGATGTGGGGTATTATTTTTAAAATTTAACACCCAAACCTCTGCCCCAGCCAGGTCAACCCGGCCTGATATAGGTCCCACGAAATGTTCTGATAAATAAAGGCAGGCGATGTGGTATCGGTTAACCAAATCACCTTCGCTGAATAATATACAAACAATGGAGCCAGCACCATATACCCAATATGATTTATAACGAGAAAATGATGTTTCGGCGAGCAACGTGTCCTTCCCAACCTTTCTAGAATGACGGACGTCAGTCGAGACGATCGGGCAAATCTTGAGCTACAGCCTACGATGGGTGATGTAATATTCTGTTGTGATAATTTGGCCGTGTCCAGAGTGTGCCGCGTGGTTACACACCCGCTTCACACGCCAGTGATCCGGGGTTTGTTTCTGGGTCCGGTCAAGGATATGCACTATTAACGAGCTCAAACGAGAGCGAAACTCGAGTCTAGTGATTCCACATTGACGTGGATAGGCCTTAGCTTCATACCAGAATACGATCAGCGTTGCCAGTAGTGGGTTGTGCTCAATATTTAAATCTCAAATCCCGAAACAACCAAATAAATCAATTCCCAGCATGCGTCACGATCAGGCTTGAGTTCTATGTTTCGGCGAGCAACGTGAGCCATGTGTCCATCTCAGCATGGATCACAGTCAGGCTTGAGGTCTAACAACTGAATCCATGTCATTGTCCCACAATGAGAGACTTGGGAGTTTTTTTGTCTTTTTTTCTTTTTGTGTTTGTTTGTTCACTCGCTTTGACATCAAGCGTAGTCCACACACACTACTTCCAGTAGTGCTGGGCTGAATTTTGCGTGTGGATTAGCTTTTCATATTAACAGTGTCCCTCGACATCGGGTGAACCAACCCCGACTCCAGAGGTACTTGTAATTTACGTCCCCAAGTCAAGGACAATAGGCCAACATTGTAGTCGACCTGTCCGATGTAGGGGTTGAACCTGCCTCGGCATCAGCATACTGGATGTTAAAGAACACGCGTTCTTACCCATTCGGCCATGCTGACCTACAGAATCGGGAGTAAGAATTGGCACGGTCAGTCACGAGCGGCCCATTGGGAGAACGAGGGGCCTGGTCATTCAACACAGAACTTTCACTATTGCACATAAATATGAATTGGGGAACTCTTTGAGGCCACTAAGACAGTTCAAAAATAAACACATATGTATTATTTGGGGGGGGGGGGGGGGGTGGCCACAGAAGTAGAGGTAATAATTAGGGATGAGAGGATGCTAGCCGCCGGAAGCTGATGCTTACGTTGTAAGAGGGTGGGGGGAGGGGGGTGTGAGAGTGAAGGGGATCTGAGTTACCTATGGTCATGTCCGGTGTGCAATGATTATACCCCAGCAGATAACTAACTAATTAACTAACATAATCATTACTGAGGGATTATTTTCTTGAAATAGTTTATGTTCCATGCTCGTACCCACATAGTCTTCAGTAGGTGAGCTCCCGCGCGTGTGTGCGTGTGTCGAGCCGTGCCGAGCTATATTACAGAGAGGCGGCTGCATCAGGCGTCACCGTATGGGGGCGGCATAAGTAGCGAAGGAGGGGCGGCATTTCAAATCTTGGATCATTAAGGGGCAGCATTTCGAAGACGTGCATCATACTGAAAAAATCTACCGCACGGCTCTGTGTGTGCGCGTGTGTGTGATATTGTGTGAAAGGTAAAGATTGTACCATGACGATGCAGACGTTTGAGTGTCAAGAATTAAACCGTCACATATTTCAGACCATTACTTAATGAGGTGAGGTTATCTTGTCCTTTTCTGGTCTACATCCCTTCCCAGACAATTTCTGGCATCAAGTTTAGGAGACAATGCTCGACCCCAGAGGCAGAACAATAATTATGCCCTGCAGGGGACAGAATGCAGACCACTTAACATACAAGCGCTCTAACTGCCTAGCCAAGAGGACTTTACATGCACGCGTTACAATATATTAAACGTATACAAATAACAATCAGAATCATCATGATGTGCCTTGCCGATACGCGTGTGCAGTCATTGTGTGAAGTCATACATGATCACCAGTGTCTTGGATTAGGTCAGTATTCTTGTTTCGACCATGACATGTGGCCAAGCCATCTAGGTTGTGATCGCTCTGCATTTCCCTTGCTCTTTCCAAATATATTTTACCAGCTGTCACTTGATTTTCTCTTTTAATTCTCCTCATAACGTGTTCAAAAATCGTAAATATGACTGATTTCTATAATAAATTAACGTTTTACGTCTGTATGTTCTATAATTGTCTCATCCGTGTTTTGTTCTGTCCATCCACGGTATTCTTTGCATTTTCCTGAAAAACTACATCTCCAATTCTAATAGATGCTTCTCAGCGTGTCTGCTTATTGTTCATGTTTCACGTGTATATAACATTATAAGTTGTATATAGTACCGTTACCGTCTTTTTCTCACCCCAATTGGAAGGTTTTGGCAAATGAGAATAAAAAATATAAATCACACACACACACACACACACCACACACACACCACACACACACACACACACACACACACACACACACACACAACACACACACACACACACACACACACACACACACACACACACACACACACACACACACACACACACACACACACGTGCATGTGTGAGTGTGTGTGTGTGTCTGTGTGTGTGTGTGTGCCTGTGTAAATATATTTTACCAGCTGTCACTTGATTTTCTCGTTTAATTCTCCTCATAACGTGTTCAAAAATCGTAAATATGACTGATTTCTATAATAAATTAACGTTTTACGTCTGTATGTTCTATAATTGTCTCATCCGTGTTTTGTTCTGTCCATCCACGGTATTCTTTGCATTTTCCTGAAAAACTACATCTCCAATTCTAATAGATGCTTCTCAGCGTGTCTGCTTATTGTTCATGTTTCACGTGTATATAACATTATAAGTTGTATATAGTACCGTTACCATCTTTTTCTCACCCCAATTGGAAGGTTTTGGCAAATGAAAATAAAAAAATATAAATCACACACACACACACACACACACACACACACACACACACACACACACACACACACACACACACCACACACACGTGCATGTGTGAGTGTGTGTGTGTGTCTGTGTGTGTGTGTGTGTGTGTGTGTGCCTGTGTGTGCCTCCACCTAAAAAAATACCACCTTAGGAGAAGTTGACTACCAAATAATAACTACAATAAACGCAGTGGGTATACTGCTGTATTTGATAAATTAAAGGCTAGTAACAGGAAGCGGCTAATGTCCCAGCCAGGTCTCATACTGCTCCAGTAAACTTCACAACTTGACTCTTGGAACATTCTTCTACAGAAAATGTGCTCCCTGGGGCATCTTTTGTCTTGACCGACAACAAGAATTTTATATTATGCTGAAAAGTTTTGAATGGCGCTAAATCTGGAAACAAGTTAGTTTTCGTCAGCCTCTTTTGTGGAAAAAACCCAGCACAAAGTGTTCTCTTTACATGTGCCAGGTTGGACACGGTAATTATCACTTCAGATGAAGAGCTTCACAACAAGGTTTTCCTCTATCCGTCTTCCCCCAATCCCCCATGCCAACCTTGTGGCTCAGACAGTGAGTCAGCACTAAGGTGGGCAGACCGGTAGATTATCTATTTTTATCAACCCGTTTCTCCGATAATAAATACCAGCTTAAAACAGAGATGTTTTCACACACACACAAACCAATATGATATACCATCACTAGCATCCTCATCACCACCACCACCATCATCATCATCATCATCATCATCATCATCATCATCATCATCATCATCATCATCATCATCATCATCATCATCATCATCATCATCATCATCAACAACAACTTCATCATAACCATCATTTAGTGCAGATCTTTTCCTTCAGAAATCTTTCGAAGTTTCTCTCTATCATAAGCCAAATGTTATTCATCCTTCGATTGATATCATGTGTAAATTGATACAAATATTTTGGACCTTATCTGATTTTTTCCAAGTTCATTTTTCTGCTGTAACCCATGGTCTTGAATGGTATTCCATAGTGGACTTGACTGATCCAGTGTTGGCTTGCTTTAGTAACATTGCAAATAGTCGATATTTCACCATTATACTAATGATAATGACGATAATAATGGCCCAGCTGTTGAGAATTATGATGTTGGTGTTGATAGTCGCATGGCTGATGATTATGTTATGATGGTGATGATGGTTGTGGCTGAAAGTGACAGTGTTAATGATACTGACGAAGATAATATTGATGATAGTGATGTTATTGTTAATGATTATGTTGCCGGTGGTGGTGATGTTGATGCTGATGATGGTAACGATGGTGATGCTGGTTAGAAGGTGACGATTATAATGAAGATGTTGATTATTGTGTAGTTGTTTTTGATGATGATGATGATGATAATGATGATGATGGTGGAGATGATAGTGGTGAGGTGATGACAGTGACTACGATGACAATATTGATGATGATGTTAGCAGAATAATAACGACGATAATAATTGTGATCATGAGAACGAACACGAAAATAACAAAAATAGCTATAGTGACCATTTATTTGTTTAAAAAAAAATATGTGTGCATTATTTACGGTCAAAATACCTCAGTGTTTTATAAAAAGAAACATACTCTAATCCGACTTCTATAAACAATCACAAAACGTTCATGGCCCAGCCCCTTATGAAGACATTGCAATGTCCGACTTTGTGAAGTACATACGAAAAGGCCATGCTCTCAGATACTCTTCTTCGCTCGGCCCTGTTATCGCGAGTTGTTCAAGGTGTCTGCTCGCGGTGAACCGTGACATTTCATACCTAGTTCAGAATACAACGATTATCTTCCAAAACATATTTCATGGGTCGATGGATGTAAATCAGTGTTGGCTATTATTGAAGACCATTCTTTACATTTCCAATGAAATAACTGAATAAACAGAGGATAGAAGCGACAGAACTAATATTCTAGATATAAAGAAAGAATGAAATGTACACACTGTAGTACAACAAAATAGTATACCAATTGTACAACTGAAGGTAATACACACGCATATCAACCGGAGAATACTTTGCGGCTACTAAGACAATATATAAAAAAATTCAGAAGAGTTGAGTGTGGTTCGTAGAAGTGGAAGCAATAAGTAGAGATTAAAGGACACTCTAGACAACATACAGCATTGAAAGCTGTGGTTACCACTCCGAGATTCGAACCTGTCACCTCCAAATGTAGACAACGACTTGAAGTAGGAACAAGTGTACTTCGACCCACGACCAACTTACGCTGCAGTCTTTTGGAGCGTTCGAGGTGTTTGGTACGTTTTTTATGTCGTCATTTGGAGTGTTCAATGTGTCTAGTACGTGTCTCCTGTCGTCATATGGAGCGTTCGATGTGTCTAGTTCGTGTCTTCTGTCGTCCTTTGGAGTGTTCAATGTGTCTAGTACGTGTCTTCTGTCGTCATGTGGAGCGTTCGAGGTGTCTAGTTCGTGTCTTCTGATAGTTGTCTTTCATAAATGGTCTTATCTGATTCAGCGTCAAACAAAAAGTAGGTTTTTGGCTAAATAGGTGTAACAAGACCGCCGGGGTTTGGACTGGTTTGCTACTATAGATAATATCCCCCGCCTTTGCTCCAACCACCTCACTAGCACTTCCCATCTACCAGGCCCCACACAAGCCGGGACAGCTGAACCTACCCTCCCCTACCTAGGGTTTCCTACCCCAAGGGGCTCGGACAAAACACCAGTCATACCACTGCACAAAGTCATAGCTAACAGAACAAAATTTAATTCATAACTACGTCAACTGCAACACAGAGAAGGATGGCTGAAAGCCAGACTATAAGACAATATGTACAAGAGCAGATCGACAGATGATTCTTCTTCATCATAGAAACTGTGACTATAGTTCGTGCGGTCGTCCTGTCGTGGTTACGACTCACCCAGGCACCTCCAGTGGACAGGAACTCCAAGGTCTGATGCCTCTCCAAAGTTCCCTCTTCCTACAGTGATCCAAATCTCGGGCTGATCAAGCGTAGTACCACTGCCTGACCAACACTGCATCAGTGATCAAGGATCCTCCCTTGATGTCGTACTATATCACCGTCACACTCTACGGATGAAGTCTGGGCCGACCCTAGAATACTAGCTGTCATCCCAACTGCAGACAAGTACGTGTAGCACCGTACCCTAATGTTCAAGAGCCTGGTTGCTCTTCTGTCTCGTAAGTGACATACACACTGATAAGTCACCTATAACATGAGCGTTCGCTCCACCTAAACACAATGTCACTTGCAAAGTCTAACAGGTGAATACAACTCTTCACCTATTCCCATGTCTCTTGGAATAATAGATCTTCACAAATTCACAAGTAACTACCCTGGTCGATGGGTATCAATCACCTCCTAACCTACACTGTCAATGTTCAACACCTCGGAATGGGTAGATCCCTACCCTATCAAGCATGTCACTCCGGTGTTCACATCAATAAGTAAATCAATGTCTTAGGTCACTGGACCAAGTTTCGGCTTCACTAAGGTAAACCATTGTAGGTACACACCACTTAAGCAAGATAATATACAAGGTGTCCCATGACGACCCAGCCGGGCCGGAAGCATAACAAACAGGCCATGGTGACTGGTAACAGAGATCACTCCAATCAACTTTGAAATTCTCTACCTTGTAATCATCAAGGTTCTCACTGAGTTCGAATTCCACCAGTGCTCCACTGGCTAGAATCAAGAGACGTTTCAGTCTTGGATCCTACCTGGATCTGTTGACACTCGTCGGACTCTCTGCGGCGGTCATAGCATAGACCTACCGACTTATTCTGTACTCAGACTTTTCAATGGTTGATCACGGCAGATTCCGATGACCGCTCCCAGTAATGCCTTAACCATCATCTTGATCGGCACTGGAATGAGCCGGTCCCTTAGAGCTCATGGTTAAACTCTGGAATCTCCTTAGATATAGCAATAACAAATCCTGAAACACGGAGGGGTTGGTGTGAGTACTCAACTACAACAAGAACTAACTGCATCTCCACCATTACACCTGCCTCTCAGTCATACAATAAAGATATATGTATGAGATCATCACATCATAGATCCACTCTTAACTATAATGCATAGGCATGATGATGTAAGAGAAAGCAATAGTACACCTGTGCATAGTCAAGTAATTCGTCTGGGCTACAGATAGCCCCCTAGCACCAGAGTCGACTATATGACTCTGTCCAAGCATCCTTCGCCTGGTGCTAGTCCGCTCCTGGTTCATCTTCCATCATCAATCAACAAATACACCTACTTCCCTTTCAGTGTAGTGATTACTTTATCTAGGAGGTGCCCCGCCGGACAGATCCTCCTTCCACACATACTCACCAATTAACCAATCCCTTCACCCATGGATTGATCAACTACACACTTTAATAACTATATGTCCATAATAAATTATACTCCTTATAATTCATTACTATAGTATTAACAAAGGATAACTCAATAATTGTTAAACTTAAATAACAAACTCATATCACAGCCATCGCTCCGTCCTGGGATCCCTGTCCCAGAACCTGAGTTGCCTTTTATTAATGGACCTTCATTCAGGTCGGTCATCTCTGTGCCGGTCGAGCACAGCTTTGGTGGCCATCCACCAATACACTTTCTCACAGCTACTGTGGGTCCCGTGCATCTTGTCCCGTGACGACTTAGGTCACGTCATCCAATGTAGCAAGGCCTCCAGCCTCTCCTCTACCAAAACTCTAGCTCCTCATTTTTGGAGGAATTATTCCCCTAACATACTACTCCTACTTCACGGCAGTACCTCCAGTACTCCATGAATAGAGTCAGGTTTCTGGAAGAATAGAATAATAGAGACAGACCCGGTTCGGTTCCTATCTTGGATCTACCTAGACGCAACGGCACCGAATTACAGAGCGCCGCATCCCCTCGGTCGGGTATGTTCAACCATCGGCTACGCAAGATAGCTTTGGAGTCGGACCTGCAACCTAACGGGTTGGGCGGACCGGCCTACTTCCCAGTCGGTTGACTAGACATACGCAAGATTGAACACGCACGGTCACTCTAGCGGACGGACATGTAAACAAGCAGTGACAATAGGTCTCATAAATACTTCCTATCAACTGTTATCCAATAAATGTAACACCATTCTTCCTACGTGGAATAACACTGGTACTATTACACCGCAAATACTTACCTGTCTATCTTTCCCATGAATCACACCTTGATTCCAAGAATAATCACCACCACTGATCTAACATCCAAGTTACAATCCTAATCTAACGAAGCAAATTATACATCTATAATAATAACAAGCCCTAACTTATCATTATTAACAGCGTCTAGCATTTCTATGTAATGAATAACAAACACTCTGCCTTGCGTGTGTAATTACTAAACCAAACAAGTAACTGCTACACACTTGGTAAAGTACCGGAATCTTCCTAGCACAAAGCAGTGATAATAGCATACATATCACTAACCATGCAAATCATTTGTAAACTAACAGTTTATAATTCTATCAATCTACAAACAAAGGTTTTACACCAGTACTAGAAAGAACACACGTTCCGGCCTATTGTGTATACACACTCCCAGCTGTTGTGCATGGCTGGCCCCGTCTGTCAATACATTACCTAGCCGATCGATAATCGCTAATTAAAACTGCAGACGGCCGGCGGTAAATTTATGCGCTTCGCGAAGACGATCTCGGTTGGCAATAATTCTCTCGGGAATGTAGGCTCGGTATAAGGACAACAGTTAAACAAGAGACAAAGTATTCAACTGACCTGTGATTCAGAAATCACAATCTTGACTGCTGATGTCCCGCTCTGGCTGCGAACACTGACATCAAATTTCAGCAGCACATTTCTGCGATCTGTCTACGCTGAGGTCCGACTGGCGACTGATCACGACCAACTAAGTGCGTCTTCACAATGCCTTCACGGGCCGAGTGAATTCCATGAGCCACGGAGAAGTCCTGTGTCACGGATAGTTCCACAATCCCGTGTTCCATGAGGCAATTGTGAGTCTAGCGTGATCTTGACCACGTACGCACTTACTGGGGGTCATTCTAGATTTCTCTAGAAATAACCAGAATAGTGACGTCACGCACTACTTTCGACGGGAAACCCCCTATTTATTGTTACCAATTCCAGGGAGACTAACCCTTCGCCATCCCATCAAAGGGATATAACTCAGAGACCCGGCTTGTCTGCAGTCGTTTCGTCACAATATGGTACACAATCAAATGAACAAATATTATAATGTACAATCCAACTAACTGAGCATTGACATTGCGGAAGATAGCAAGAAACAAAACAAATAACACGATGACCCAATTGTGGCGATATATCGTCCTTCTGTTCAAATTAGAGGTCACCTTGGCGATATTTTATCCGTGCGCAGTGGATCAGTTATTCTTCTGTCAATGATTTTGGCATACATATTCCTTATGTGGCCAAGCAGTGCAATTCCTCTATAATCAGTATGATCTTTCTTATTTCTCCAAATTGGTACAATTATTGCTGTCTGCCAATCAGCTGGTGTTACTTGATCTGACAGGCGATCTGGAAAATTCGCCTGAGACATATACCAATATTTCTCCAGTTGCTTGGATTGCGTCTGTAGGTAAAACCTCAATGCCTACCTCTTGGTATTTTGTTTATGTCAGTGATATTTCTGGTTTCAGCTCGTCTATCTCTGCTTCTCTATTGTTTATAATTGTATTTGCATTTACGTCTATTTTAATGAAATTAAGCAGTTCTTTAAAATAATTGCTCCATATCTCTAAGTTCATTTGGGGGCCAATTAAATGTTGCTCTTTTTAATTAATTAGTATTTCTGTTGGGTTTTTATGCCTCATTGTATTGTACAATTCCTTTTACTTTCTTGTTTTAGTTTCTTACTGCTGCTTTTTCTTCTTCTGTCAAACTTTCTCCAAACTTTTCCCTCGAATCTCTCCTACCTCTTCTTAATTTTTTGCTTTACTGAATTCTGAATAGTTTACTCCTGTTCCGTAACTAAAAATTATAAGCTTTCTTTTTTTTCTTTCATTTTCTTATTCACAATGCCTGTTACTTCATGATTCCACCATACTGATATCTTACAACCAATTCCTTTCGTGTTCGCTCCATGAATTTCTAGTGCTGCTGTCACAACAGTTACCTTGAAATTAATCGATTCTTCATTTACTTCAAGTGTCTTTTGAGAGGTTTGTGTTTTTTTTAAAGTTTGTTGTAATTTTATCTTGGAAGGCTTTTTCTCTCATTTACTTCTCCATCAATTTCTTTCCACGCAATTACTTCAGTGTTCTGTTTCTTCTTTCTTACGTGTGTGTTCATTTTAACTTGTCTGTCTATTGCCACCATATTATGATCTGTGTCGATGTTTATAATTGATATAGCTCTATCATCTATGACTTAGAGAAGTCTCTTTTCCTTTACCTTTAGGTAGCAACATAGACAAAGAAGGGAGAACAGGTAGATATATTGATATACACGAATAAAAAAGGCAATAGGAACTTTAATTTCACTAAGAAATGTGCTAAAAGTCTCACACTCAAAAATTAACTTAGCACCAAACTTAGAATATGCAACCCCTACCCCGTTCCTCGAAGAGAAGTTATATTAGGGTCCATCCCTTGCTCGGATTAATAATCCTGTGTTTCAGTCAGCCGCAAATAGCTACCGACCACGGTTTCATCCTCTCAGGGTATTAATTTGGAGATGATTGTTGTCCAAAAAGGGTAATGGAGCTAATATGTAACTCCAATGTTTAATCATTACACGTGTATGGGTCAGAAACACGGAGAACGACTACAAGAATCAATAATAATCGTCCACATTCATTATTTGGTTCCTGCGCAGAATAGATGGACATAAACTTGTGTGACAGATTCACTAATGTAGAGCTCACGGGAGGAACTAAACACATTTAAAGTGAATCTAGCGGTGAGGAAAAGGCGCTGACGATGGTTAGAACACGTTGATAAAACCCGAGGACAGTATAACTAGCCATTCCTTTGTCCAGAGCTCTCAAAGAGAACTAACATATGGGAGACCTAAAAAACAAGGGGAAGACAATTACAGGCAGAGATGAATACTATGCGGAGAACATGGAGTTAGATCCAGGAGTTAGCAAGAGAGAGTATTCACTGCTTCACATAGCCTATAGGAGATACAGGGCAACAGAAGCGGACGTCACGGCTAAACAGAGCCTGTGGAGATGACGAGCAACAGAGGAGCAAACACAATATACCCGCGGTACCTCATGTCGTGGAGAATAGTCCTTTCTTCAGACACCAGAGTATTTAAATACACGGATAACATGGGATGTATGGGGACCGCAGTAGAGTAGCCACTAGACCCTAGCCTGCTATACACTGGGTCTTGTTTTCGATTCGCAGGGTGATTTCGAGTGTCTGAAACTGACCTGGACTCGCAGGTAGATCAACCTAAACTGGGTAATAATGGTGAGCTAGCGTCATGTTTGAATCCCTGTGGTGTAACCTAACATGATTACAAGAACTGGTTCATAATGGTCAGCTAGTATCATGTTTGAATCCCTGTGGTGTAACATGATTACAAGAACTGAGTAATAATGGTGACCTAATATCATGTTTGAATCCCTGTGGTGTAACCTAACATGATTACAAGAATCTTCAGGAAATCAGAAAAATGTTGCTCTTTCATTCTTCCGCGTCTTCGGTTGAGTTTATTTCCTGTGACATAGTTTCGACCTCGACATCCTGCTCTCTTCATTCAACGTGCTTTCCATAGAGCAAGTGTGCTTGTTATTGCCACAATGCCATTCTCCCAGGACAACAACTTTATTTACACGAAATGTCCAAGGAAGTAAAAACGGCCGGCGAGTTACTGATAACATCAGCCACTGAGTGCTTTTTGGTCTATAACGAACCTTAACTTTTACTTACTATAACATTAGATGCATAAATGGGACCTTAACCTTTACTCACTATAATATGAGATGTGTAAATGGGACCATAACATTTACTTACTATAACATGAGGCGTATAAATGGGACCTTAACTTTTACTTACTATAGTATGTGATGTATGCATAGACAATTATTTTTACTTACTATAACATGAGATGTATAAAAAGGACCTTTACTTTTACATACTATAGCATGAGACGTATAAATAAGACCTTTACATGTGCTTAATTTAACATGAGATGTTACTAGGACCATTACGTTTACACACTATAACATGGGGTGTATAAATAGAACCTTTACGTTTACTTATTGTAACATGAAACGAATAAATAGGTTCTTTACTTTTACTTACTATAACATAAAATGTACAGATGAATTACAGAACAGAACATAACTGCACAAAATGCATTTTATATGATGAAGGACATCTCAAGGAATTTGTCTCTGTCAAGGGACATTAGAAACAGAACTGTCATAAACAAATGTAATGCAGCGAGCGAGGCAGTTGGTTGGCGGACTTGGCGGTGACTGGAGTGTGAAGAGCAATGGATGTGCCAGACATCACCAACGCTAAACGAATCCCTGGATGAAGAGATGATTTGTTGGACACTTGGAAATCTGCTTTCTTGCCCAGAATGAGGGAAACAGGTGTGAAGCGGGCAGCCGGTAGACAAGAACATTTTGTCAAAAGCACATGTCATTTGTTAAACAACACTGAAATGGTGCGACCAATTGAATTACGTTAGCAGAGATGTTAGCAGAGATGTTAGCAGAGATGTTAAGAAGGAGATCGGAGCACCTATGGATCTGTCCGTAGTGCGATGTTGATGATCATTACTAATTACATGTACAATTAAGTATAAACTTGTGAGTGTATAGGTGCATGGATAACATGAGATGTACACCTGAAGTAAAGAATAGAATATGATTATCAATGAATGCGTGTTATAAATTGAACCTCTTTGGGAAGACAGGATCTGAAGTACATACATCGCGTGTAGGGAAAACACACGCGGACGTTCAATTAGCTTTCTACTGATACCATCAACATGGGTGCTCTTCGCTGGCTGTTGAAGAAGAAGGGCGGAGAACTCGAGGGAATGTTCCGAGTGGAATGTTGATTCTTGAAATATGAAATTCATCTTAAGAATGAGGCATAGGAAGTTATAAAAAGAATTATCTCATGTTACAAAGAACAAAAATGAACTTATGGCCGTGAATCCTGCAGTTAGTACTACACAAACAAAATCTCTCCATGCGACAGAATTGTCTTATTACAGAAACAGTTATTTGCATATCCTTTACAGAACGTTGTGAGTTCTTGTCAAGTTTACGTTCAGTAGTTTGCCGTTGCTTTCTGAACGACCGACATTTATAACTGTATATGAAAACCAACGCAAGGCGGTCTGCGCCCACAACTGTGTTTCGAACGCGGTATGAGGGATTACGAATTGCGTTTGTAACCTTCAACACAGAACCAGCATTGCAGAAAGATGATGAAATATCTTGTACAGCCAAAATCAGAGATTGAATTGTTGTAAAATAGGCTGAGTCAAAGGCAGCGTTATCAATTACATTGGAAATAGGCAGTCAGTAAAGAGCAGAATAGGACAAGCAAAAAAGTGCATTCTTTTAAATGAAGAACGTTAGTGTGCAATAAATCACTATCTTTGAAAGTTAGAAAAAGATTTCTTGCATGTTACATAAAACTAGTTTTAACATACGGTTGGAACCCTGACCGGTAAACAGGCGAAAAAATCCCTGGAAGCCTTGGAGATGTGGTTTTATAGAAGAATGCTAAACAATTAATTGGTCAGCCAAAATTAGCAAGCAGGACGTTTTAAGGTACGCTGATTAGCAAAGACAATTTATCACAAACATCAGAAAGAGGCAGTCATCATTTTGTGGCCACATTATGGGAAGACCAAATCTGGAACATGCTGTGACAACCGGAAAGATTTGAGGAAAGAGAAATCGGGGAAGAGTGCGTGAGAATATTCTGGACAGTCTGGTGTCATGGCATGGAAATGAGTCAACACACGAATTGTTCCATGACGTCGGAGATCGTAATATGTGGATAGTCTGATCGTCCATGCCAGTCGGCAAGGTACTAGATGATGATGTTCATTGCTGGGCACTATATATAAAGAAAAATACTGAAACACATATCAACTTGAACGGTTTAGCAAATAAAGACAGCGAGAGACGTGATCGCCAAACATGTCAATACACGAATGACACAATGTGTTTCAATTATTGAAGAATCGTCACAGAGGATTGTTATGAACTTATGAGACCTTGATGGTCTGACGATTATGTTGTGTTATAATCATCATCATCAATGTCATCTTCCACTTTCTGTCATCAAGTGTCATGGGGGGGGATTTGTTCATGTTCTATCACCAGATGGGTGGCACAAAGTCATATACGAGTAAATGGGCATTATTCTTAAGCAAGTGAATCGATACAGTTATCTCGGAACAGTCATAACATCTAATGGGAGATGCCTTGAAGAGATTAGAGCAAGAATTGTCATTGAGAAGGTAGCCTTTTGCAAGATGAAAAACATACTGACCAATAAAAAGATATCAATTGAAACGAAAAAAATAGTGTTAAAGTGCTACATAGAACCTGTACTTTTGTATGGATGTCAAATGTGGACAATGAGCAGTCAAGGTGAAAAAGAGCTGATGCTGTGTAAATGTGGTTTTTGAGGAAAATAGCAAAAAATACCATGGACAGAGAGAAAAACCAATGAACAAGTCCTTCAAGAAACAAATGAAGATCGTAAACTGATTAGAGTCATTAGACGTTGACAGTCAAAGTTTTATGGGCATGTTATGAGAAGAAATGACTTGGAAAACTTGGTGACAAGTGGTAAGATCGAAGAGAAGAGACCAAGGGAAGGACCGAGAAGTAAATATCTGGATGGCTTGACCATGTGGCATGGTCGAGACAGGAACACTGAGCTGATCCACGACTTTGGTGATCGAGTTAAAATGGCAGAACATGACCACCCATGCTTATCGGCATGGCACATGATGGATGGATGGGTGGCACTGAATAGTGTCATTCCATGTGATGTCTTTGATATCGTATATCGATTTTCTTCTCCTGCATCCTCTTGCTGTCGTAATATATTTTCTTTGGCTATTAACTGATGGTCGATTTGTTAAGTGGTCAATATCACGATGATCGACCACCTTTACTTGTCAGGTCATTTCCTTGCAGTCGTTTAGCCAGGGTGTACCAGGGAGCCCATGCATAATCTGAAGACAAATCTGCCTGGATGCGGATTTAAAACGCACGAACACCGGATAGGCAGGCTACTTACTAGCCATTGCGATACCGTATTTCCCTAGTGTAGTGAATATTTTCTCGTCAACATTACTCCATGTTTTTCTTTCACAGACAGGAGCATGGATTGTTGTGAACATCTTTAAAACCGACAGCCAGTGCTACGCAAGTTGAACTTTATAATTTTGCGAATTTTCCACCATCTTCATCTTGTGACATGCTGATATGCGTGAATAGTCGACCGTCTTCATCTTGTGACATGCTGATGTGCGTGGGTGGTCAGGGTTCGGCACCTAAGACGATCGCCAGATGCTTGGATCAGTTCTGTGTTCTTGTTCCGACTATACCCCATCTGACGTGTCTCCACCTTGGCGTGGTAGAGGGCTTGCGTGTTCTAATGACCCCAATAGATATGCCGACAGTAGCACAGCTACTGGTAGGGTCCACCATGTCGGACAGGTCAAGGGATAGGAACCAGACCAAAAGAGACACACACCTGCTGCCTTGCGGGTAGATTGGGGGCAAGCAGTCAAAGTCCGAATCATGCTCACGATGCCACTACAGACACATATTCTACGGCTCTCTGCTGAGGGATATGGCTGAACGCCTCTAAGTCAATATACCCTGGATGTGAGCGCAGAGCCGATACTCTCCCGCTGCTAAGTGGGGCTGAAATGCAGAGCCTGCTACATGCTTGGCCCAGACACTTGTTCTACGGCTCTCAGCCGAAAGATATGAAGGATCCGGATGAGAAGGCCTGGCCATTACTCGCTCTCTGCTGCATGGAGGTAAGATGATGAACCGGCAACACATGTAGCCTACCTCGTGAGCATTATTAAAGGTGAAAAAGCATCCCAGTGGCACGCAATGGTTACGATGCAAGTCTGTACTTGAGCTCATTGCGTGAGCGTAGTCAATGGTGGAAAAACGTCTCATTAACACGAAATAGAACGCTTGGCTAGCGTATCCATTACATGGAAGTCCGAAGCGAAAGCTTGCTGAGTGAACGTCGTCTCATTAACACGAAATTGAACGCTTGGCTAGCGAATCCATTACGTGGAAGTCCGAAGCGAAAGCTTGCTGAGTGAACGTCGTCTCATTAACACGAAATTGAACGCTTGGCTAGCGAATCCATTACGTGGAAGTCCGAAGCGAAAGCTTGCTGAGTGGATTCGTCTGCAGACTGACCATTCCACCTTTCCTGGTGTTCGTTGGGAGAGGCCAGTGGCGAACGAAATACCCAATACATGGAAGTTAAGAATTAAAGCAGCAGGGCGTGGCGATTCCTTGGGTGAGCTCAGTCCCAGAGCGCTGTGTGCCGGCTCTGAAATTATGGACACCTCATATGATGGCGGGGAATGCCCATGGTCTGCCCCTGCCGTCCCTTGAGGGTTGACCATGAAGTCTTTGGCCGTTCGAACTTGACCAGCTGAGATGTGGACGACACCACAGCTGAATGTCCCCTGAAACCCCCTGGAAGGCCAACCTGATTTTTAAAAAGAAAACGCCCGCAGAAGTCGGTGATGACGGCCTAAACGTTGCAAATAAACTTGGCACAACCCAAAGAAACTTCCGAGTGAAATGTCCCTCGGGTCCGGAACAGCTCTAACTATCTTGTTTTCCGGGCACAGAGTCCAGCACACGCCCGAACCGAAAGCTCCATGTAAGGATGTCATCTGCAGACTGACTCTTCCTGTTTTGTGTGGGGAGCGGCCTATGGTAAACGAAATGCCCAATACATGGAAGTGAGGAATTAAAACAGCCATGTGCAGGACATGGCGTTTCCTTGGGTGAGTCCAGTACCAGAGCACTATGTATCGGCTCTGCAATTACGGAAGCCTCCTTGGATGGCGGAAAATGCCCATTGACTGCCACTTGAGTGCTGACCGTGAAGTCTTCGACCGTTCTAACTTGACCAGCTGGGATGTGGACGGCACCTGTGAGAGTCGCCGAGGACGGCTAACCTGACTTTTAAAAAAAACACCCGCCAATGTTAGATGTGTTGGGCTAAGGTATTTGGTCCAAGGTTGCATAACGAGACACACCGTAATTATGTCTGAAAAAACACTCTGGATGAAAGCAGAAGAAGAAGAAGAAGAAGAAGAAGAAGAAGAAGAAGAAGAAGAAGAAGAAGAAGAAGAAGAAGAAGAAGAAGAAGAAGAAGAAGAAGAAGAAGAAGAAGAAGAAGAAGCAGAATAAGAAGAAGAAGAAGAAGAAGAAGA